>OY796677.1:35235582-35827830 GCA_963680715.1 Tetragnatha montana
AAAATCCAATTATTCTAATCAAATTACAATTGAATAACCCCAGAAAAACTCAAAATACGTAGTTGACGGTAAGAAATATTAATCCTCTGTTGAAAAATAAAAATCTTTGATTTACGTCAAACAGAGAGTTTTAGTGTAACTGATCCTTTTCTAACATTTTATTATTTTGAAAAACGAAATGGAATCTTACGTAAGAATAGGGCGGGAGAGGTTTGAAAAATCTTACGTACCCTTACATGGGGGGTAGTGGGGACAAAAATTGCCAAAATCATCCTTACGTAATTAATGAATGGCCCCTAATTACATATGGGACATTCTTGCTATTTCCCCTTTTAGAATTAAAGCTAATCAGTAAATCCTTCTCTTGTGATTTTGTTTGAAAGCCTAACCTCGTTAAACCGCTTATTTCTTCTTCTAAAAGCCTCTTCATCAAATATCAACAGTACCTCTCATGCAGAATCTTAAGCTTTCTCTGCAAAATAATTGACACAGGATTTTCTGCCAGTTCCGGACTTCAAAGCACAATAAATACTTACCGTCTTTTTAAAAATTCACACGCTAGCCTTGATCTTTCCCTGAGCTAATACTGTGAAGATTCCATAGAAGCAATTGATGGATACTGGGGAATAAACCTCTAAAACCCCCTCGTAAACAATAGGTCGTCGTAGACACATGCTAACCCTAAATCCCATTCATTCAAAAGGCATGAACAGCTTTTACGAGATAGGTATAGGAAGAAATGGAAACCCGATATTCTTACAGGGCAAGCAAAAAAAAATCGTCTGAAATGGGATTTGACGGAGGAATAACTTTGAAGAATTTCCTTTTGCCCCGGATAGGGCAAATGTTTGGAATAAAGGGTGGAAGAAGGGCTCAGTTCTTTGATCCTTTTTCCTCGGATAAGGGAGCTCTGTGCGAATGTTTGGAGTTGTATTTTGTCTTCGGTGCTTTTGAACAACTTAGTTATGAAAGTAAGGGATAGCTGCTGGGATGAAAGGGAGGTATTTTATGCTGGCGGATCTGGACCGGGAGCGATATTATAAAAAGTAATGTAAGTGTCAATCAAACTATCGATTAGGCTGGTGAGGATTTAGCGGTGTTTATAGATGCAGAAGGGTTCCGGTTTTATCTTTCTTTCATGAAGGGATTTGTGCGTTCGACTTCGTAGGGGAATTGGATCGGATTTCGAGGCATTATTTCTACTGTTGTGCACCTTTCTTATTTTGGAATATGAGGGGACGTCCATAAATTACGTGAGGTGGTTTTTTTTTCCAAAATCTGGACCCCCCCTCCCCCCCTTGGTGAGATTTAGTGAGATTTTGCTGGCCCCCCCCTTCCCCCCCCACGTGAGATTTACCAACAACTTTTTAAAAATGATTTTCTATCCTATTCACAGGGCCGCCGAGTCTCATTTCGAGGTAGGGGGCGAGATTTTCTGAAATGCCTCCACCCATGCATTCATAGGCTTAATGTAATTTTTAGAATATTTCTAGGCAAGATCTGAATTTCACTCAACTTAAAAGTATTGTTTTCTTGATAATACCATGAGTAACAAGTAATAAAGGGGGTCTTCCCCCAGAAAATGTTTGAAAATATGCCCTAGAAAACTGTGAATTTACTCATTTTTGGACCTTTACGTGAACAAATTAATTTCCAAAATATTCAAAATGATACTCGTCTTAGTACTCAATATGAAAAGCTTTGGGTACCGGGCCCCCTACCGGCCCGGGGATGTCGTACCTCCTCGCCCCCCCCCTCTCTCGTCAGGCCTGCCTATTCATTTGCATTTAGTACTTCATAGCACCTAAAACCTTTACATTATTAATAATGTGGGGGGAGGAAGGACACTATGTTATTATCCGGTCAAATTTGTAAAATGACAGCTATAAATAGAAGTTAACTCTCTAATAACTTCTAACTTAAAAAGTTGACGTGAGATTTTAATCGGACCCCCCCCTCCCCCCCCGTGGTGAGATTTTTCCAAACCCCTCCCCTCCCTTTTTGACCTCACGTAATTTATGGATGTCCCCTGAGAAAGGTACCAGATAATAATTTGAAACTTTTAGGTATCGAACGACGCCTATTCCACATGTCTGCTGTTCGATCCTCGTGCTGGGAAAAACGACTCAGCTTGTCATCTCGTTTCTTACATTGATAATAATGAGAACCAAGCATGATTGGAAGCTAAACATTGATAAGGTAAAGAAGCGAAATTCATTGAAAACTATACATTGATAACAAAAGGAACCAAGCATGATTATAGACTAATCATTGATTTTTGTGTTCAATAAATCAATTCAAAACGCAATTATCAAACATAAATATAATATTTTTTAAATGCTGTAAATTAATTACATAATATATTAATTAAAAGTAATTAAAGTATTAATTAATAATAATAAAATAATAATAATAATAATAATTTCATCACAGCAGACTGCTAAAGTGGTGGTTTATCCATAATGTATTCTTTCTTTGTTTAATATTTTTGTAAATTTCACTCTGTACATTATGGAAAATAAATTATTATTATTACTATTATTATTATTATTATTATTATTATTATTATTATTATTATTATTATTATTATTATTATATTATTATTATTATTATAATAATAATAAAAGTATGTAAATAATTATATTTTAATGGTCGGCTGCATATTTTAGGTGAGCCCTGACCAACGAACCACCGTTAATTTTAAGCTCTAATGCTGTACTTTTGGTTTTCATCACTCATAACACTGAATTGTGCTAATTTGTTTCCCACTCATACACTCTAATTTTCTCTCTTGTGATTATTTTATTTTCATTTCAGCAATTGCCTTGGAAAACATCTACTTTTTCAATTCATTCCACGATTCGAAAAACAATAGTTATTTAATGCCTAATTGCATACAACTCAAACCCAGTGGGGGAGATTCCAATTATTATTTGCTTAGATACAACAAATCGATGCAATAGACATACCTCCCAAACCCACCTCATTCCATAATTACATTCCTAGATTTGTATTCCTCAAACCTATCAATTTATCCACCGATACCTTACACACTATTTCGATTATCAGTAATACAATCGCAATGAATAAGCTTCTTTTCATCAGGAACAAAAAGTCAATGCAAATAACCAATGCACCTCTTTTGCAAATCATTTCCCATTATACGCGTAAGGGCATCCAACCCAACATAAAACGAAAATGCGAATGGACTCACCAGGCGATAAATCCTTTGCTGAATTGATTGGAATACGTAGGCTGGAGGAAACAAATATTTGTAGATGTGCGGCTCGAATACTGATGCATGGAGTGGATAGGCCCTCCCTGGAATTAATAAAGCTTCTTCTCTTGGAAAAATACGATATGATGCCATTGAATCTATGTTTGAAGTAATTGATAAACAAGTCTCTTTGTTTCGTTCAAAATAGGTTTGACTCCTAAGCTTTTGTTGTGAAGTTTAATCAAATGCATTTAATGATTTTTATATTGCTAAAGGAAATCTAATCAAACTCATGGGAATGAAGTTTAGATGTTATATTTCACTGGATTGCTTTCTAAAGAATTTCTGAGACTCTTTTATGTTTATTACCTCCCCGTTTATAAGCGTTACATTTCAAATTTTCTGGAGTGTTTTAGAGTATTCATGATGTTTTATATGATGGGGGGAGCGTTCAAATAATATTTCAATGGTAGAATGTGAAATCAAGTATCTTATTTTTTCAACCATTTTTAAAAACCGGTTTATTCTCCAAAATTTCAGATAAAATACTAATTAGAATTGAATCGGGATTCCCTGGACGAGTCTGGATGAAATATGGAGGATTTTGAAAAGATATCAAAATCATTTATAATTGGGACGAGGATTCAACCAGTTGTACCTGTTAATAGGAATAATATATGTAACCAATTTTTTAAAGATCATTCTCAGAAAACACAAAAATGTAAGCATTATATTGGTTAAAATTAGTTCTGAATGTCCCTGGACGAGTCTTAATGAAATACGGACGCCGGATTGAAAAAAAACTTCTCAAAACCCGTCACCTAAGTTTCTAACCTTGTTTTAAGGTTTTTCTTCCGTAAGGTTACCGCTAACGTTATAGGCGTAGGTACCAAGGTACATTTATAATGTTTATAATTATAATATAAGGTTTAAAAAACCTGACATTACCATCTGAGATTGACACAATGAAAAGCCTCCATGAGACCCAATTCATATTCGAAAACTGCTGCTTCGCCCTTTCATTTAACTAACTTTAATGCCTAGAAAGATCGTTTAAGAGCAATCCCCTTAAAACACCAATATAAAGCTCTTTAATCCCTCGGAAAGTCCACTATAAAAGCAGCAAATAAAGCCGCAGCCAAGCGATGACCCTAAGTCCCTTTTCATTCAACCCAGATTCTTCGAAATCAATCTTCCACCGCCAAGCGTCAGGTGGTTCCAAGACCATTTTTCTCTCGTTTGGGGACAAAGAGACCTCCCTTTTTTAAGGTGAGGGGAAGTTTGACTTTAAGGGAAATAAAGTAACGTTTGTTTCAGCCTCGAACGTAGCAGTAGGGTGTTTCAAGTTGGTGGTATAGTTTTATAGAGGGGGATATTTCAAGAAAGAGTGTGGGCGATGTTCTTTTAGGCACTTTAGGAAAAATTCTCATTTTTAAAAAAAGGTAATTGTTTTGTCACCTAACATTTAAAAGGGTGTTACCACTCTTATATTTCGATTATAATAAAAACTTTTGACTTCTATCCAATAAAAAGATAATTTTAGTTAAAATAGTGAATTGCCCGGGGCGTATATTATATAAGGGGCCGAAGCCCCCCGAAATTCGGACAAAGTGGACAAAACAGAATTAAAGTTTTTAAGGGTCGAATTTCCAAAACCTTTCGGAGGAGGATCCCCTTTTCTACTTGGATTTCTATACTACCCACAAACTTAGATTAAACTATAATGTAGAATATATAACTATAAAAAAAGTTCTAAAAAAGACGTTTTAAACCTAATATGAATGCATGGAGGGTCTTAATTGAGGGGACTTTTGGGTGTCCCTGGTCGAAGCCCCTTCCTGAGCAAAAATCTAGCTCATGGCCTGACGATGAGGGATATTTGGGTCCTCCCCGAAAACAAATTCTATATAAGCAAATGCACTTATAATAAAAAATAACGTTTGCTTAAAAAAATACAGAACATATTACATTTATTTCGGTAGTATTTAATAAACAAGAGAATGAGATAGTGAATAGATAATAATTTTTTTATTTAACATTATAATTAATTATAACATTACAAAGGAATTTTATTAAGTAGTATTAATGTTGTGTGGGGACTATCCACTGCTGTTAGTAGTTGAATCAAAATATCTGGGGGGACTCGCATCTTTTTCAGAATTGTTTACATTATTTGAACCAAAAACACCATATTTCAGGGTGTTACTTATATTAACCAATTTAATATTAAAATCCAATTAATTACATATTTCTCTCTGGAACTCGTTATTTTTTTAAACTTTCAGAATAAATTTAAGTTTACTCATCAATGGCCCTTCCTTTTACTTATTACTTATAATATTGTAATTTGTAAAGTGATTAGTTGAATAAATAGACATTGATGCGTTAAAACGGTAATTTTTTTCACAGCAATACTTGTTAGTTGACCCAGACCAAAAGCAAATAAATCTTAGAAAAGTACTTAGCTATAAAAATAAATAAATCTTGACAGTTAAACACCATGCATTTAAACCCTTTAACGTAGTAGACCATATAACTATTCACTTAACCTATAGATGGCACTGTAATCACAAGTTCCATGACATGACCTTTCTGACCTTTGATTCGACCACAGTAGTTCTAGGTTGTTAAGGCAGAGTGGTTACTTTCTGCAAAAAACATTTTTTTTTATTCTACACATATTTTATTTTAGATACTCTAACTTCAGTAAATATGATGTATACTGAAGCAACTGAGTTTTATTTAAATTAAAGCAAATTAAAAGCTATAATGTCAAACTTGTTCTGGTTATGAAGATTTTTTGTAAATTTAAAAAAAGTAGTTGTAATGCTTCTCAATTGCCCACAAAAACAAGGAGATAAGTAATATCCATAGTTTAAAATAAAAACTATAATTTTTTTTTTTGTTGAAAAACTTGCAAGAAAAAAATCTATTTAAAAAGCTTAAAAACAATTGACCCTTTTAAAAATATCTAAGTAAATAACTATAATCTGTTCTTAACTTTAAACATATTTTGAATCAAACTACATAGTTTTACTTTTCTAGAGAATATTCAAAATTGAAAGACTCAAATTAACTTAAAAGTATCGGAGAACAAAGTAAAACAAATATTATGCTTCATTACTACAAATTAATTACAGTGACCCAAATTATCCTTTAACTTTTATCGCAATTTATGACTTTAGAACAGTAGTAGACAGGGTCATATAAGGGACGGAAGTAAGGGGGCGTGCCCCTATTGTTTTAGGGGCGTGTCCCTATTGTTTTAGGGGCGTGTCACTATTGTCTAGAGGGGCGTGGTCACCTATTGTCTTAAGGGGGCGTGTCCCTAATTAATTAATTACCTAATTAACCCTAATTGGGGGAAGTTGAGTTGTTTTTTCCTTCTGCTGGTTTTGGTTTCGTTTTCTCGGAGTTGAGTTGTTTTATGCTGCTGTTTATATTTTTTTTCTTGTACATTTTAACAAATATTTTTATTTGAATATATCCTTTAAGTTACATTTTGGACTTTAACTTTTTTTCTCATTTTGGACTTTTTTCTTGTACATTTTAATATATATTTTTATTTGAATATTTTATATTTCCTTTAAGTTATGTTTTGGACTTTAACTTTTCCCCCTGTATATTTACATTTTGGAACTTATGTTTTTTTTTTTTTCAGAATTACCTATTTATTATTTGCTAATTTTTGGACTTTAACTTTTTTCTGTTTTTTCTGTTCTGTTTTGTTCTGTAACTTTTTTTCTCAAATTGATCTATCGGTAATAATAAATTAATACTTTTTTATGTTATATTTGGACTTTAACTTTTTCTTGTATACTTACATTTTAATAAATATTTTGTAATTGAATATTATTCCTTTCAATTATAGGAAGATAGTATCACATAGGATAAAGAATTCCTTTATATTTAATATTTTTTTTGAATTTTGATTTTATAATAAAATATTTTTAATTGAATATTATTCCTTTCAATAATAGGAAGATAGTATCACATAGGATAAAGAATTCCTTTATATTTAATATTTTTTGAATTTTGATTTTATAATAAAATATTTTTTAATTGAATATTATTCCTTTCAATAATAGGAAGATAGTATCACATAGGATAAAGAATTCCTTTAAGTTATGTGTTTTGGACTTTAACTTCTTTCCTTCTTTAACTTCTTCTAAATATTTACATTTTGGAACTTATGTTTTTTCATGAAATGCCGTCTAGTTACAATTTTGAAAAGTAATACTTTTTTATGTTATCTTCTAAAAAACGGGTATTTCTGTGTCATGAAGTCATTTTTTCATTCGGTTCAAACAAGGAAGAATTCGTTCAAGACCGGACCAAACATGATCCCAATTACACATCTTCTGCTTGGGAATACAATTTTATCGTTCAATGAAGTTGTAGGATAGTTACGTCGGTGTACTCTTTTGGTCTCTTGTTTAAAAAAGTGGGCTGCGTATAATACTGCCTCTTGATGTATTTGTTCATTCTAATCTGAACGTGTGTTCTAAATGTAAACCAAGTCATTATTTTTCTGTGTGTTTAAGTCATAGTGCTAAAACATTCTGTATGGAACTGTTCCACCGAATAGGTTAAGAAGCAGATATTTTTCGAAATCTTTCATGGGAAAACTCCTTTCCAATCAGCTAGAATGTCCAAAGAGGCTCCGACTGACCAATAAGAGAAAATTCCCAGATGTGACTTTTGTGTAACTAAAATGAATTTTTTTAACAATTAAAAAGTGACCGTACCCTCTCGGAAGCTTGAAAGTGACGGGGGTTAACGAACATCGATCCCACGGAAGAGGACAACCGACAGAAATCACCGCACATTACCGTTTTCGATGCAATATCTTCTCTAAAGGGTTATATATGATTATCACATAGTGGCTCGAAAAAACGAGGCAGAGCATCTGACGGATATAAGTCACAATGGAGGGGGTGCGCAAGCACCGTGCAGTGACCAAAGGGATGGGGCGTTAGAAGATACGGGGTCCATCAATGAGAACGTTTTAAGGGGCGGTACGCATTAACAAAATGTAGCCAGTCGACTAGAACTGTTTAATAGGGGTGGAGTAGACGCAGTGGACAACAATGATGTGTGAATATAGATATTTGACAAAAAAAAGGTTTTGGGGAGCGCAACAAGAATACTTTGAGGTGCCGCTGTTTCTTTTCTTAATAATTATTTAATATTAAGAATATTTTAAGTAATTTATCGTCTATGCATTTTTATAAATACATTACCCAATTATTTTTCAATCTGCTATATTATTACAGGTTTTCTAGCATACTTTATGAAAAATCAATGTACTGTCATATCAGTTTAAAATTAAATTTATTTCAATTTACATACATATAAAAATTATATTCTTATAATGTTATTAATATTTTCCAATCAACACAATATGATATCATTTTAATACATTTCATTCTTTGCTATTTTTTAATACTTTTTATCATCTAGCTATTTCCTAATTCCATCATTTTTTTTATTTTGTTCTATACATTATTACAATTTCTATCTTACCAATGGGTATCATTCATCGTAAGCAATCATTTCTTACCCCACTCACATCACTTATTTTCAGCCCCAAACTCAGCATTAAGAACAAATATTTCTCTGTTAAAAAGTAGTTCCAATTCATATAACCATGTCTTATTAAATTACCAAAATTTTCTGAACTTGTAATATTTTAGACATTTCATTTTGGGACTTGTATTTTTTTTATACAACCTCAAAACAAACTTTAACTAGATAACTGCTAAAATATTTCAAATTAATTACTTTTATTAAACTCCTTTTATTTAATTACATTTATAGGATGATTTTTTTTGCGAAGGGGTTGTAATATTTAAGCATGTAAAAAATATTTGGACTTGTACATTTTGAGAATTTAGACTTGCCAATGTTTTAAAATTTTTATTAGTACAGAAAAGTTTCTGATTTGTTATTTATTTTTGTTTTCAGAAATTAGTACATATTTTTAAAATTTATTCCATATTTATCTTAGTGCACACGCACTTTTGCAAATTGGTATACAAATTTCAAATTATTTATTCAGATGCATGCCTTATATTTTTTGAATTATAAACTTTTTTTTTCCCACAACAATACCCTAGATAAAATCTTTTTTATAAACTCACATCTCAAACAGTTTCTTTATAGACATATTTACATTTAAACTTTAAAAAAATACTCGATTTTCTAATTTCATATTTTTACTTACCTGCATTAACCTAAAACATTTCTTCCCATAAAATAAATTTTTCTAACATTATCTCTTTTACAACATCTCCCTACTAATTCAATATTATTTATTATCATCACAATGGACCATCATTTCATTTTCAAACATAAAAATTTAATTACAGTTTTAAAACAACCCATCATTTTTTTTTCTTTAATATATTACTATCAACCCAACACATTTCCCAAAAATCAATACTGTTATAATTGTTAATTTCCCAAAAAATCATATACTGTTTGATATTTTCATTCTCACTTCCCAAAGCCATGACATGTTTTTTCATAATCAGTATCAAATTTAATTAATTCAGTTTTTTATTTCATTCTTACTACACAACAACAAACTATCTCTCATTGCCATCAACCCCAAAAATTCCTTATACTGTTTGCTATTGTCATTCTTACTTACCATCATCTAAATTCAATCAAATCACTTTACTTTCCAAGTTCTAAAAAATCAAATAAACAGCCAAACAATAACATTATTTTCTTATAATTTCACTCATAACATCAGCCTACCATTTCTAAAATCCAAATAAACTATTCACTTTGCTATTTTTTATTCTTACTTTCATTTTATTTCATTACCAACCATTCGTTAGTCCAAAATCCAAATTAACTATTCACTTTGCTATTTTGATTCTTACTTTCATTTCATTTCATTACCAATCATTCGTTAGTCCAAAATCAGTTTTTAATTCGGTTTGCGACATTAAGGTCTCTTGCTCAGAAAACTAGTTCTTCTGTATACGAAAAGGCGGCTATTAGTTTCAGAAGGGAGACTGGTTTTTTTTTTTGTTATATTTTCTTATTCCAGCGGATCTGATTGTTTTTTTAAATCTCATAAATGGAATATAGTAAAAAATTTGCATTAGTCCCATTAGACCGCATGTAAGAATTTGAAGAAGATCACTTGAGCGAACTCGATTCTCAAATTCAAAATATTTTGAAGAAGAAAGTAAGAGACGATGAAAAAGTCAAATTGTACAATCAACTTTTGCAAAAATATGTTACGTTTCCAAACGTGAATGCTGTCAAGCCTGTTGTACCCGAGCCTAAGATTGACCAGGAAAAGCAGGACCTGGAGAACGCTATACCGGATGAAGCTGAAAATGCAATGTCTGAATCCAAGATTCTGAGTTCTGTTCCTGTGAAATTTAAAAATATTGCGAAGCATATCACATCATTTCTTCAACAAAATGCTATCACCTGGAATGAGAAGCAAGAAGTATATATTGATAATAAAGTGGTTCCTGGGTCCAATATCATAGAGATGATTAATTTTCTACTGAGAAAAAGGAAAAGAAGACCGAAAGCGTTTGACAAGTTTCAAGAGGAATTGAGAAGGCTAAAGTTTCCTGAGGAATTTGTGAAAAACTCATATTTAAGTAATATAAAAACTTATCCTAAAAGAGTTGTTGGAAAGAAACAAGAATCTACGAAAACCATGTATGCTAAACCTAAATGAGTTGTTAAGAAGAAACCAAACAATTGGATAGAAATGTAATTTTTTTTCAGAAAAATAATAAAAGATTGTTTTTGTGTAATATATTTGTCTCAAATGTATTATTTTTAACATGCAATAAAAATTATCTCTGCTATAAATCATACAACTAGGAATGAAATTAATTTAAAATGGAATAAAAATATTCATGCAATATAAAACAAATCATGCAAAATAAGCTGATTTCCGCACCTTCACTAGACTGGAGTACAGCTCGTGGCGCGTTGACCCCCCTCCCCCGTTTTATTAAAGTTTTTACTACGACGGAATACCCCAGTATCACTATCTTCCGTAGGATCTTGTCTAACACCCATTGGGCAAATTTGTCATAATAGAGCTGTAAATATTAAAAAAGAAAACATAATTTGGTAGAAACCCTGATTCAAACATATTTTTCTGCCGTATTTATTACATTTCATATAGCTTAGTCTTTAATGGTACGCATTATTTGTAACAAAGTGGGTTTTTTAAGATATACATAACAATTTTTTGTTTTCTATTTCTTATATCCACATTTCTCTCATGGATTTAGCTTCTTTACCCAATTTTCCAGTTAGTTATTTGCTGTTAATACCACTACATATGCAACACTCGGCAATATTAGAGTAGATATTTCCTGAATTTCGGTAAAGTTGTATGCACAGCATATCTCTTTTGTTAAACTTCGGTGTAAAAATAAATGAAAAATAGCTTGTGTGAACAAGCATTTGAAAACATTTACATGAAAAAATAAAATTTCGCTTGCCTTTCATAATAATGTTTAAAAATTACTAAATTTTTCTATAAAACTTAATACAATCAACAAAATATTTTTTTTTAAAATAACAATAACACTTTTCACATGTGTGTTACTACACTCCAACATCTTGTAGTTGTTGAAGACATTTTTCTTAAATGCTAAATATTTATTTTACTTTTTAGTGCTTAATTTTTTTGTAATTTGAATGTTAACTATTTTTACTTTTCATGTGAAATATTTTTAGTGTTTATTTTTTATTGTTGTTGTTGAATAATTATAAATTTTTAAAAATGTTTAAGGTTAAATATTTTTACCACTTTGTTAGATAATTCGTATTTTAATGTTAAATAATTTTAACTAACTTTTTTTTTTTAAATATTTTTATTTAATGTTGAACTTTCTTCTGCTGTAGAAAAGTTAATGTTTTTTTTCCTTAACATGTTGAATTATTTTTTAATGTTGTAGTTGAATATTTAAAATATTTTTGACTAACTTTTGAATATTTTTTGTGTTGAATATTTAGCTTTTCTGAACATCAAGTGCTGAAAATGTTGCTTTACTTTTCATGTCAATATTTTTAGTGTTCATTTTTTTATTTTTGTTGTTGAATAATTATAAATTTTTAAAAATGTTTAAGGTTAAATATTTTTACCACTTTGTTAGATAATTCGTATTTAATGTTAAATAATTTTAACTAACTTTTTTTAAATATTTTATTTAATGTTGAACTATATACTGCTGTAGAAAATTTAATGTTTTTTTTCCTTAACATGTTGAATTATTTTTTCTATTTTTTGTGTTGAATATTTAGCTTTTCTGAACATCAAGTGCTGAAAATGTTGTTTTACTTTTCATGTTAAATATTTTTAGTGTTCATTTTTTATTTTTGTTGTTGAATAATTATAATTTTTAAAAATGTTTACGGTTAAATATTTTTACTACTTTGTTAGATAATTTTTATTTTAATGTTAAATACTTTTTACTAACTTTTTTTTTAAATATTTTTATTTTAAATTTGAACTTTTCTTCTGCTGTAGAATATTTAATGTATTTTTTTTTCCTAAACATGTTTAACTATTTTTTTTGCGTTGAATGTTTAATTTTCTGAACCTCAAATGCTGAAAATGTTGTTTTACTTTTTCATGTTGAATAATTTTTAGTACTGATATTTTTTACTTTAGTAATTGCTGTTGAAAATTTAACAATAAATTTGAATGTTAAATTTGTTTATTTTATGTGGAAAATAATTTGTATCTATTGTGTTGAGTATTTTTTTTTTTGAAAAACTTAAATGTTAAATATTTTTAAATTAACTTGGTTTTTATTTTAACATTAATTCTTTTTAATGGACATTTTTATTTAAATGTTTATTTATTTTTTTTACTTTACATGTTGAAACTTGGTGTTGAACATTTTAAAAAACTTAAGTATTGATTTTTTTTTCTTACATGGATTTAAATTGTTAAACATTTAAACATATTTCTAATTTTTTATAGTAATTATATGTGTTCGAATGCACTGAAATACCAATGATTGGAAAAGTAAATACATTTTTTTTTTCCGTTTCTATCTATGTGGACTTGGAATACAATTTATTAAAAACTGTCTGTCTTCCAATCCCTTCTCAATCCTTCCAATACATCTGTCCCATTTCTAATCACATTCGTTATGGAAACCCTTATGCTACTGTAGAGCCTGATGGTAATCTGATGATATATCATATGATGTATAAAAATGAGGAAAATTGAACCCAAATTATTTCTGACAAACGGTGGTGTGTCAGATCTTTGCCCATACCTTATCAAGTCGTATCTTCTAACGCCCCATCCCTTTGGTCACTGCACGGTGCTTGCGCACCCCCTCCATTGTGACTTATATCCGTCAGATGCTCTGCCTCGTTTTTTCGAGCCACTATGTGATAATCATATTTAACTCTTTCCATACGGGAACGGCAGCAACCGTACAGCAAATGCACCACCGTTCCTTACGGGGCCCTTCCGAAAACCTGTTCTCCAAACTCCTGGTCGGCCGGGCTTTTCTCGACCCCCCGGTTCAAACCCTCCTTCTTTTATTACCCTTTTTGTCGCGGTGGTCACTATCTCAGAACGGGATCACTTTTCCCCGTGGGGTGGGCCAGTTGGCTCTGTTTTGACTGTGGAGTGTTTTCGGATTCTATAGTAAGATGAGATCGTTTATGAAGATTTTAATTTCATAAAACTTAAGAAATTATAGTGATCTTATTTTATTGCAGGAAATTAGTTTATTTCAAAATACAACAAAAAAAGAAGAAATCAATAAAACCTCTAAGAATAAAATCAAAGCAATCGTTTTAATCAGATTTTTAAATGGATAATAATACAACAAAAAAATTAAAATCGATTAAAATTATTTCTACTTGTTAAAAGAGTAAGTTATTTTTATTAGCAACAAACTACAATTGTTTTCACTTAGAATCAATACTAACCCAATTACCCATTACCTAAACAAGGTTTTGGGGACATAATTACATAAACTTTTGTTCTAAAATCATTTAAAACTCTCCTTACAGTTTTTAATACTTTGTAATGAATTTTTTATCAGGTTTTTAAAGATCCGATTTTTTTAGGTCTTAATAAAGCATTCTTTATCTACTTTGGTTAATGGCTAATATATTCTATAAATATTCTACAAATATATTCGTATTTATTATAAAAACTATTAAAAATAAAATTATATTTAATTTTTTAAAAACATTATTTACGAAATGTACTTTTAGAAAGCTCTTGAGTTTTTTTTCAAACGCGTTATAATTTTATTTGTTTTAAATTGCCACAAACAAGTTACCATTCATCGTTTATATTCAAAAGTCCTTCTCGCTCGCTATTTGAACTTTCTTTCTGTAAATTTTAAAAATCTAAATTAATCAAATTTTAATTTAAAAAAAGATTTTTCAATCGGAAAATTTTTAGTACCTGAAAGCAATACAGAATTTTTTTATATCATTTCAAATTCGTTGTCTTTCAAACTGTGATAATGTTAGTCGAAAAGTTCAAATTAGTCGAGTAAACTTGTATTTTTCACATGAATTTTTCTATTTCATAAGTACTAATATTAAATAAATTATAATTATCAATTTGCAAAGTAAAAGTGTGAACGTGAACGAAACTTGACAAAACCATGCGGCCGAGCAAAACATAAACACCAGAAGCCCACACCGACCACCCAAGCCGGAGGAGTCCAGATAAAAAAGTCATTAGGGGCGCCATAAATCCGAAGGGGAGCTCCCGCTCAAAAGGGGGAGTGTCGGGCGGTGGGTCAGGTCTCCGGCCACTGCTTTCCCAACCGTTAAAATGCCGTTCCCGTATGATGCTCGAGAAGTGGTTTTCAGAGCCCCCGTATGGAAAGAGATAACCCTTTAGAGAAGATATTGCATCGAAAACGGTAATGTGCGGTGATTTCTGTCGGTTGTCCTCTTCCGTGGGATCGATGTTCGTTAACCCCCGTCACTTTCAAGCTTCCGAGAGGGTACGGTCACTTTTTAATTGTTAAAAAAATTCATTTTAGTTACACAAAAGTCACATCTGGGAATTTTCTCTTATTGGTCAGTCGGAGCCTCTTTGGACATTCTAGCTGATTGGAAAGGAGTTTTCCCATGAAAGATTTCGAAAAATATCTGCTTCTTAACCTATTCGGTGGAACAGTTCCATACAGAATGTTTTAGCACTATGACTTAAACACACAGAAAAATAATGACTTGGTTTACATTTAGAACACACGTTCAGATTAGAATGAACAAATACATCAAGAGGCAGTATTATACGCAGCCCACTTTTTTAAACAAGAGACCAAAAGAGTACACCGACGTAACTATCCTACAACTTCATTGAACGATAAAATTGTATTCCCAAGCAGAAGATGTGTAATTGGGATCATGTTTGGTCCGGTCTTGAACGAATTCTTCCTTGTTTGAACCGAATGAAAAAATGACTTCATGACACAGAAATACCCGTTTTTTAGAAGATAACATAAAAAAGTATTACTTTTCAAAATTGTAACTAGACGGCATTTCATGAAAAAACATAAGTTCCAAAATGTAAATATTTAGAAGAAGTTAAAGAAGGAAAGAAGTTAAAGTCCAAAACACATAACTTAAAGGAATTCTTTATCCTATGTGATACTATCTTCCTATTATTGAAAGGAATAATATTCAATTAAAAAATATTTTATTATAAAATCAAAATTCAAAAAATATTAAATATAAAGGAATTCTTTATCCTATCCTAGAAAAAACAGAAAAAAGTTAAAGTCCAAAAATTAGCAAATAATAAATAGGTAATTCTGAAAAAAAAAAAACATAAGTTCCAAAATGTAAATATACAGGGGGAAAAGTTAAAGTCCAAAACATAACTTAAAGGAAATATAAAATATTCAAATAAAAATATATATTAAAATGTACAAGAAAAAAGTCCAAAATGAGAAAAAAAGTTAAAGTCCAAAATGTAACTTAAAGGATATAGGGTAGTGGCACCAGTAACTGGCACTTTAAGAGCAATTTTTGAAATAATTAGCTATTGCTACTTACTAAAATTATCCAGGAAAAAATCTTTTGTTCCGAAAAATTAAATGAAGTTTCAATATTTATTTAGAGCACAATTTGTTAGTATAAGTAATTTTTTTCTATTTTTAAGATATTTTTTAAGTTGGCATGGTCGAAGCACCAGTAACTGACACCCTAGGAAAATTTTGGAACCAATAACTGACACCTCCTGAACCAGTAACTGACACTTTGAAATACCTTTAATAAATAAGCTGTTTTTTATATGCTACATTATTTTTTAGCAAACATAATATAATAAAACAAATATTTTATTTTTTAACTAATTTTACAAAATATGAACGAAAATATCAGGCAAAAAAAGGAATTTTAAATCAAAATACATTTATAAAGGGCCATTTATGGGATATTATAAGACATACCATATTACTATATAAAAATGATACTAAGTCAAACATTTTCACATTAATAAGAATTTATTAATAGAAAATTTTGCACAAATTATATTTAAACTAAATTATAAGTACAAACAAAGAGGAAAGTTTTCTATCTGTTTTCATAAAAATAGTTGGTTTACTTAAATAATTTAAATGTTACTTTTGGGAAAGT
The DNA here is from genome assembly GCA_963680715.1 of Tetragnatha montana. Taxonomy (NCBI): domain Eukaryota; kingdom Metazoa; phylum Arthropoda; class Arachnida; order Araneae; family Tetragnathidae; genus Tetragnatha; species Tetragnatha montana. The sequence continues at coordinate 35,252,432 of OY796677.1, forward strand.
TGGTTTCTGAGTATTTAAAAAATGTAATTACAAATCGTTTGTGAAAATGATCCATTCTATGTCCTACCATCTAATGATTTGTTACGATATAAGCAGAATGAAAACACTGCTATATTCCAATACCAATAACTGACATAGGGCAGAACCAATAACTGACAGGGTGTCAGTTACTGGAAAAATATTAAATTTTAAAAATTTAACTGCACAACTTTATTCTAAATAGCTTCCACCATATTCCCTAGAATTTTCAAGCAATTACCTTGAATTTCACTAAAACACCAGTAACTGACACCCATGTCAGTTACTGGTGAAATTCATTTTTTAGATCCAGTAACTGACACCCCATTTAAAATAAATAAAAAAATATTTTTTTACAAAAATAAATTTGTGGCATGAATTTATGTACTATTATCAGATACATTTCATGTTAAAATAAGTTTCAAAAAGAAAATTTGTTTAAATTAGACCCTGATCAAAAATGTGTGTCCTTAATTTCAGCCTTAAGCCAACCTCTGAAAATCGGAAGTTTCTTAACATGAAATGGAAATTCTCAATTTATTAAACTTAAAACCCCTTGGTATAAAATAAATACTGCATAAAGTTAAAGATAATTGTCTAAACTATTAAGAGAGACCATGATTTATTTCAAGTTCACAATACAAATCTTATTATTATGAATTAAATCTCAAAGTGTCAGTTACTGGTGCCCTGTCAGTTACTGGTGCCACTACCCTATTCAAATAAAAATATTTGTTAAAATGTACAAGAAAAAAAATATAAACAGCAGCATAAAACAACTCAACTCCGAGAAAACGAAACCAAAACCAGCAGAAGGAAAAAACAACTCAACTTCCCCCAATTAGGGTTAATTAGGTAATTAATTAATTAGGGACACGCCCCCTTAAGACAATAGGTGACCACGCCCCTCTAGACAATAGTGACACGCCCCTAAAACAATAGGGACACGCCCCTAAAACAATAGGGGCACGCCCCCTTACTTCCGTCAGTTTCTTAACATGAAATGGAAATTCTCAATTTATTAAACTTAAAACCCCTTGGTATAAAATAAATACTGCATAAAGTTAAAGATAATTGTCTAAACTATTAAGAGAGACCATGATTTATTTCAAGTTCACAATACAAATCTTATTATTATGAATTAAATCTCAAAGTGTCAGTTACTGGTGCCCTGTCAGTTACTGGTGCCACTACCCTATTCAAATAAAAATATTTGTTAAAATGTACAAGAAAAAAAATATAAACAGCAGCATAAAACAACTCAACTCCGAGAAAACGAAACCAAAACCAGCAGAAGGAAAAAACAACTCAACTTCCCCCAATTAGGGTTAATTAGGTAATTAATTAATTAGGGACACGCCCCCTTAAGACAATAGGTGACCACGCCCCTCTAGACAATAGTGACACGCCCCTAAAACAATAGGGACACGCCCCTAAAACAATAGGGGCACGCCCCCTTACTTCCGTCCCTTATATGACCCTGTCTACTACTTAGAACACATAAATAAAAGCTTGATACTTTTTCTTCTTCATTCTACGAATGGATAACCGCAATAAAGGGTTTAACGACCAAATGTCACTAATTAATGATAAAATAGCTGGATTTATCTGGAGATAATTAATCTTTCTATTCATTAAGCATTTCCCATCCATTTATCTCCTGCATAAAATCGTAAACTTCCTCGGAATTGTTTTTAGAACGAGACAGAAATTTGTAATGTCAATTCCCCATGAATTTATATTGCAGGGCTGATTCAAAAGTGCGTTCCACGGCTTTTATTTGGAACCAACGTCTCCTAGGGGTCATGGTAGTAGTAAAGTGTACCCTTCGGTATGTGACCATGTTGAATCTATTGAGATGGCTTATCCCTAGTGGAGAAATAAGAAAGTTAAAAAAATAATTAAAAATCTAAAGAGAATAGAAAAAAATAACAAGAAAATTGTTTCCAATATCATGACAAACGCTTTGAAAAAGTTTCATGAAAATATATGTGAAATATTTGAGGGTATGTGAAAACAGCACTTTTTCAAGTCTCAAAAATAAAAATGTGGAAAATTCTATATGAAATCGGGCTCGATGAAATATCCGATCGATTAAAAATTGGGTGACCAATATTGGAAGTTTGAGAAGCACTGACCTAGAGGGAAAATTTGCATTCTAGTATCACAAAACTCATTTAAGGACATATCAATATCCTTGTTTCCCACAGACATATCACATTATCACAACCATCTCAAAGTTGAGAGCTGGGCTTATCATTATCGTCAACGATTTAATCTTCCATCCTGTTCCAATTCAATAACGGACACTCTCTCCAAATCCACGGCCCAACCGTCATCTCCCCCACCCCAAACAATTGGACGTCTTTCAAATTAAATTCTCTCCATCCGGCAAGCTATATGCTATCCGGCAATAGGCGCAGCAATAGGAAGCGTTTTACTGAAATTAGATAGGAGGAGTGATAACAGTAATGGAGAAAGGGGGAAGCTTTGTTTATTGCTCGCTATCGGATTCCGAAGATGCGCTCTCTACCTTTTATCGGTCGATGATGTGCTCTTTGCTTGAGTTGAGATCGGCTGTAAATATGAGATTTGGTGTAATTGGGATTTGTACCTTGAATGGAGATCGAGAGGGGGTTTTTGAAGTTGGGTTGTTTCTCTCTTATGTTATTAACTTATGCATTTGTGTTCGGAGAATCTCTGTTTTCATTATCTTTAAGAGCTAAAGTGACTCTCCCACAGCTCATTAGGATTGCTTTAGGTTAACTTGAAGAATTTTTCGTGTTTGAAATCTGATGTATCTTTTTTGGGGAATGTAATCGTTTATTTCATCCAATCATTTATTATTTTTCAAGTATTTTCGACCTGCAGGCATTGATCTGACAAGGTGGAAGCGTCCTCCCCTCAATTATTAAGACCACTCAAAAAGTGTTTTAAAGAAGAGGCAAGCCACACCAAAAAGCAGTGGCAGGAGTAATAAAAAAAGCGTTATCTTGACAGACGGACTCGAGGTTCCCCTCGCAGCCTTCGCAATACAAGATAACGTTAATTAACCTCCTGGACAGTCGAGTAAACAAGACACTCTCAACCCCCTCTCTTCTATTGGGAAGGCTGCATGGGGAACCTAGAGTCCGTCTGTCAAGATAACGATCTTAATCTGACAGCGCGCACGACGAGTTTTCAGTGTGGCTGGGACCTAATAAGTAAAATATTCTGAGTGAGAACCCGCCTAGACTAACCTTATTCAATGTGAAATTACTGATAGTTCACAAAAACTTCTGAAAAAAGATAGCTCAAAAGTTTTGAAAATCGAATTCAAAAAGGTACCATAGTAGTTACAACTCATATCAAATATGTCAATTTTACGTAACTATATAATGACTAAAATTGGACGAATCTTGAACGTTTGTGTTTCTTGGGTTATATGCTAAATGTATTTCCTTTGGTAGCAATTAAATGGATATTTTTTGGTTCATTGCGAATGTTTCTTCCCCCATATACTGGTGATGATGATGCTTACGGTTTGAAAAAGAACTAAGCTTCAAATACAATATGTGTATTTATCCCGATGAAATAGTGAACAATTACGATTGAATCTTATAGTGTGTATAGTGTCAAGCATTGATTTGGATTAATTTTCTGCACTTTACTTTCCTACGTAAACACAACGATTATTAAGTTAATGTCTCCTCCAAATATGGCTTCTCGGGAGCCATTATAAAAACTTACGAATAAATATTAAAACTAAGCTCCAGCTAAAATAATAGATTTTTAAAAGTAATGGTTCCCCACATGCAATCTATTCAGAAAATAGTCTTCAAACATTTCTTCATTTTCCATAATAAACCCATTCCTAAATTCTGCTCGTTCTCTAATTTACCACGCAATTAAAACCTCCGTACATTTTAATGGGGTTATCACTAATCACGACCTAATATGTATCGTTAATTCCACGCAAAAGCCTTGCAATTGTACTGATAAATTACTATGTTTCTCTTTGCCAGAAACAAAATTAAAATACCAATTGTTCCATATCTAAGTAGATTCACCTTTTCCTTTAATTGTCCTATAAAGTAAGAAGTTCTTTTAATGAGCTTGTAATTTTCTTTTCCACCTCGTTTTCTTTTAAACCCCATTAAGATTAAGGAGTAGGATTTGAGGCTCTGCTCAGAATAGTAAACGAGTCAGCACTTCAACTTTAAAGTCTTTATTTTCTCCCATTTCTCTGGATCTTTTTTTACTGAAGAAAAGTGTTTCTTTAAAGGTAAAGAGGCTTTTCTCTTAATCATTGGATATAAAACCTCCCATTAAACTCTGTTTCTAATGTCACGAGATTAGGGGGGGGGGGTTTGTTACATTTTTGGATTATTTTTGTAACTGATTAATACAAAGTCACTAGGAAACATATTTTATTTTATAATCAAAAAAATATCCATATAAAGTGAAAAAAAAATATAATTATGTATTAAGATGAGCAATTTTTAGATTATTTATATATTTATAGTATATAATATCATAGAAAAATAAAACTCAGGGTCCGGCTTTACTCTTTATGAATGACAAAGCTGCGTCAAATCACAAAGTTATCCCAATGTTTTTAATAAGTTACGATATTGAAGGAATAAAGTTACTTTCAGAGTCCCCAGACCTAAATGCAATCTAACATGTGTGAAAACTACTAAAAAGATGATTCGTTGTGCGTTGTCAGATATTAATTGCCAAAAATGTTCCTAAAGCTAAAACTTAGCCTAAAATGATGATTAGATCGCACATGCGTAGAGTTCAAGAATAATCATATTGTTAATCAGGGGGGGGTAACTAAGAAATTTCGGTTAAATACTTCTCACATAGATGTTTCTGCCACCGCTCTAAATGTGTATGGAACTTCATTATAAATGGATGGCCCATTTACCCCCTTTAACTACTTTCAGGGCAAATTTGATCCCAGGCCATATTATGTTCCCACTCATTAAACATCTTATGAAATGATTTTCATGGATGAAATAAAAATAACTTAACTAGGTGTTATATTGGAAAACAGTTCCGTCTTTAACTATTGCACAGTAGCGTATCATGAAACTGATTTATATCAACCCAATATAAACCGCTTAACCTGCAAAAGGGATGATCACAGCCATATACGACCACATGGGATCACTCGCATTAAATCTTCAGTCACCCCTAACATCTCATAACTTCCCCTAAAGGGCAGTTACCCCATTAACAGTTACTTCAGCGGCATTGCCCGCCCAGATTGCGAGGGCATTAGAAGATATCAAGACCCGATATCTGAGATGTTTCCAGGCGGAATAAATTCTTGTTCGAAGTATTGGATTCCACTCTTCTCCTTCTACCTTTCATTATCAAGATGCGATCTGAAAGTGAATGTCTTGAGGTCCCCTTTTCTCTTTATTTCCGGACTGGTAAGTCAGTGGAAATGAAGATATGAAAAGTAACTAGGTGGAGGGAATTAAGTGAAGGGTAAAATTGGGGGTAATAATAGGCTAGAGTTTAAAAAATAAATGTGAGTTGTAAAAGATGGAAAGGTATATGTTTTTTAACTTTGAGGCATTTAAATCTTTTTGTGAGCTGATGATGGTGATGTTTTTTTTAAATGAATAGTATATTTAAGAGCTTTCAAACAATAAAATTAAAATGTTGTGAAGAGTGTATGATTACCACATTCTTTCAATGATTCAAGTATGCCAAACTGTTCATAACTGTATGTTTTGGTAGTTCCTTGAATTCATTAGAGACGGATATTTCAAACGGATATTTTTTTGCTATAGTTACTTCATATATCGTTAGATTAAATATCTCATAGAGTGTGTTTGATCGAAGGTATTTATAATTCGAAATGTAGAACTGGGACTCTTAAACTTATTCTCCTCACTTATTCACAGGATTGAATTTTTGTGTTATGCACCGGTTTTCTATCGCTTCAATTATACGACCGAATATTCTAGTATTTGTACACAACGGGTCCCCATATGAATACATTCAATGCAGATAAAACTTCAACATACTTCAATACCTTAAACTAAAAAATAAATAATAATAAATCTAAAAAATACGATAAAATGTCTTAAAAATCGTAAAATCTTTACGATTACAGTTCTTGAGGATTTCAGTTAAAGATTTTTTCCAATTACAACCCATAGCCTCTATCATTATAGTGTAAGTGTAAAAAAACATTCTAGAGAAATTTACAGAGATCATTAAAAAGCACAGGTGTTTTACAGTTGTGAAAACATTTCTACCCTTCAAATTTGTTTACCAAGAAGGAAAACACCAGCTATGGGAGGTCTTCAATATTGACACAGAACGGGGTACACAGGAGATAAGACCAACTTCCTGGGAAAGGGGTGGTTCTGGCCGTCCCCTTTCCAGGGAAGAGGAAGATAGATAGGTCACCCCCAGATGTGTACGTGACTGCCCTGACTCTCTTTTATTTGTGACTTTCGACAATTTGACCCCTGTATCGCTTCAATGCTTCAATCAGTCAACCATGACAAATTTTGCTTATCACCAAAATTCTTCGTGGAGATTTTGAAATAAGGGGTTAACCTTTGCGACTTTAAGATTGGTTTAAAAAAAAACGAATTAAAAATCTACTATTTATCCAAAGGGTAGTCTGGTCTGGGTTTTCATTCAAGAGAACTTAATAAATATTTTAGTCCTTAATTGACAAAAATTATCACGGGGTTTGAAGATAAATACGATGGAGAAAGCACACAAGGTGTTTTAAAAGTCCGTTTCACGACTTTTATTTCTATTTGGAAACAACGTCTCTTAGGGCCATGGAAGTAAGGTTGGCAAATTTGCAAGTTTTTCAGTGTTATATGTAGTTTTGTGTTTTTTTAGTTAAATAAAGACAAAATTTAATAAAAAAATTTCCCATTTGTGAACTTTTTCTTTTGAAAAAGTGCTATTTCTCCTCGAATATTCAATATATTTTGATGAGTTGTTTTCAGTGAGCTTTTCATAATATTGACAACAATATTCTTACTGAACTGAAGTTTGCTCTTTTTCCTTTAGTTTTTCAATTTTTTTTTCATTTTGCCACTAGAGACACTGCTGGATTTTCAAAGGTCTCTTACCTACTTAGGGGTCCTTACTTCCATGACCCTAGAAAATGTTGGTTTCAAATACAACGAACTTTTGAAACACCCTGTATATTAGGGTAGAACGAAATCGGAAAAAATTTTCTTTAGAAGTTTGTCAGGAAAATCCTTCAAGGATCACAAAAATATTAATGCTTGTAAATGTACATTAAAAGTAAATGAAAACGTCGCTTCATTTATCACATAAATGCCGCAAATATTTTTAGAAATATGTTTACTGCTTTAATGTGAAGGAATGTGTGTATTTGTAAGAAAGGATAAAACTCCTATCAAAAAAGGATAAACTACTCTATCAAAAATACCAAAGAAACATGTTTAGGGATTGATTATTAAATTCATAAAAAGTTAGGCATTTTGTAAGGAAACAACTGTAATTTTTTAGAGTGCTAACAGTAAGTGTAATCAACAACCATAAAAAATTAAAACGCTAAAATAAAATATATTTAGAGCACCTAAAAATATCATCTTAAGAAAATACTACTTTTCCAGAATAAAAAACTGAACACCGGGAAACCAATATCCAATCTCTCTTGACAGCCGAAATAAAACGTCAACTTTCAAAACGAGACTTGTAAGAATATTCTGTGGCGAGGCAAGTCAAAAATACTTTTTCCATCAAAACGTCTTTCCCTCAATCATCGCCGAACAAGCCTTCCCCTAAGTCTGTTAAAAATACATCCCCTTTTTGATGGTGCCAGAAAACTGCTGAAAGCTTCTTAAGATTATTCGGAACTTTCGAGCTTAAAAAGTAGGCTTAGCCGCGTACTGATTTCCCAAAAAGCTTTCAAAAAGGTCGCATTGACGATTTTAAAACGTCCTGGCGCTATCCGAATAGCCTCCCGCTGGGACTTGAGATACTTTTATTTTCTGCAGGATGGCAACATTAACCAGAAAAAAAGCACTTGTTCCCGCTTAAATATTTCAGACCGTTATGCATTCGGGAGGAGCATCCATAACTGTGACCGGCTCTGGAACTCCCGAAGCAGGAGGGAGTACTGCCACACTCTTTTCCAACCTCATTTGCTCGAACGTGACTTTTATATAAATGCAAACGAGATTCGGATGCCGACTATCGATAAAATGGCAAGCAATAAATAAGGGAAAGTGATATTTTTCTGGTTGCGTGAAAAGTGTAGCTTTAACCGAGATAAATAATTTACGATTGCCGGATCGGCTGTCAAAACTTTTGAATATATATTTCGGTTCAAATGACATACACAGCACTTAACTCTGTTGACCTTTCTTATGGAAATGACAACGGAATGTGCAAGAGTCAATTCTTGAAGCGCAATTTTAATATTTTATGGAGTATTTATTACCTGGCTTAAACGTTAAAACTTCAAAAAATAGGAATGGTTTCCAAATATTAAAGGACTCAAGTCTTTGTTATTGAGTTTATAATATTTTATTAACCAGATATTGTTTTCTTGAAGAAATTTTAGATTCAAATTTATGACAGAATTTGGCTTTTTCTCATTTATATCCCCCGAAACATTCTTTTTTGCTAGATTTGTTAGTTCTATTTTAGATTTAGAAACTTCTCCACAAGGAAATCTTTTATTACATTTGGTTAATAGTCCTTGAGCTATAAAACTCTAAATAACCTAACTTACATTTGGTTAACTTACTAGAAACATGTCCTTTTTTAAGTGAAATGTAATCGTAAAAATCAATAATGAAATTGGTTTAATGTAAAAGATAATTAAAATATAATATTTACAAATAGAAGACATACTTGTCTTGTAGTCAAACAGCTAACTAAATTCTAGTTTGCAATTAATAAAGTTATAATTAATAACGTCATAATTGATAAATTATTAATAGTTAACTATCAAATGCTCATTCAAGCTTTATTCGATTTATAAAACTCAGATTGGTGATTGATTTGAGAAACTCGTATTCGTTGTCACCTTCACAAATTACTCACCTGAACCTGTTAGTCTACATGAATAAACATTAAAATTTGAACTTAACAATTATAACTTAATAATATTCTCTATTCCATAATAAAAGATAAACAATTGAATGAAGAGCTCCACTAATTTTATCTGTTGTAGAAAATACTGGATTGTATGCAATTTTACAGGATAAAAAGAAAAGCTATGTAATTAATTCTGTAAATCCCTTAAGTTATAACTTATAAGATACATTTTTCAGCCTACTAAATCACTCAAACTTGTTGCTATGATTTTTATAAAAAAGTTCTAATTTAAAAAAAAAATATTTGGTATTTCAGAGCATTTTAAAGGAGTAGCACTGTATAGAAAATTTTGTCTCTCATTCATTAGAAGTTCAGTTGCAGAAAGAACGCCTTAGCAACAGATACCTCGTTATACCTAGCAACCACCTAAGCAACAGTTAAAAGCCCTACAAAAGGTTAACAGTTAAAAGAAAATAGCTGGTCGTGACGTCACCTGAAAACACTCTATTAAAAATTTACTAGCCGTATTTTGGCTTCAAATAACAAAAATATCACTAAAAACTACAAACTTAGGTATTAAAATATTTTGGTAACTTTATTAAGTATAAGTCATCAAATAGAAGTACTTCGTAAAATAAACCTTATTCCAATTTTGATGCAAAATAGATCAAATAGTTGTTGCATAAAAACAACTTTATTGATTTTCAAAAACGAAAACCATTCTAAAAGAACATTAAAAAGTCGTTCCACTTCAATGGTTCATTGAAATTTTTTCGTGGAAATTTACTTTCCAATATTTTTTCAAATTTACCAGCATACTCCACCAGTCCCTTCAATGCGCTATGCAAATTAGCAGGAAGAGCTTCATTCAAGACGTCAACCATAGATTCAACATCTTTCAGAACATCCTTCAAAGAAGAGTTGAGAACGTAACCTTCTTCGGATATTTTAACAACGCCGTCGTATTTCTTAGTCATTTCGGCAACCTTGGAATTTATCTTCTGGCTGTTTTCACTCACCATCCGTCGCAACAACTCAATGTATCTCGCAAAGAAAGGGATATTGTCCGAGAAGTCTTGCCGAATTTCGGGAAGCTTTTCAATTAAAATTGATTTGAAGAGCGGCAAAGCTTTAGTTTTGAGTGCTTCATAAGTGTCCTTAATCATACCTCGGTCGATTGTAATCTCTTCTGTCAAGCCAGTTAAGATTTGATATTCCTGCAGCAGCATTTCCGCCCCTATAGGAGTAACAATGCGATACACTTTGTCTGCTAGCTCGAAAAAGGCATCTCTATCAGATTTCTCCTCGAAGAAATGTCTGACGATTTTGCTTGAGAACTCTTCACTCCACTTTTCAATATCGATATCAGATTCATTGCTTGGCACAGTTCTGGACACCAATTCAGCGATCAACTCACTGGTTGCAGACTGAGTAGTACTTTCAATTTCTGGTAACAATGAGGTAAGGTCATCGGATAGGGATTCCAAAAGAGGCATGTCAGATGAACCATCTCCTCCTTCCACGGATCGCTTTGACCTCTGATGACTAGGTATTATTTTCCAGATCTTCAGAATGTCTTCAATGATATCAGACAGTCTGACTCCACCTGGGATAGGCCTTCCAGCATTTTCGCTGTATGGAGTGACATATTCGCTGTTGTATGCGGGTGTGGCTCCAGAATAGTAGGGAGGATGGTCCCTGTAATACCAGTGGTCGACGTAATAATCTTCGGGTTTGGGGCCATCGGGAATTTCTGCTAGAAAACGCACTGGGCGCAGTAGGTATTCAGGGATTTCGCATCTGCCATTGTACTCGCACTTAAAGGTGTCTGTGCTGAATACAGCACCTTCTGGGCATTCTATCTTCACGGGTTCGTAGTACTTTCTATCTTTGTACTGTCTTTCTTTAAAAGAGTCACTCGGAGTATTGTATTTTGAGCACACATAGTAGTCCTATAAATTAAGTATACTTAGTTAAATTTCTTGTACAGTATAACCTCAATATCTCAAAATAGAAGAGACCAAAAAAATTTCAAGATAACAAGAAAAAATAGAGAAATATTTAACTTCAAGGTGGAAAATATTTGGTTCCATTCCACGACTTTTCGATTCGACTTTTTTTATGATTCTCATTGATGTAACTATATTTTATCGGTTAGTTTGCAATTTTCGGCAATATTTCTTATTATTGATGTACAAAACAGCTTAGAGATAATTAATGTGACAGTAAATGAAATTGAACCAAATATTTTTTCTAGTAAAAGGTTTTCGAGGTAATTAACAGTTTAATCATTAGCTTGTTAAGTGTGACCCCAAATATCTTTGTCGTCCACTTCATAAAAAAAACATTACAGGCAATTACAAAAAAAACCCTGAATAACTTACTACTAAAATTTCTTAGATTTTAATTAGATTAATTTCAAAATTTAATTATCTTACCCTGCAATAAGCTCGTTTCCTAATAACATATATTGGTTGTTCCGTCTCCGAGCACCAAAATGCTCCGGCATAGGTGTTTGAAAATATCACTCTTCCTAAAAATAAAAATACATAAGCCATTATAAACTACCACTCATACATCTTTAAGCAAACATTTTTAACTTTCAATTACTGAGCAAACTTTCATACAAGGCTTTAGGTTAATTAGGGATGATTATTAAGGAGAAAATTCTTGCCCTATCTTTACTATTGTTGTAAACTAAAGGTCCATCCATAAATTATGTACCACATTTCTTCACAAGTTATACCTCACTTCCCTTATGTCACAAAGTGTCACTTTTCACCTTACCCCTTCCCACATATGTCAATGTCACATGTTAAAATATCTACTAATATACAGGTACAGTGTGTTTCAAAAGTCCGTTTTAATATTTTTATTTGGAGCCAACGTCCCCCAGGTTTATGGAGGTAAGGTTTGCCCCTAGGTTGACCACAAAGATAATCCATTGAGATAACTTACAGCGCCCCTTGGAATTCATGGACAGTTTTTAACTGATTAATTAAAAAGTTAACGCTATATTTTGTATCAAAGATTGCTTAACACGTTTGCACTAAAATGTTAAAAAATACTCCCATCGGACAAGTTATTTAATTGGAATACTTTTGTGTGAAATGTAAAATGGATTTTTAATGCCTAACATCTAACACTTTGGATGATAAAATATATTTTTCAGAAGAAGTTTTTCCATTTATTATCACGTACATAAAAAGATACAGTGACAGTACATACCTTGGTATTTCGGAGGAGAGATGCCGTAGACGCCTGTGGGGAATCGTACTGGCGTCTCTGGTTTCAATGCGGTTGGAGCTGAAAAAAAATAAAATTAGAGGTTAACCATAAAAACTCATGTATATTGTAAAACATAACGTTTAATATGAAAATAATTTACACTGCAACTGTTTGTAGCTCTTCATCTTTCAATTAAGAAAACAAAAGGCAAGGGCGTATAGAAATTAGAAAAATTTGTGAAGGGATATTTTTTCAAAAAATGTGGATAGCATGAGATGAATATATTACAATTATTTACGATTACAAATTAACAGAAGAACCGCAAAAAAAAAAATGAATCATACTTGGTGTTCAATTTATATGAAAAAGGAGCTTCTAAAACAATAATGTTCATGATTTCGTTATCAGAGTGATTCAAAACTCATGGGAAAAAAAGATAAGGGAAGTTGACAAAAACGCTACCTGCTTCCACGGATCGCTTTGACCTCTGATGACTGGGAATTATTTTCAAGACCTTCAGAATGTCCTCAATGATATCAGATAGTCGGACTCCACCTGGGATTGGCCTTCCACCAGGAGCTTCAGGAGTGACATATTTGCCGCTGTATGAGGGTGTGACTCCAGAATAGGAGGGAGAATGGTCCCTATAATAGAAGTGGTTGACGTAATAATCCTCGGGTTTGGTGCCATCGGGTATTTCTGCTAGAAAACGCACTGGGCGCAGTAGATATTCTGGGATTTCGCATCTGCCATTGTACTCGCACTTAAAGGTGTCTGTGCTGAATACAGCACCTTCTGGGCATTCAATCTTCTTGGGTTCGTAGTATTGTGCATTAGTATTTTTATAAGAATTATCCCTAGTATTGTATTTTGAGCACACATAGTAGTCCTGTAAGTAAAATAAGTATACTTAGTTAAATTTCATGTAATACACTTCCATTTCAATATTTTGAAGTGAGCTTATAGCGTCTCATTATACACTAATAACTTATAAGTATTTGGACTCCCATACACATAACTATTTTTGAGGTCCTGTCACGGATATCCTTCAGCATGGGGAACCTTAGGAAGATCGTATATATGAACTCACAACTCGGACATGTGACGTCAAATATATGGCGAAATCAGTGAATTTGCAATGTTAAGTCTATGGAGCATAAAAATTTAGTTGAGGGGGTTAAAATCGAATAGAAGCCAAAGCGGTTTAGAACTCTTTTGTAGGAAATAATTTTATATACTAAATTCATTTCTTTCTTATAGCCTGAACCATAGTTAAAACTTGCCGAGTACAACATTAATTAATGTAATTAGCACACACAAAACCTAGTCATTTGGAAAAAGTAATTATTGAAGTTCTGATGCTCATTAAACTGGTGAATTTAAAAACTCCCAGAAAGGTTGATTATATCTTGTTTTCATAACCATGTTTTTCTAATTATTTGTTAATTATCATGCTGCTAATAATACTAAAATGCTGTTATCTTTTGAAATAAGATGAAAACAATATATTTTGTAGATGCTGTTATTTTTTTATGACTGTTAAAAGATTACTAAAGGGATCTGTCAAATTGTTTGTTTAGCATAAATATTATGAATGAAATTAAACATGCAAATATTGTAAGAGTGTAAGATGCATTTTAATTTTGTATTTCAGCAACAAAGAGTTTTTATGCTTTAAATTAAATAAAATTCGTAATGAAATTTGAGATTTTTTATTATTTTATTCCTTAGTAATTTCATCTGTTTTAAATAAATATTAGTCAACTGTGTGGGTTGATTGAATATACAACATAGGTAGCAAATGTATGTGAGAAGATAGTAAGAAAAGCTTATTTTCTTCAAAAAATATAATCCTAATAGGAAACTAATGTATTATTTCGTTGTTTTACTATTTTTAAGAAAGTTAATATAACCATTTTGAATTAATTTTATTGAAATGGGACTGAACATTGATTTTATTTTTATTCTATACATGAGGTTGTTTGTATGAAAAATCATGGTGATAAATTACAGGTAAATTTTAAAATGTTGTTCTATCTTAAATCAACAGTACAATAATTAGCTTGTTATGTGTGACCCCAAAAATTTTAGTCATCTACTTTATAGAAAAAAAAAGCATAGAAAAAACATTACAGGCAATTACAAAAAAAAAAAAAAAACCTGCACGGCTTATTACTAAATTTACTTTATTAGATTTTAATTAAATAGATTAATTTAAAAGTTATCTTACCCTGCAATAAGTTCGCTTCCTAATAATATATATTGGCTGTTCTGTCCCCAGGCAAGAAAATGCTCCACCATAGGTGTTGGAAAATATCACTCTTCCTAAAAATAGAAATACATAAACATTATAAACTACCACTCATACATCTTTAAGCAAACATTAAGTTTTTAATTACTGAGTTACAGCTTTAGATTAGCTATGGATGATTATTGAAGAGAAGATTTTTTACCTATTATTTTTTACTATTATTGTAAATTAAGAGTCTATCCATAAATGATGTCCACTTCAACATACCCTCTCCCAGCCTTATTTACCATGATATAAGATCTTATTACAACATTTCTCTAGCTAGCACAAGGACCTGCTGGAACACCACCCTTTATTCAAGGTTCACCTTATAATTTCTAGATGAACTTTGATTTTGTGAGTATAATTTTTATAACAATAGGGTTTAATCCCCTTTGTAAGCTACATTTTCCAAACAAATATGTTTGGATTTTTTTAGTTTATTGTTAGTGATATCCTAATTCCTGTAATTCCCATCTCACTGTTGTCACAATTTGGTAAACTATCTTCTTTCCCTCCAAGGGAGACATCATTTATGGATTAGTTAAAAAATTCACACAATAAATTGTTATTAAAGATTTTTTTAACACTTTTGCACTTCCTCAGACATTAGTAGAATATTTTTTTGCAAAATATAAAAGGAATTTATTACCAAACATCTAACTTTTTAACAATAAATATATTTTTCAGAATACAAAGATAGTTTTTAAGTTTACATTTTCCTCGTTCAAAACGCCCAATTACAAAAATAAACCTTCAAGTTTTTTTTAAGATTCTTGAATCCCACGAAAGATGTAAAAAAAAATTCCAGTAAAATCCTTTTTTCCCTAGATACCATGGAAAAAAACCAGTCTCGTTACAAATAACACTCCTCTCTTGACGCCGTCTTCCCCAATACAAATTAAGTATCCCAGATGGACTTTCGAAGAAAAAATTAGAACAAATCGAAAGTCATGGCTCACGAAAGGAATCTGGCATTAGTACTTTTCTAACAAAGCTTTCTTTGAAACTCTATACAGGAGATTTTTCCAGTTATTTCTCGGTCCAAACAGCTAAACTAATACTTTTTTTTTTTTTTAAATTCGAGACTCTTAACTACTATCCGCAGTCTTGTGTATTTTATTGTGTTCTGCGGTGTTCTTTATCCTCAATTTTGATACCGTTCTGTAGGTTTTTTTTTATCAAAAAGTTCGGTGTACGCTTCTGATTGTTTGGCAGAACGCTTTGTGCTCGTTTTCTGTCGCAATTTGATCGGAATTCCTGAGTTAAGCTGTCTAGATACGTTTTCTTGAACTTCAAAGGAAGTTTTGAGGATTTTCTTTTATTTTGTGGGGGAAGGGGTATTTTATTGAGTTCTGTAGGATTTAATTCATTTAACCGATTTTAATTTTTTTTGTATCAGAGAGTATATTTTTCTTTCTTCTGAGTTAAAAATAATATATATATATATATATATATATATATATATATATTTTAAAGTAAAAATTACTAAGATATATTTGCTTTCATTTTCCCAAAATTCTTAAAAATGTTGAAATTTTGAATTTCTCAATAAAGTACTACGCTGATTTTTTTTTTATCCAAGAAACTAAAAATATTTACAAAAAAAATCATCAATAAATCAAAACGTAATATTTAAAGGAAGCTGTTAAACACTTAAAATTCTCTTATGGCCTTTCACTAATGTTCACCAATCAAATTTAAAACCAAAATGCTTTGTATAAAGCTATTAATTTAAAACATGAAAGTTGTTGAGTTTTTCTCTAAAAATACACATAGATTTAATGCTTTTATGATTATTTTACAAGAAAAAGCCTTAACTAATTAAAAACATAAATTATCTGAAAATGGATAATGTCACATGAAGAAAGTGATCAGAAAAACTTCATTCAAAGATATGTCATTCATCTATTTGCACACAAATTCACAATTTTCTGTAGTACATAGAAGTTTTCCCATTAAATATCACTCAAATAAAATGATTCAGTAACAGTACATACCTTGGTATTTCGGAGGAGAGATGCCGTAGATGCCTGTGGGGAATCTTACTGGTGTCGCTGGTTTCAATGAGGCAGGAGCTGAAAAAAATGTAAAAGAAATTAGGTTAACCATTAAAACTCATGTATATTGTAAAATATAACATTTAACACATAAAAAGAATTTATACAGCAAGTGCTTGTAACTCTTCATCTTTCAATTAAGAAAACAAAAGGCGAGGGTGTATAGCAATTAGAAAATTTGTAAGAGGAGAATTTTCTAAATTATATTTAAAAATAAAAGCTAAAATATATTTTTTTTACAATAGAGTTTCCTTCAGGACCAGCTTATTGTTGGTAAAAACTGGGGTAAATCATATTATTTCTAATTACTCTAATAATGTATTTTTTTGTTTTTAGAATAAATACGCTGATGTGTTACATCTTAAACAAGCAATTTACGTGTAAAACTTCAAGATCAGCTCTAGAGTTTGGCCTAGATCCAAAAAGTCCACACTCTGCGCCTACTTTCGCAACTGAACATTTTGAAGTGACATTTTCTTTATTAGGATGGATAGTAACGACCCAAAACTCAAAAATACGGTTTCTAAAAACCTCTTTTACCCCATTTCCATGTTGTTGATGCATTTACATATAATGCGTGAAATAACTTTTAAGTAGAAGATTCCGTGAATGAAAATTTTGAATTTTTATATCGCATTGTTAGCTATTAATGTGTGTGCATTGATTTTTAAAAGGAAGAAAAGATTATTCCATCCTTTTCACGTTCCCTTTTTGTAGGAACTAATTATTTCTATTTTCATTCTGTTTGAAGTATTGAAAAAAGTAACAATTTAACATCAAAATATTTTTTAAAAAGTTGTACATACCTATCATATCTAAAGATAAATCGTATTTGCTATTGTAGTGATTTTTTAAATCATATTAAATGCTACTTTTATAAATCAAATATAGGTAACATGAAATGAGTATATATTACAAATTAAATATGATTGCAAATTTAGAGAAGAACTACAAATCAAACAATGCTGGATATTACATAGATATGGGATCGGGACGTCTAAAACGACAGTGTTTATAAATTTGTTATCATACATTTCTCTACTGACTCATTATTAACTTAAGTAATTGAAAGAAGATAGCCAAAAATGAAATATTGTTCTAACTTACCTGTGTAAGCTAAAGCTTGCAAGCAGATGAATATCGCACTAAACAGCAACGACTCCATAATTTTTGGTATAAAATATGTGCTTGCTCGTAAAATTCAACAAATAAAAGCCTTTCGTAGAAATAATCCTAAAATTAAGCATTGAGGTTGAAAAAGGGTGAAAGCATATATTACTATACATATACATTATTTTTAATAATTACACAAATTGGTTTGTAAACGAATATTTGAGGTTTCAATGACAGAATCACATAAAGAAGATGACGGTATTTTTTTTTTTAACAAGCTGGAACATGGAACAACAAGAAATTTGTATAGACATTTTTTTTTAAATGTGACATGAGCAGAAAGAAATCATAAAAGGGAGGAGGCCTTTTTAATGTCTGATACTTAAAAGAATTGTATAGATAGACGATAAAAAATCATTTTGATCTTATATAGGAATTTTAAAATGTTATAATATATCACCTGAATAAGAACACTAAATTTCATCAAGTTTTATACGTTTAAGTTAAAATCTACATATCATTTTTTGGGCATTAAAATATGGTCATTCACAAATAATGTTATGAACTGAATCAATGATATTACAGTGGTTACATTTTCTGTACAAAATACTAAAGGCTTAAATTTAAAATATCTTTCAAATTTTAGTGTACTTCAATATTGTACCAATTTACTAATTATTCGTAATTATGCCTGTCGTTTATTTTTTACACTTACTAAATGACACAGCTTTGTAGAATCATATATAAATAATTATAATCAATTTATTGAGGCCAAAATCCATATACTCTAAATAAATATCTAAAGTAATTGCTCAAATTAATAAATATAAATAAATTTCCCCAACTTTTAAGTTGCTTTGTTTATGTATGCTACATACGGTAATATAATTTTCAAATGTCTTGGTCTAGACAAGTTTTTAGAGAATATATCACAGATTTAAACTTTTGGAGAAGCGTTGAAAGTCTTATGAGGGAAAGTTTAAAGCTGTCACGTAGTTCGCTGCGTGGCACAAATTCCCCCCCTTACAAACACGTATTCCATAATAATAAATACCGTGCCAATATCCTCGATATTGATACATTAAATATACGCCAAAGCGAAAATGCAGATGCGGACAGGTTTCATGCTTCGAGAAGTAAGGCTAATATAGTTTTGAGATGAAATTTTGTCAGTAGATCGTGCATCAATATTAAAAAGCTACAAAAAGTTTTTTACAACTACGTACAGTATATTTGATCAATATAATGTAAACTAAGTCAAATTAAAAAATGAAATTTGTCAGTTCAATTATGACATTTTGTGTTTTGTGTGTGTTTAAGACACCTCTAAATGACAAAAGTAATGTATAAATATAAAAGCTATATGCATACAAAAAGAACGCAATAAGCGTTAGAAGTCCACAGTGATAAAAATTTTACAATAATGCATGGATTTAATGTCTAAAAGCCACGACCAACAATATACCAGAAAATGAATATAATGAATAGTAACTGTTCAGGCAGTAGAAGCTTTCATTATTTTATTCAGTTTACAAAACTCAAAAGCTTGTTAGGTATTTTTATTCATTTAACTCTTTCGACTTTGAAATATTTCTAGCTATCTTATACTAGTAGATAAGCTCCCTATTTCATGAAAATAGCTCCATTTTCAGTCACGTCGTTGTTCACTTCCCAAATTAAAAATATTTTAAAATAAAAATAAAAACACTACCTTACGTAAGGTACGAATTTCTAGAAATATCATTACCAATTTGCTTTAATAAATCTTTCATAGAATATGAAGAAAAATAAGGAATTCCATTCTACTGCGACTACCACGTGCCTAAAACACTGTAACTCAACTCACCCCTCGAACTTAACAAGTAACCGAGAAATTTTTTGCAGTCTATTCTATGTACACAAAAATATAAGGTTTAAAAATAAACACTCAACTTTTATAACATTAAATAATGATCAGCCTATATACGTGTTTGGAAATTGTAAATATCAATTGAGATGTGCTTTTTAATTAACTGTTAGCATGTACGTAGAATAAAGTTATAAATGAATTTGAACACACTTCAGGATAAGAAGTTTAAAAGGCTGATGATAAAAATAAGAGCTAACATGAAATTTAAAGTTTATGTAATAAACAAATGTTTAATCCATTGAAAATACTAGGGTAGATTTTTGAATTGCTATTTTTTGCAGCATTCCTCTTAATTAAATAGTTTCCACTAAATATAATATTACAAACAACTTAGGTATTTCAGATTTGAATGAATGTAATTTAGGCTCTTGCATCTCATTTATATCAAGAAATATTTTTAGTTTTCACAATGTAATATACTTACATTAAACTTTAAATAAACCTGAAAGAATTTAGTATGTGTTTTTGCTCATTAAATTAAAAGATTCAAAACAGGAATTAAATTAATGAATAAAACTAGTCGAATAGATCTAGACCACGTGTATCTGCTGTTTCCCAAACACCATTTCTTTTCGTTAACCCAACAAGAAATATATAATAACTAATTAGAAAAACTTCACTAAATATTTACAAGCAATATCACTCCGAAAAACAAATATTGAACACACAAACACCATAAAAGCAAACACTAGTTAAAAAGAATGTGATAAGATAACACTCACCTAAGTTAACATTCGAACTGTTTACCATAGCAAACTGGAATGGAGAATGGACAACTTCCTCTCTCTGGCAACGTCCAGGTTATTCCCGTTGCTCACAGGTCCTAGTTTGTCCGAGTTTGTCCTCCTCAGACAAAAAAAGGCGTGGCGGTCACCGTTAGTCACTCTTTTTCAGATATCCCTATCCATGTGGAGTGGCATATCTGTATGTATTGTAAATATATGTATTTTGGATCTGGCATCAGGCAAGCAAGCAACATCCTTGAAATCGCCGTATTATAGTATTCAAATTCAATATACATACCTGGATAAAGTTACAATAGTGTCGTGAAATAACTATTGTTGGACTAGTACATTGTGTCCCACTGTCCGAACACTTGACCAGAAAGGGAACGGTAAAGAAGGCGGGGTTCTCTTTGTGACAAGAGTCAACTTGGTGTCTTTTGTGTGCTCGATAGAGGGGTCGGGGAGTATTGTAGTGTATTGTTGTGGTGGTTTTAAAACCTTGTCTGTTTGGGTTGGGGAGATCTGGGATTGCTTGTAGAGGCTGAAATGGTCATATTGAAATAGATAAGCTTAACACACAAAATAAGATTTTTTTCATAAGAAGATTTAAATTTATTGTTAAAATTATTTTGCATTGTTAAAATGACTGATTTTAATTACAAAATGAAACAAAAATATGCGAAAGAAAAACATACTAATTTTTACCGCGGTGGCTTCATAATTGAGCTTGACAGTGGTTTAAATCCTAAAATGCAATATTGATATAGGCACGGATTTATTTTTTATAGATAATTTATTTCATGCGGTAGAATAATTTTATAATATTTAAATTAATTAAGGTAAGGTGAAGTTAATTTCTTTTCAATACCTACCTAAGACGCCCTTACTACGCCTATTTATACACAAAAAATTCCTCACTATTGTAAATGTTATTGTCAACTATCTGAATACTGAAAATATAAATGAATTTTCAATTTAAATTAAAAGCTTCGTAATCAAAAATTGAAACAAATAGCCAAAATCTTTTACTAGCTTTAAAAAAAATCACCATTAATCGTAGAATTAAAACAATACGTGATTATTCCTACTTCAAAGGAGAGATAATCAAGAATCAAATAAAGCTACACACAGATTTGTTAAAAAAATTAACACTATGTACATTTTTTTTCTCCTAATTATGCACTGCTATATCTCAAAACCCGAAAGCTTTATGAAATTAACTTCGAAAGGTTTCATTTGCACTCTCCTTTGAGAAAAAATTAACCGGTTTAAATCTCCGCCACACAAAGTTAACTTGATTTATAATTATTTATTTCCGATACAAGTCTTGGATTTCAACACAGTTAGCATTAGCAGAAAACATTACTTTGCCACAGCAGGACTAGTTTCAGCGTTAAACTAACATTTTCTTTCAAATGGGGGTTAGCGTAATAATTTGAATGCAAATGATAAAAGGCAAACAGAATAAAAAACCAGCACCAGCATTAAAACCTCGTTAATTAAATGTTTAAACTTTATCTTTCATCAACACAATGCGGTTATTTATTTTGGCCCCTAGCCATAGTTTACCACAGCTTTTGTTAGAAGTGTAATCAAGGAGTTTTTTTCTTGGCGCCAGTTTTTTGGTAAGTGGCAAAGATAGGAAAGGCATATAAAGAAAAGTGCAGACTTCAAGAGATATGAAGAATGCAATTGCTTTAAAAAAAAGTTCAGGAGATTGGTTTAATTAAATAAGTGCTCTTAATAGTGTTAGAAATGCGATGTATTGGTGAGAGAAAATTAAAAAAGAAAATAGAGAATAATGGATGCAATCATTCTTTCACTCTCTTTCGTCTTTTTTTTTTTAGAAAAAGTGTGTGTATGATTATATATTTCCTGATATAAAATTAATTAAAATATGACGTAATGTCTTTTTTGAAAGTCATCAGTATTGAAGCATTTTACCTCCTATTCATTCATTTATTTTCATATTTTTTATAAGCATTTTAATAGAAAAGTTTAACTTCCGAAATACATTGAAGGTAATAAAAATTGTGGGTAGCAGTAATTTTAAGTAAAAAAAGGAGGAAAACAAAGAACAAAAAAATATGGATTTTACAATACAATTCCCAGGTATGGTATACTCAGTCATACTACATATACATCATGTCATACTCAGGTATGGTACTTTTTTTATCTGTTTTCAATGTTTTCAGGAAAACAATCTTAAACATATGGCGATCATTTCTTCTAGTTTTTAACCCCGAAAGTTTTGGTAATTAGTAGGCTCAGGGCTACCCAGGGCCGCCGAAAGCCAAGACGGGGCTCCGGGGACGAAGTTGAGAAGTGCCCCCCCCCAGTTCTTATTTTGAGAGGTGGGGGGGGCAATGAATAGTGAATGAATAGGCTTAAGTGAATAGATAGGCTAAACTAAAATGCTGCTTTTGAACATTTCTACGCAAGATTTAAATCTTGATAAATTTAAAAATTTCGTTTTCTTGATTATAGGATGAGTAACAAGAACTAAAGGGGGTCTGGGGGAATCCCCAGGATATTTGGAAATTCGACTCATAAAAAAGAAATTTTAAACTCATTTTTGGATACTTTTCACAATGGAAAGACACCCAAGGATGGGCTTTTCCTGAAATGAAGTTAAGCTTAGGATCCTTTGAAATAATGATTTATCTTGAGTATGAAATTTTAGTAAATTATCTCCATTTCGTAAATGAATTCCTTTAGGGGGTCTGGGGGTACCCCCAGAAAATTTTTGGAAATACGCCCCTTGCTTAAAAACTGAAATTTACTCATTTTCGGCGGCTTTCAGGGCGAACAAATTAATTTCCGAAATATTCAAAATTATATTCCTCTAAGTACCCAATATGAAAATCTCTCTGACCAGTACCCCCCCTCTGCCCCCCTCTCCTCAGTCCTGGGGCTGCTGAGGTCTACCTAACCTTTGGTCTGGTTGACCTTTGCCCCATATGTTGGACACCTGCTCACGTGCAGCAATAATAGTGAATAATAGTCACGTAGCAGCATAGAACGGTGACCTTGACGTTTTCAAGGGGTCATGGAATGTCGTGGTTTAAACGGGTAACGTGATTTTAAAAGGCGTTTCTTGAGGCAGAAATGGGGGGGGGGTAAATTTCTGATAGATATATGCACAACAATTAACCATATTTTATTACATCGAAAAAAAATAGAACTCAAATAAAATCGAGCTATAGATAAAGAAATAACAGACCATAATATTTTATTCACATGGTTCTGACTTAAAATTCGATGGGAATATTTCATCACCTCTCCAGAGCTATACTTAATTTATTCATATTTAGTTATTTTTAAAACTTCTTTTGATTTGTGGCTATTTACGTTAATGAAATACTTTTCTAGTCAGAGTATTTTTTAAGTGATTTCCAGTTCCAATTGTGAAGCATAGACAATGAACTGAATTTTCACTGTGATGCTTTCTCCCATAAACCTCTTGCACACTTTATAATGGAATAAGAGAGATACTAAGAAAGAAGAAAGACAAAACAGGAGGACCGGATTGATAATAAAAAAGGTTATAAGGGAAATAAGGCACAAAACACTGATTTTTTTAAACATCGTTCCGATGCGTTTCAACATAACTATTCAAATTCAAATGAATATTAACCAAAATCATTAAATAATATTGTCGAAATTCCAGATTGGATCTTCAAGAATTCATTTGGTCTTATGTTTTCAGTTACTTAATAAAGTTAATAGGAAAAAATCTGCCTGAAATATAAGGTTGTCTTCTTATTTTTGTGTGTTATTGTTTAAACTATTTTCCTATATGTAAAGAACAAAAACATGCTTTAAATTCGTCATAAGATTGATACAAGAAAGTACGAAAAAAATCAAAAGATGGAAATGGATTCGATACTTGATCTTAGTTTTAAAAAACCCTAAAATTAAATAACCTAAACTAAAATTTTTAAAGGTTATCTTAAAATTGAAAATATTAAGCTTCATGATCCAAATGATTTGAAATAATCATACATAGATACTAATAAAAATAATAAAATAAAACTTCATGTATTTAAAAACCCAACCCAAAATATAAAGCCATCAATCTTCAAAATATTTGTAATTATTAACATCCATGCCTAAAAAATTTTTTAATTATTTCACTATCCTCATTAGTATTGTATTCAACTTTTAAAAATAAAACCAGTCTAATATCAGCCAACATAAACTACAACAAAAATCGTCCTTCATTTTTCAACCCAAAACCTTGTGATAAGATTCCTCATTCCCAAAAAGAAGAACCCCTATCTTTTGTTGCTTCCCAAAGTTCAATCCAGACGTCTACCCAAGATCACCTATTTAACACAGTGGACACAATACCCCTTATCCACTACCCCACTGTGAAGGTCTAGACACGACCTGCTGTTAGGCTGAAAGAGTCGGTGAGAATCCTCACATAGAAGGCTAAAGAAGGTGTGTCAACAAAGCTGTAGAAAAGGATAGAAAGCATTGTGTACCTTTAGGGGAGAGTCGTAAAGCGCTAGATAAAAGCTAGGTTGAAAGTAAGGGGGGCAATCGGGTGGATAACAATCGGACATACTTTTCTTTTATATAATAATTGAGAAGGTGATTGCGAGATGGTTGACTCGAAAATAATATTGAAATTACATTTAAAAGTTACATGAGGAATGGGAGAGAATACTATTATTATCATTAACATTCTAAACAGTAGATGAAAAAAAGTATCAATAAAGAGAAGAATAACATGTGTGAACCGTATTTATGTGTAACTTTTGTCATGCTGATGAATTATATAAGGAAATGTTTCTTTGTTTTAAGAAGAGAAAATAAAGAAAGATAAAATAAGACTGTATATTTCAGTTATCTTTATTAAATTACATTTATTCAGTGATATTTTCTTTCACCATGGTTTAGGAGAAAAACAAGTTATCCCATTTCATCATAAATTTACTGATAAGTAGACATATTTATTTTACAGTATAGAAAAGTTACGTTAAACGAACTATCGACGGAAATGGTGCACTTGTAATTTGTAATGGGCATTTTTTATATTTTACGTTCCGAGCGTCCAAAAGGTGTAAAAGAAATGAAACAGTGAATTAGGAGATTTATTTCCATAAGAAATTATTTAAAAATACTTATTTACTTTGCAATTTATACGGAATATTTATGAACTAAAAATTTTAAAAAGTATGGCATTAAATTGTTCACAACAAAAGTTTACAAAATGGACAGGAATTATATTCAGTAAAATAATTTATACAGAATTTAAAAAAAAAAAATCAGAAATTTAAGGTATCTGAAAATCGTTCCCTGTAAAAAAACAATAGGGATAAATCTGTTAAAATATTTAGAAAGATGAAAGCGCTAACTTATAATTTAAATGAGGATCTTTATAAGGCAAAATTAGCTGTGCTAAAGCTCAGTATTCTGTTTTAAAACTTCTAGTTTTACCTCTTCTTTAAGCTTTTTCTATGACTTACTTTCTTTCGATTCTCATGTGTATTCTGATCAAACAAAAGTCAAAACTTGCACTGACGTTTGCTCAGTCAGTTTTGTTTCTTTTCAGACAGTTTTATCTTCAAGTGCTGTTCTGCTCAGCGAAGCTTATGTAGGAACATTTACTCTACAAAGTAAAAAAGGCAATATTTATTTTTAAAATACTATGATGCAAAAAGTCGAGAAGTTTTGAAATTTTGTTTTTTAAGAAGTCCGTCAGATAAAATTCAGGTTTTTTCTTCACACGTTTTGAAGGAAGATTTTTATTTAACGTAACTTAGTTTAAAACTAAAATATGCTAAGTTTATAAGTTCAATGAGAACGCGTTTTCATACCTAGGTATTCTACTTTTAAAGGATATATTTAGTCTGACTTTTCCATATTTTTTGTTTACCATTATGTTATCACACATATTACCAAGTTAATATTTTATAAATTCTTTTAAAAATATTAAACATAAATTCTGTATTCATTATTACCTTTATCACCCTATTTAAATTTCATTTCCCAGCAATTACTAAACCAACAAAATGCAGTTAAAATGAATTTTCCTTTATGAAAAGAAGGGTTGGATATCATGGTATAAGATTTCTAAATTCGAATTTTCTACTCCCCCCCCTGAAGAATGAAAAAAAAAACACCACATCATCACTCCTCTGAACTAATGAACACTCTTATTGATCTACTTATCCACAAAAACTAAAAAAATAAACTCAATGAATGAACTTAATAAACTCAATATTAGGTATGAACTTAAAAACTTAATTCTCTGTTTAAAAATCGTTAATAATAATTTACATATAAAATTATTTCAATCCATTTTGAAACAAATTCATATTTAATTCAGGATTCACCGAATCGCATTATAATATAAATCTCTCTTTTTTAAGTGCTATATTCAAACCCCCATTGCACGTATCACACAACTTAACAATTTTCAAAGATATCTTTATCTCTAATCCTCTCGAGAGTATTTCTAAATCCCTTCTATATCTCTCTGAATCATAGCTGAACTCATCCTTCTATTAAGTCTGGTACTTAAAAATCGGCATGGGTTAATCTTCAAACTCCAAATCCTCTTTATTTTTTATCTAATCCAACTCTTTCTTGAGTTCTTATCCCAAAATCTCCCGAAAAATGTTTGAGTAATGTTGTTATCTCCATAAGTTTTTCTGGCTGGAAGCAGACAGTCTGAACCTAAATGGTAAGATTCGGATTTGAAAGAAAATAAGCCGAGGTTGTTTATCGTTTTTGTTTGCTATTTTTTGTCCTTCACTTGACAGTCACGTAGTAGAAAGTACAAACGGACTTCAGTTTTGGAATTAAAGCTGTATAGTGTATATCTGTGATACTCATGAAGTTAAAACTAAACGGCATATAAGTTTTGAAATAAAATATACTATAATTACAGCTTTCAAGCACTCTTGAAGCAATAGGTATAGAGTAGGATATTCAAATTCTGTGAAGAGAGCAACATGTTGACTTCACACAGTGAAAAAAAGGCAAAAAAATATATATTAACAGGGTACGATCCAGTAAAGTAGTATGGGGACACTTATTCGCTTAAATAGGAGGTTAACGTTTCACTAGGTGAAATGCTTTCTGAAAAATAAATTTATAACTCATATTTTTGAAGCTGTGAAAGGCTTCAATGTTTTGTTTTATGGATATAAAAGTATATTAACTTTTAAATTTTGGTACGAAAATGTTTTAAAAACCTGGTGCAACACCATAATTTAAAACCGGATCCACCCGCACCCAATGGTTTTATATGTTAGTTAACATGTAAAAGATGGGAAAATATGGTTTATTGAGAATTTTAAAACTATTGAAACAACCTCAATAGAGCATTTTCAATCACATGACTCGGACCTAACAACGGCCTTAGCAACAGAAGATGTTACAGTTTTTTGCCCTACAGAGGTTAACAGTTACAGAAAATGACTAGCCGTGGAATTCTTCTATTGGAGCATTTGCAATCACGTGATCCCATACCTAAAAACCACCTTAGCAACAGATAAACAACGGCCTTAGCAACAGTTAAAAGCCCTACAGAAAGTACACAGTTAAAAGAAAATAACCGGTTGTGACGTCACCTGAAAACACTCAATGAGCAGTTTTTATAAAACTGCATCGAAAACATAACATGATATAAATACCAGTTGAAATAGTTTTTCTATCACATTAGCAGCTAGTTCGAATTTTTCTTAGGTTCGTCACTTTTTAGGTTAATCTTTATATCATTTTAATTAATTTTAGGCAATTAATATGCCACTTGTCCCCCCTTCTGAAATATAGTGTTCGGCACTAGTTAACTAGAACTAGTTGCAACTAGTAGTTAACTACCGATCAACTAGTAGTTAACTAGTAGTTTAACTACTTTTGGTTTAAACTAGTTTAACTAGTAGTTAACTACCGATCAACTAGTAGTTAACTAGTAGTTTAACTACTTTTGGTTTAAACTAGTTTAACTAGTAGTTAACTACCGATCAACTAGTAGTTAACTAGTAGTTTAACTACTTTTGGTTTAAACTAGTTGCAACTAGTAGTTAACTACCGATCAACTAGTAGTTAACTAGTAGTTTAACTACTTTTGGTTTAAACTAGTTTAACTAGTAGTTAACTACCGATCAACTAGTAGTTAACTAGTAGTTTAACTACTTTTGGTTTAAACTAGTTTAACTAGTAGTTGAACTACTTTTTTTAATAACTACTAGTTGAAACTACTTTCAAATTTTCAACTACTTTTTTAAAAAATTTTGTTTAAAATTTCAAAATTATTAAAAAATGTTATCAAAATATACAAAAAATTACACTGCTATTTATAACTACAGTGTCATGGTAGAGTTCTCAAATACCATAACCAGAAATAAAGCACCGTTTTGAGCGAAGCATAAAGTTTTTTGTGATATAGGTAAGAAAGATGTTTGGAATTTGGGCAAAAAATAGGTTATTAAATTAAATAGACTAGTTAACTAGTAGTTAACTACTTTGAGAAATAGTTAACTACTAGTTGCAACTAGTCCCAGGAAAAAATAGTTAACTACTAGTTGCAACTAGATTTTTCCAGACTAGTTAGTAGTTGGTAGTTAACTACTTTTTGACCACTAGTTGCCGAACACTACTGAAATACTGAACTATATTTGATAAGCGAAGTTAATTAAAATAGAAACTTCAAAATTCAATGGAAATGCATACCTAATGATAAAAGGCCCAAATACCTACTTATGAACTTCAATTGAGCTAAGAGTAAGTTAAAACGTTTACCAGCCATTTTATTTCAAATCAATCATGCATTTTCTTAACCTTACAGTTCGCAGCAGAAGGAATTAGGTAGTCTCTGAAATTAACTGAAGCTGCCGAAAAATGGAAGGAGACGAACTATTTCAAAATGATATATTAAAACAAATATTAATTTGTGTGGTGGCACTTCCCAAGATATTAAAAATTGTCATTGAAAGACGTGTTTATGTAACCTGGACTGCAATTTCCAAATGTGTGTACGATCAGATGTAACTAATAAACTTGTACTACAATACTCAATGGTTTCTAAACAAAAAGGCATGGAAAAATTTAAAAAAAAAATTATAATTAAAAAGTATTAGTAAGTTCATAGTATCATCTCTTAATCCAATATATTCTTAACATTCTTTATTATTGCAATGAACCTCAGCTCAGAATATTATCCCCTTTAAATGAATTACCGGCTATAGTAAAAACAGCAATTAAAAAGAAGAAAAATAGGTACAGAATTCATGTTTTTTTTTTTGTTATTTAGATTTAAAAGTTGCTTTTTGAAACAATTAAGAATAAAAAGCAGATTTCAATGCATTAATTAACCTTAATAATATATACTATGTTTAGGACAAAGTGAAAAACCGTGTATTATGCCCGAAGTGAGGCGGGCAATGTTATAAATTCAATGGTATTTATCAATGAGTACTTTTCACTTTGCCCGAAATACGAGGGCATTATTAATAATGCCCGTAATTATCACAATGCCCGTAACATAATAGACATATATTTATTTATGAGCTTTCAGCATTGATGTTCTTTTAATATATCAATGTAGACTCAAAACACACATTTATATTGCTATGAATAAAAATTAAGTATAAAAGTTAATTTCGCTATTTTCTAGAATGTAATATTTTTGATATTTATTTGTCAGTTAAATTAGTATTTCACAGAAAGGATACCGATAGAATGAATAAAATGCTGCACAAGCTTTTGGATATCAATACCTTGATGGAGATTCGTGTTCTGTTCAGTAAACTTAAAAAACAAACACCTATGATATTTTTCTTTCCAGTTATTACAAGACAACATTATACAAGTATCACTAACTTTCAATGTGAAAATAATATCATGTGGTTTAGTGCATAAATTGAAAATATTTTATTATTTTTAGTTTTAACTATTTTGTACTAAATTCCCAGTTCCACATGCACACACCAAGGACTCCAAATTTCCTTAAAAAAAACTGTTTTCGGAACTTTCTAAAAATACCTTCCAAGGGCTCTATATTATCAGTAAATGCACTTATTGCAATATCAGTTCAAAACAAAGTAAGTAATTGATGTAGGATAACTTAGAACACACTCGAGGGATGTGGAGTAAGATTGGCCTTGAAAAACAACCTTTTTTTAACTAGTTTGACGAGAGCATGGCAGTTATCATCCATTCCATCTTAAGGGTTCAGGACCCATAAATACAGGGTGTTCTTCTCCATCCCAGTATTCTGGATCCAGTTGCCTCTAGGAAAACTGGTGAGCTGACTTCTAGGCCCTGGTGACATCTAAAAACTGCTTTCTTCTTTGGTGTAAGTTCATTTTTCTCCATTTTCTTTCTTGGTATTAAGTAATTATTCTTTCTAAATTTTAGAAATAATTTGACAACTTCTCAAACTTAAAGATCTTTGAATTTAAAGAATTTATTTAATTTGTAGTTCATACTCACATATTTTTCGTCAATTGAAAACAATTTGGAATAAATTTGAACGTTTATGTAATATTAAAATACAGACTAAATACAAGAAAAAAATATAATTTACAAACGTTCTACATGTTTTTCATGGTAATATATTGCCTTAGCATTAGTTATCATATAAAAATGAAAGTATGAAAGCAATTATCCAAGATCCCCTTTACGTTATAGTATTTAATTCTCTCATAGAAAAAAATATTGGTGAAACAGGTGCTTAACAACAAATTTATTCTAAACACTCTTTTGCTGTTTTCAAGAATAGTTGCAGAAAATTGGCTTTTGTTTGTTTTCGTTAGTATTCCTTCTATCATAGTAATCGTAGTTTGAAGAGATTAAATTTACCGTGTCAGTATATTCACGGAATAATGTGTTGTTAAAATAGAGATAGATATAGAGATGCTTCACGTACTGTTATAGTTATCTCCTTCAAAGAAACTTTCACACAAGTTGTAATAATTTCGATGAGTATATAAACTGAGTATGTAATTGGTTTTATTACATATGAAGTAATCTTATTCATATATTATAATATTTTTGTACCTATAATACCTCGAACATTAATGATGATTTGATTGTTTTTCAGATTGATAAGATGCATCCTCTATCTCCTTTGACTTTACTGCTGGCAGTAACAGCGACATTTGCCTACACCTGCCCACCCACAGGCACCTTTTATCATGCAGATGCAACCACAGGATGTAGGGTAAGATAATGGCATGCTTTTAAATTAAATTATTTTATGATGTTGCCAAGACCAAGTGGCCTTTACGAATATTTTTTTTTTCGTTTTAGAGATTAGTGTAGTTTTAAATTATTATAGTGGGAATTAATAAGATGATTTTAATATCATCAATAAAATCGGTGGAGATAAACTGAAATTAATTAATGGCATGGAATGTCTGTCCCACAAACAGTTTCGAAAATTTATTCCCTTTTCTTTCTTTAATCTCGTTTTCTATCGCTCTTTCTACCAATTTTCATGCTCTCTATCACTCACTATCACTTTCTTTCCCTTATTTCCCATTTTTTTTTATTCTTTAGTCCACTTATGTTTGTAACCGCTCTTCTTTTTCTTTTTTTCTCATTTTAAGTAAAGAGTTCAACCACACAAATTTTATTAGTTTAACCAAAATGCATGAGAATAATTTCCTAAAAATAATCGAATTTCCTCTCTTTTTTTATTTCTCTCTCTCTTTATCTATTCCTTTCACCTTTCTTTTCTTCTACAGTGTTTTCTTTACCTTTCTATAACTTTTTCCCCACTGTCTCTCACTCATTGTCTTCTTCTATTACCGTTTTTTTTTTTTTTTTTCGATCTCTCCCTTTCTCAATAATTCTTCTAATTACTAAATAAAGTGAAAAATAATTATGGAGAGGAAGGGGAATCCAATAATTTATTTTTACTCCATCCAATTTCAATATAACTCACAATCTATAAGTAAATCAATAAACCTGATTGCTTAATTCTGGAAATTTATTTTCGGACTAAAACCTACCCTAAAACAGTCAGTAACATTTAAAAATATCAGCATCATATAGTAAACACGTCAGTATCTAGTTTTCTTGCAATTCTAAAACGTATGAATGCCTAATGATCATTAAGTAACAGTCCAAAATTATACATTCCGATGGCATGCTGCTGTTTTCCCATCAGAAAGTGCGCGCATTTCTAAGCCTTGGCCTTTTTATCGAGTGGAAATGAACTAGAATGGAGGGTAATATAGCCTTCCGATATGTTTGCTATATTCTGGAAATGAAAACAACCCATTTCGTGAGTCATTTTACTTGATGGCCACCATTTAATTTAATGACCCATATAAATTACATCCAGTGCTAGAGGGAACTGTAATCTTTGGAAAAACTGTAACGAAAAAGAAACAATTCATTGCTAAGTGAGTAGTAACGGTTTGAAAATTATATCGGGAGTTCATGGTGGTTGTGAATCAGGTTAAATTTGTTATTAATTTGATGGTTAATAAAAAATATTTTCAGATTTGTAAATTATATTATGATTGGAAGTAAAACCTTTACTGTCGGAGAAGTTCATATGAGAAACAGAAAAAATACTTGATTTTTATTCCTATTGCTTCTATTTATTTATATACCTTTTAAACATTAGCTATTAGCATTGTATTCAAATATACATTTAGTACAAATTTACATTTAAACCCCATTTTAACAATACTTTTCGTAGTATTCTTTAATTTATCTTTCTATTTTTAATCATTAAATTTTATTCCCTCAAGTTTATTTCCAATGATTTTTGAAACAAAGTTTTCTTGATAGAAAACTAGGCAATAAGTAAGAAACTTATGTGTGTAACTCAATTCCCAATTCTTTAGAAATAGTTTCCCCAACTTCATTACATTAGCAATAGCATTTTAAAAAAGTTTTCAAGGCTGTACCATAGAAAGTTTGAGAAAGTTTCAGAGCGATTAATTTCCACCTTGCTTTGTCGACGAAAGGACTCGAAGCAAGATTTTAGGCTTGTTCTGTTGTATTTAATTGAAATCCTTGGAGAGTCATTAAGTAAGATGGGGGGGGGAGACTGAAAAGTATTAAGTAATCTGTAAAAGAGCATTTGCCCTCTTCTACTCTTACTATACTTTCATTAAGATTGCATATCAACGAGTTGGTTACAGAACTAGTTACTATTTTCATAGAGCATTAAAAGGAGTTATATTTTTGAGACAGTAGATTTAATTATGTATGTACTATTTTTGACATCACCACACTACATATAATATCAATCGTGACATGTTTTTCTGATATTATTTTCTTCGTATCCCTATCCAATGAGATTTTTTTAATTCTATAACCAAAAAAAGATATTATAAAAATTTTTATAGATTTTTCTGAACCTCTTCTTTTGAGTTAAAATATTTTAATTGTTCAAGTTTGTAAAATAATTTTAAAGCTAAAAAATTAACTAATTTTGAGTTATTTATAGAATGAGCGAAAAATATTTATTTAACTGACTTAAATTATACGAATCGAAAGATCCGTTTCCCAGCCAAAAAAAATCTTCAAAATTGCTTAAAAAACTGAAGGGAATTGAAACACTTTGTCTGCAGTTGCTTTAAAGAAAAGCAAAATAACTGTAGAAAAACTGCCGAATTGCATGATGAAAGGCTTCAGAGACCTATTGCCTACAAAATAACTGCTGACTTCTTTAAGAAAAAACTGCACTAGACATTTTTTGAAGCATATTTTCAGATTTTTTTTGACTTGGCAATCATAATAAGTATCATTCATTGCGTTTTGCCTTATACTATTTGTAAATGAAATTTTCAAGTTTGAATATGTTTAGTTCAACTTTTCAAACAAATCCATAGAATTCAAAGGAAATATTACGTATTTTTACAAAACATATATGCTAATAAAAAATTCAATAAACATCTAAAAATTAATATGAATAAATTATAAACTTTTCAGGTAAATTAATAAAACCCTTCCACTTTAAAAGTATTGATTACTTTCATTTTTACACAACTTAAAACTATCTCGTCTCTCTCACATTAGGTATACCACCTCTGCGAAAACTCAGTGATGACAACCTTCGAATGCCCGGACGGGCAGATCTTCGACCACCACACCATGGTCTGCGCCGACCCTTCAACCACCCACTGCGCCGAAATGCACCACGTGCACAAACGATCTACCGAAGAAGGAGAGGGGATGGTCCACACCATCGCCATTGACGAACTCAAGCAAGGCCTGCGAATCTTCTACGAAACCGTCAAGGAATCCGCCAAGGACACCCTCCAGGAAGTTGCTCCCACAGTCTACGAGAGGCTGTCCGAAGAGTACGGCAAAACCACCAAGGCCATCCAGGAAGATGTGTTGCCCATTGTGAAGGATAAAGTACTTCCCAGGGTGAAGAAGGCTTACGAGTACTCCAAGAACATGGGGGTGAAGGTGTTCAAGAAGGTGTACAAGTCCTACCAACTCACCAACGCCACCCATATCAGTATCGTGTCGTTCAAGGACATCATGGAGGAGATAGCCAATGACATCAAGCCTGTTCTTAACCTCGGAAGGTACTTGTCGTCTAGGCTGGCCCACACCAACTCCAGAACAAAACGTCATGCTCCATCAGATCAAGGGGTTGTATCCGATGTGATGACCACCATCATGAGCCCGGCCTTCCGGTACGTCGCAGGCACCATCGGTGGGATGGTCACCGGCACCGGAGACAGCATGATGAGCAAGATCATCATCCCGAGCCTGTCCGAGATGATCCAGGACCCCGAGACGTTCTTCGACATGCGGAGGATCTTCTGGTCCACCAAAGCCTCCATCGCCCCTCTCGTAAACGACCTATTGAAGATGCAGGACTACCGAACCCCCGAGGGAACCGTCATTCGTATTCCCAAGGAGATTATCACCGCTGCCAGGACGAAGTTCTTCACCGAAACCGCACCGATCATCGGTAAAGTCCTCTGGAAGCACTACCCCGCGATCATAGCCCGATCGTCAGAAAACATGCATGTCATTAAGGAAGCCGTCATGGGCTTGAAGAATACTTCTCCGGCCCACTACGGCATTCTGTGGGACAGCCTGGTGCGATTCATCACAAAGCATGCTCCCGTTGTGACTTCTTCTACCGACGGAACATACACCAACTCCTACACCCTCACCGAAATCCAGAACGATTTCAGACCCATCAAGATCACCCTGCTCCAGATCGCGCTCGACTATTTCACCAAAACCCCCGGCTCCTTCCTAAATGCTGCTTTCGACAGGAATTCTGAATTCTATCGCTCGTTCCTCGGGAAGGAAGTTTATGCGAGCCCCAGTCGTGATTTCTACAGGTCCCAGAAAGCTTTGAAAACCAAGTATGGATCGATTAAGCAACGTTACTAAATAACAATGTCTTTTTAAAAGAAACTTTGTCACTTTGATTGTAAGATGTCTACGGTAAATATTAAATTACGTGTATTAAAAATTGAGATTTTAAATAAATGATTCCATTGTAAATTGTTTCGATTTTTATTTCACTAAGTAATGAAATATTTCAGAACTTGTACTTATAGTGAATGCATATAGCCTTCAAAACCTGAATTTACAAATTATAATGAAACCTTAAGCACTAAAACTGGCTATAGCATTCTATCGATTTAAAACCCCTTAACATAGGATAAACTTGTAAGGTGGAAAGATTGAAAGGTTTAGAAATAATATGTTATTTCTCATTTTATTAGGGAAATACTATTAAACAAGTTAAAACCAAAGTTGGTAGGTACTTTATTTTAGGCTTTATGTGGTTCATTGCTCTAAACACGGAAAACAATAAATTCAAGATCTCTTAAATATAGTTTACAAGTTCCATAATATATGTAGATGTCCACTCAGGCAATCGGCCTCAGTCCATCTTATAATTTTGTTAAAGTTGATTGGATTATTTGTTGGGTCAAGACCGATTTAAATACAGCCTTATAGTATAAGAAATATTACCCTAGGTAATAAGAAATATTACCTAAATAATATGAAACTTACAATAAAACTGAATATTAGCATTTTATGGAAGGATAGTAATTGACAATTCAATCAATAGAAACGAATAAAGTAGTTTTAGCTTTAGGAATTACTCAACTTTTCACATTTTTTAGTTTTTAATTCAATGCCCTAACTTTTCAAGGAAATGAAATTATAGTTTACTATAAGCAGTTTAAGGAACCTTGAATTTTTAATTTAATGATAGATGTAGAACTCTAAGAACTCACATCTCCTAAGTCAAGTAATAGCCTAACCAAGTGCTCAGAATGAAAGTGATGTAAGTACCCTAATATAGTTTTTTGAGGTATGTCTGAAAATTGCCGCTCTTAGTTATTACCCCACTTTACTTGGAAATGGTCAAGTGTATGTCCGGACAACAGATTAGAACTATCTTGGATGTTATGTTACTTAAACTTGCAAAAATTTCAACAGAATGGTAATAGTTTTCAGAAAAAGGAAGACACTGTGTTATAAAAATTACCAGACATGATATCTTATATAAAAAAAACTAAGAAGCACATTTTTTGTATAAAGGAAATATAAAACTTTAAAGTGTACTTGAAAATTTCATACTAGATATGTAAAAATTTAAATACATCTTTTTAATCCTTTATAATGTTCCATTAGCTTTATAGATAAGCCAAGTAGTATTAATAATATAGTAGAAAAAATATAAGTTATGGGAATATTTCATGTCATTAGAGCCAGAGACAATCATTCAGATATGGAGCTGATGGTGCACTTAACCGTGTATAAAATAAAATAAAAATACATAAATTATACAGAATCATGTGCAATGTGCATAATTTTTCACTATTGTGTTGCTAAAAATACGTTTCATCCGAGTGTGTTTTTTCACATGAGAACAAAAAAGACATTAAGTGGTTATATCCACTACAGAATTGGCTTTATCACCAATTATATATCATGACAGTAGATTTGGGCAAGAAGGACTTGTAAAATTAGTTCTCATACCATTTCAATTAACTTTTGACAATTGGAGATGCACTAATAATGATAAAAGGCAAAAATTGTATAATGATAGGAAACTGAAATTGAACTAAGACCAAAGTGTTTCGTGTTCGGTTTTCGTGTCTCTGTATATGTAGTTCATGCTATTTCCATATTTCACTCCTCATAATTTAATTTCCGTCCTCGTAAAAAGTCATGGAGTATTTTTACTCCTTTAAAAAAATCCTAGAAATAACACTGGGTCCTATATTATCACTAAATGCATTTAATGCATAATATTGTTTCTATCGAGTTAGATAATCTCTGTTCAAAACAAAATAAGTAGTTGATGTAGTTGAAGTAGTTGATCAACCCAGAAGACTCGAAAAATTCCCGTGGAAATCCAAGGTCCAGGTGTTAGTATAGGGGGTAGGGGGCGGGAAATAAGGGTAGCAACTTCTTCGTGGAAGAGAGATGGTGTTACACTTACCGCCTCGCGAGGAAATACAGCAGAAAACCAATAAATACAGAGGGTTCGTCTCTATGCGATAGTATTCTTGATCCAGTTCCCTCTTGGTGTTCACCATAGACTGTAAAACTCCGATTTGTGTAAGTTCATTTTGATCCGTTTTCTTTCTTTGTATAAAGAGAAAGTAATTCTTTCTAAATGAAGGAATTACTGGAAAATTTCTCAAATGTGCTTTTTTGAAATTTAAATATGTACTTAAATTAATTTATAGTTCATAATCAAACGTTTTTTATAAATTAGAAAAAATATGGGAGAAATTCAAACGTTTAGGGAATGTTAGAATACAAACAGAAAACAAAAAAAGTCAAGTTGCAGTCAATTTTTGTTTATATCTCAATGCATTCAGAATGGATTAAAACCTACAGAAAACATTTAAGTATAACACTTTCAAAGCACTAATTCATAAATTATTTTAAATTAAAAAAACTTTGTTTAAGCCAGAGCTGAAAGAGATTGTGACGTCACGCATGCCTTGTTTGTGTACAAACATTTCGCTTTGAATGCGCCATAGTCTTTTCTTTTGTTTTCACAGCCAGTATATTTCCATGGAAATAGTGTTTCTCACATTTCCGAGAGGCACGCTTGACGTCACACTGTTTCAAATTTTTCTGTATTAAAATATCTAAACTCTATTTAAGAAAATTGTTGTGAGAAAACCCATGAGTATTTTCGGATTCAGGAGAGAATTTTTAAGTTAAAATATAAAAACTTTGAATTTTAAGAGGTGTTTGAATCCTCCATTTCAATAAGGAAACAGATATTCAATATTTATTTATTTTAAACATTATTTAAATAATTTATACTATAATATTAATTTCTCGCATAGAAAAAATATTGGTAACCCGCAGGATAACAACAAATTTATTCTAAACAAGAGTTTTTATAGAGCATTCGCACATGACGTCACTTGGAGGACAAAATCAACGTTGCTAAGGCTGTTGTTAGGGGCGGGACATAGAAGTATCCAATAGCAGCATTTGCACATGATGTCCCTGGAGGAATAAAACAACGTTGCTAAGGCCGTTGTTAGGCAGAGTTATGTGATTGAAAATACTCTATTAAATTTTAGACAAATAAACATTTTTGCTGCTCTCAAAAATAGCATATTCCAAAAAATATTCCTAAGGTACAGACGAGTAGGTTCTGGGTTGCTGAAAATTTGTTTTTTTTTTTCGTCAGTTTCCTTTCTATCAAACTACTATGAAGAAAACAAATTTACCTTGTCAGTAAATCCACGGACTATTGTATTTTTAAAATGGGATGGAAAAGAGTTTACTCACTTACATATTTCTCTCCTCAAAGAAATTGTCACACAAGTAGTAATCATTTTGATGATATAACTGAGTATCTAATAATAATAAAAACTGAGTATGACTATCTTATAATAAGTTTTTATTACATATAAAGTAATTTCATTCAAAAATTAGAATATTTTTGTACCTATAATTACATTAATGATGATTTGATTGTTTTGCAGATTGATAAGATGCATCCTCTATCTCCTTTGACGTTACTGCTGGCAGTAACAGCGACATTTGCCTACACCTGCCCACCCACTGGCACCTTTTACCATGCAGATGCAACCACAGGCTGTAAGGTAAGATAAGTGATATTTTTAAACTAAACTATTTAATGATGATTAAACTAAGTGGCTTTACGAATATTTTTTTAGTTTCAGAGCTCAGTGTAGTTTTAAATTTATACAATTGAAAATTAATAAGTCGATTTCAATATGTATCATCTTTTCCTAATTTAGAGAATAAAAGCTTTCCCCCACAAATTTTCTTTCATAGAAATTGTGATACTAGTAACTAAACCAAAAAGCGCGGGATAAAGTTTCTCTCTTTCTTTTTCTCTCTCCTTCTCTCTTCCTTTTAACATTCTTTCCTTCACATTCTCTCACTCTCTCCTGCAGATTTTTCTTTATCTAACTTTCCCCCTTACTGCCGCTCACCACTGTCTTTTTTAGCACTTACGCTCTCTTTCTAATGCTCTCTCATTATGATACATTCTTTCAACAGATAAATAAAATTAAAATAATGAGAAGGGGAGGAGGGGGAATCCAAAAATTACTTTTATGCTCTTCTGTAATAATCTTCTGCTAGTACCCTTTTTCTCTCTTTTCCATTGATCTCCCTCTCTCATTACATTCTTTTAATTTTCTAAATAAAGTGAAAAATA
This sequence comes from Tetragnatha montana, assembly GCA_963680715.1. Taxonomy (NCBI): domain Eukaryota; kingdom Metazoa; phylum Arthropoda; class Arachnida; order Araneae; family Tetragnathidae; genus Tetragnatha; species Tetragnatha montana. The sequence continues at coordinate 35,292,459 of OY796677.1, forward strand.
ATTAATGGGATATGGGGGAACCCAATATTTAATTTTACTCCAACCACTATAAGTAAATCCTATGAACCAAATTGCTTAGTTGATGCGGAAAATAATTTTTCAACTAAAACCTACCGAAGACTAATTAAAAAATATCAGCGTCATACATTTCAGCATGTATATTTTTCTTGCAATTCTAAAACATATGAATGCCTGACCATCAATAAGTAACAATCCAAAAATATACCTTCGAAAGGCACCCTGCCTTTTTCCCATCAGAAAATGCGCACATATGCCATGGCCTTTTTACTGAGTTAAAATCAACTGGAATGGAGGGTAATATAGCCTTGTGAATAGTAACGATTTGAAAATTATATCGTGAGTCCACATTGGCTGTGAATCAGGTTAAATTTGTTATTAATTTTATGGTTAAAAAAAATATTTTCAATTTTGTAAATTAAATTGTGATCGGTGTTAAAACATTAGGGACCTTAATTCACCGTCGGAGAACTTCATATCAGTTACCGAAATAATACTTAGTTTCTATTCTTATTGATTTTATTCTTTATTTTTATACATTTTAAACTTTAGCTATTAGCATGATATTAGAACCTACTGTTTCAACCCTATTTTAACTAGACTTTTCATATTTTCTTTAATTAATCTATCTATTTTAATCCTTATGAGGGAATAAAACTTAACTCCCTTTAAGTTCTTAAGATGAGTTTTTTTTCCCAATCATGATTTTTGAAGCGAAATTTTCTTGGTAGAAAACTAGGCAATATGTGAGAAACTTATGTCTGTAACTCAATTCCCTATTCCTTAGAAATTCTTTCCCTTCATAACATTAGCAATTACATTTCAAAAATTTTTTCAAGGCTGTACCATAAGAAACGCTTAGAAAGCTTCAGAGCGATTAATTTTCACCTTGCTTTGTTCGACGAAGGTATTCGATTTCAAAACAAGATTTTAGGCTTGTTCTGTTGTATTTAATTGAAATCCTCGGAGAGTCATTAAGTAAGATTAGGAGAAGGACGGAAAAGTATTAAGTAATCTGTAAAAGAGTAAGAACTTTAAAGAGGAGTTATATTTTTGCTACAGCATGCTTAATTTTAATATGTTTGATAACATTACATTTAATACAAACCGTGACCTTTTTGAAGAAACCTAAAGAAACAGCTTGTATTTGGCTCAAAACCATATTTTTGCACTTAAATTGTTTTTTGTTTTTCTTAGATTAGTATATTTTCTTTGTATCCCTGTCCAGTGAGATTTAAAGATAACGAGTACTAGATACCTATTGTTAAAATTTTTATAGATTTTGCTGACCATCTCTTTTTGAATTAAAGTATTTTGATCATTCAAATTTGTAAAATAATGTTGATGCTTAAAAATTAACTAATAATTCTATTTTTTTATAATGAGAAAAAAATGTTATTTTAACTTATTTAAATAATAAAAATATAATCTTAAAACGCTTCATTCATTACTTTTAGTCTAATTTTAATTTTGAAATTAAATTTTTAAGTTGAAACGTCTTTTTACTTTTCCTCTGACGAAAAAAATTAAAACAAAAATACAGTAAAAATTCAACTTTAAAATTCAGTAAAAATATAAAATTTAATAGCAATAAATACCAAGTCTTTCAAGTAAATTAATAAAATCCCTCCATTTTATATAAAGTATTAATTTCTCTCATTTTATACCCACTCAAAACTCAACATCTCTCTCACATTAGGTTTACCACATGTGCCAAAACTCAATGATGACAACCTTGCAATGCCCTGAGGGGAAGATCTTCGACCTCCAGACCATGGTCTGTGCCGACCCCTCAAGCACCCTCTGCACCGACGGAATAATTCTGGTGTCCAAGAACAACAAAGAGGAGATGTCTAATGAAACGAAGCTTGTTCTTAACCTCGAAAGTTCGTCTAGGCCGGCAACCAGCAACTCCAGTACAAAGCGACATGCTCCATTGAAGCAACAAGGTATGGTGTCAGGCGTGTCGCACCCCATGCACAAACCATCTATAAAAGAAGGAGATGGGAAATTCCACACTATCGCCATAAGTCACCTCTACCGAACAGGGCTCTTCCAATTTCCTGACGGCAGCGTTGTATTATTGAAGTTCAAGAATAAGAACAAGTGGAAGAAATTCTTATTCATGGTTTGTTCCTCGGAAAGGAACTTATTAAATAATGTAGATGTCAAGGGTAAAGATTAAATAACGTTTATTAAAAATTTTGATTTTTAATAAATGATTCCACTGTAAATTGTTTCTATTTTTATTTCACTAACTAAGTTATAAAATATTTCAGGAAAACTTGTTCTTATAGTAAATGCATATATCCTTCAAAACCTGGATTATCAAAATATAGTGAAAACTTGTAAGTACTGAAACTGATACAGCATTCTATCGATTTTAACCCCATTAACGTAGGATACATTTGTAAGGTGGAAAGATTGAAAGATTTAGAATTAATATGCTTGCTCATTTTATTAGTCAAATTACTATTGAACAAGTTGAAAGCAAAGTTGGTACTTTATTAAGGCTTACCTTGTAGTTTATTGCTGCTTACACAGAAAGCAATAAATTCAAGATCACCTAAATATAGTTTTACATGTTATAAATTGTTAGTCTAAATTTATGACTTAGCTAAATACTAGTTACAAAAGCTGTTACTAAAGTCAAATCAGTCTATTTTAAGTCAAAATTGAAATTAACACGTAATTAATACCATAGAATTGCAATCAATATTAAATTGTTCAATAAGTTTTTAGGATCTCTTCTGAATTGATAACAGATTTTCTTAGGTAACATACAAATAAGTATTAAGTACTTTTCTTTACAGTGCAAGTGACACAAATAGGGTTACCTCTTAATTATTTCATAGCAAGGCTCGTACGTATGAGTATGAAAAGTTTACTTAATTTAAACTTTTTAGTTAAATAAACTTAAAATGTGAGAAAATATAAGCCTAGAGTAAAGTTTAGATAGCTAATAAGCTAAAATTCACTGTATAATTGGAGACAGTATCTGGGACAAGGGTGTCGAACTTTATAATAGGTCATTAGGAGATACTTCGAAAATTTGAGAGGGTTTAGGTTATTTATGGGAGAGTTCATGACAAGAAAAGTTCGAGGAAACTAACTTTCTCCTGTGATTAAAAAAAATGTCTTCATTTCCTAAAAATAGGCTGCATGGACAAAGTCGGGATGCAACCAAGGTCAATTTTTCTACTTACCACGCTTTAAAGTTTGTAAATTTTTGACTGGATTTCGTTTTATAATAGGATAAATATGAAAAGATAGGATGTGTTAATTAATTTAATATCCATTAACTGCCGAACTATTTTTGAACACTACTATACTTCATTTCAAATTTCTACCCTATCCTATACGTAAAATTGATTATCTATGTTTTTTATTTTTATTACAACTACACGTTTATAAGCAAAGTACATAGATATATTTTATTTAAAGCAAATTATGTATTTCAAGGAAAGTAGCAAGAATAATTTTAAAGGATTGGAGATTAATCATAGGGAAAGTAGCTCAAAGCGGGTATGCTAACTTCGAGAGCTCAAATATCTTAGTTATTGTTTGATTATAATTACAAATTTGATTTTATATGATAGATTGAATTTGATTTATATTCTAGATTGCAAGAAAATAAATTGACTGTTTTATAACCTGAGACATATTTTTGGATAAATTAAAAACCTACGATTCTTATCAACTATAGTTTAGATATTATATAAACACCCATCACAAAAAAAATTAACCTGGATCCACCCCTGCCATTCTCGGGAAATGAAATACCTTGTATTTTAGGGGGGGAAATTAGAAATATTTTATTATTTTTGTTTTTAAACTATTTTTTAATTAATTCCCGATTCCACATGCTTTCAAATTTCTTACAAACAACAAAAAAAAAAAAAACGGAATTCGAAACAATCCCAAAAATTTCTTCCAAGATCCCTGTATTATCAGTTACTGCACTTAATGCTTAGCATTGTTTTTATCGTGTTGGATAATCTCTATTCAAAACAAAATAAGTAGTAGATTGATATAGGATTACCTAGAACACTCGAGGGGTGAGATTGTTCTTGAAAAATAACCTCTTACAACTGGTTTTGACAATCTCAAAGTTTTGGACCCTTGAAAATCCGGTGTTAGTAGGGGGCGGGAGGGCGGGAAATAAGGATAGCAATCTTCTTTGTGGAAGAAGGGGGTTACACTTACTGCCTTGCGAAGAAATACAGCAGGCTACCTATAAATATAGGGGGTTCATGTCCATCCAAGTATTCTTGATCCAGTTCCCTCTTTGTGTACACCATAGATTGTAAAACTCCGAATTGTGTAAGTTCATTTTTATCCGAATTTTTTCTTTGTATAAAGTGAAAGTTATTCTTTCTAAATGCAGGAATTACTGAAAAATTTCTCAAATGTGTGTTAGAAAAAAAATAGGGGCGGAATTCAAACGTTTAGGTTATGTTAGATTACAAATAGAAAAAAATATTGCAGGCAATTTTTGTTTCAATCACAATGCATTCAGAATGGCTTAAAACCTACAAAAACCATTTCTACCTTTCAAAGCGCTAATTCTTAAATTATTTTAAATTAAAAAGAACTTCGTTTAAGTCAGCGCTGAAATAGATTGTGACTGTGACGTCACGCATGCTTTGTTTGTTTACAATAATTTCGCTCTGAAAGCCATTGCGCCCTGGCCTTTTTTTTCCACAGCGAGTGTATTTTCATGGTAATAGTGTTTCTCGCATTTCCAAGAGACACGCTTGCCGTTCTGTATTAAAATATCTCAATACTAATTTTTAAAAATTTGCGGGAAACCCCATGCGCGTATTTCCGAATTCAGGAGAGAATTTTCAATAACTGAAAGTAGAAAACTTTGAATTTTAAGAGGATTTTCAATCCTCCATTTCAGTAAGGAAACAAATAGTATTCAATGTTTATTTATTTCAAACATGATTTAAATCATTTATACTATATAATATTTATTTCTTGCATAGAAAAAATAGGAGTGAACCACAGAATATTAACAACAAATTTATTCTAAACAAGTGTTTTAGTAAGTTTTAGACAAATAAACACTTTTTCTGTTCTCAAAAAAAGCATATTCCAAAAAATATTCCTAAGGTACTGACAAGCAGGTTCTCGGTTGCTGATTTTTTTATTTTCCGTTAGTGCCTTTTTTATCAAACTGGTCTGAAGAAAATAAATTTACCGCGTCAGTAAAAATCTACAGAATAATGTATTCTTAAAATGGGGATAGAAAAGAAAAAGAGATTCTACACTTACATATTTCTTTTCTTCCAACAAATGTTCACAAAGGTTGTAATCATCTTGATGAGTAGGTATATATATATATATATATATATATATATATGTTACGGGCAATGTGATAAATTCAGTGGAATTTATGAATGAAATTTATCACTTTGCCCGCCTCCACTTCGGACATTATTAATAATGCCCGATTAATCACTTTGCCCATAACATATATATATAACTGAGTATCTAATAGTACTTTAAACTGAGTATATAATTAGTTTTTTTATATATGAAGTAATCTTATTCATATAAGAATATTTTTGTACCTATAATACCTCAAACATTAATAATGATTTGATTGTTTTGTAGATTGATAAGATGCATCCTCTATCTTCTTTTATGTTACTGCTGGCAGTAACAGCGACATTTGCCCACACCTGCCCGCCCACTGGCACCTATTACTACGCAGATTTTTCCACAGGATGTAAGGTAAGATAAGTGGTATTTTTTAAATTAAATTATTTAATGATGCCACCAAAACCAAGTGCTTTTACAATATTTTTTTTAAATTCAGAGCTCAGTGTAGTTTTAAATTATTATTACAATGGAAAATTTTTAAGTCGATTTCAATATCTATCTCTAAAATGTTTTGCTCTTTCTTTTTATTCTCTCCTCATTACTGTCTTCTTCTGCTCTTACCCTCTAACTATCTCCCTCCTTCTATTTCTCTCCCCTTCTCATACATTCTTTCAACAGCTAAATAAAATTTAAATAACGCAGTGAAAGGGAGGAGGGGGAATTCAAAAATTAATTTTCACTGAACCCAATATACTATAAGTAAACCTATAAACCTGATTGCTTAGTTCCGGAAAATAATTTTTCGACTAAAACCTACCCAAGACTAATTAAAAAATATCAGCGTCATACACGACAGAAATAATACTTGATTTCTATTCCTATTGCTTCTATTCTTTTTTTATCTTTCTAGTTTTAATCCTTACATTTTATTCTTTCAAGGAGAACCCTTTAAATTCATAAAATGAGTTTATTTCCAGTAATGATTTTTGAAACGAAATTTTCTTGTTAGAAAACTAGGGCAATATAAGAAACTTATGTGTGTATGTGTAACTCAGTTCCCAATTCATTAGAAATTCTTTCCCAACTTCCTTTCATTACATTAGCAATAGCATTTCAAAAAAGTTTTCAAGGCTGTCATTAATATTGTATTCGAATATACATTTAGTACATTTAAACCCCATGTTAACAATACTTTTTATAATATTCCTTAATTTATCTTTCTAGTTTTGATCCTTACATTTTAATCTCTCAACCCTTTAAAATCATAAAATGAGCTCATTTCCCATCATGATTTTTGAAACGACATTTTCTTGATAGAAAACTAGGCAATAGTAAGAAACTTATGTCTGTAACTCAATTCCCTATTCTTTAGAAATTATTTCCCTTCATTACATTAGCAATAACATTTCAAAAAAGTTTTCAAGGCTGTACCATAAGAAACGCTTAGAAAGTTTCAGAGCGATGAATTTCAACTTTGCTTTGTAGACGAATCAATTCGAAACAAGATATTAGGCTGGTTCTTAAGTATTTAATTGAAATCCTCATAGAGTCATTCAGTAAGGAGGGGAGAAAACTGAAAAGTATTAAGTAATCTTTAAAAGATTAAGAACTTAAAGAAGATTTATATTTTTTTATATTTTTTTAAGAAACCTAAAGAAACAGCGTGTATTTGACTGAAAACCCTATTTTTGCACATAGTAAATTTTTCGTTGTTTTTCCTAGATTATATTTTCTTTGTATCCCTGTCCAGTAAGTTTTATTTTAAAGAAAATGAGTACTAAATATTGTTAAAATTGTATAGATTTTGCTGAACCTCTTATATGAATAAAATAATTTTAATCATTCAAGTTTGTAAAATAATGTCGATGCTTAAAAATTAACTAATTCCAATTTTTTACATAATGAGAAAAAACTATTATTTTAACTTATTTAAATAATATAAATATAATCTTAAAACCCGTCATTCATTGCTTGTAGTCTAATTATATAATTTTTAAATTAAATTTTTAAGTTTAAACGTCTTTTTACTTTTCCTTTGACGAAGTCGTGGAATCGCAAAACCTTTTTTTTTTAAACACAAATACAATTCTAAAATTCAGTAAAAATATAAAATTTAATAAGAATAAATGACATGTCTTTCAAGTAAATTAATAAAATCCCTCCATTTCAAATAAAGTATTAATTTCTCTTATTTTAATACCACTCAAAACGCCCACATCTCTCTCACATTAGGTTTACCAAATGTGCGAAAACTCTGTGTTGACAACCTTGCAATGCCCTGAGGGGAAGATCTTCGACATCTTCACCATGGTCTGTGCTGACCGCTCATTTACCACCTTATGCATCGGGGATGTGCAAATAGAGTCCAATGACTTAGTAGAGAACAACAAAATCCACCAAGTGGGAATCTTCAGAAATGACACCCACTTCATAATTCAGTTGTTAGATAAGAACATGAAAGAGATGTATTATGGGGATAAGATTGTTCGTATCCTCGAAAAATCGTCTGGGCCGGACACCAGCAACTCCAGAACAAAGCGGCATGCTCCATCGGAGCAACAAGGTATGGTGTCCGGTGAGTCGCACCCCGTGCACAAACGATCTATCAGGGAAGGAGCTGGAATATTCCGTATTATCCCCGTTAGTCACCTCGACCAAACGGGACTCTTCCTATATCCTGACGGCAGCCTTGTATTAAAGAAGTTCAAGAACAAGGATGTGTTGGACAATATTTCTCTCGCTCGTTCCTCGGAAAGGAAGTTATTAAATAACTAGATGTCAACCGTCGGTAAAGATTAAATTACGTGTATTAAAAATTTAGATTTTCAATAAATGATTCCACTGTAAATTGTTTCTATTTTTATTTCACTAACCAAGTTATAAAATATTTCAGGAAACTTGTTTTTATAGTAAATGCATATAGCCTTCAAAACCTGAATTATCAAATTAATGTGAAAACTGCTATAGCATTCAATCGATTTTAACCCCATTAATATAGGATAAATTTTTGTATAGTGGAAAGTTTGAAAGGTATGGAAATAAAATGTTTGGTCATGTTATTAGTAAAATACTACTATTAAACAAGTTAAAATCAAAGTTGGTACTGTATTTAAGCTTAATATGTAGTTATTGCTGCTTACACGGAAAGCAAATACAGTTTATAAGTTAAAAATTATTAGATTCTAAATTTATGACTTATTCTTAAAAAGTAATTATAAATTAATAAATAATATAAAATTTATGACTTATTCTTAAAAAATAATTATAAATTAATAAATAATATAAAATTTATGACTTATTCTTAAAAAATAATTATAAATAAATAAATAATATAAAACTTGTGACTTTATTCTTAGCTAACAAACAAGTATAAGTACTTTTCTTTACAATCCAAGTGATTCAAGTAGGTTAACCTCCTAATTATTTAATAGCAAGGTTCATACTTAATTGAAACCGTTTACTAAACTTAAAATGAGGGAACAAACCTAGAGTGAAGTTTAGGTAGTTAATAAGCTAAAAGTCACTGTATAATTAGAGACAGTAACTAGGACAAGGGTGTCAAATTTTATAATAGATCATTAGGAGATATTTTTATTAATTAGATACCGAAAATTTGGGACGGTTTAGGTTATTTATGGGAGAGACATGAAAAGTTTGAGGAAAATGACTTTCTCCTGTGAGTGATTAAAAAAATGTCTTCATTTCCTAAAAATAGGCTGCATAGTCAAAGCCGGGGTGCCACCAAGGTGAATGTTTCCATTTTAGATGAAGATATGTTCACTTCCTGATCCTACACTAACCACATTTTAAAGTTTGTAAATTTTAGACTGGATTTTTTTAATAGGATACATATTAAAAGATAGGATGTGTTAATTAATTTAATATCGATTAACTGGCGAACTTTACTACTATATTTCACTTCAAATATGTTATTTAGAAATGAAAATGGGTATTTCTACCTTTTCCTATGTGGAAAATTGGTTATCTATGCTTTTTATTTTTATTAGAACTAAACGTTTATAAGCCGAACCGAACCGAACCGAAACTGAGTGAGACTACCTCCGCCCCGGCAGTAGAGCCACTACGGATTTCAGGTAGCCACAGCGGCTGTTACGATCCTTCGGTGTGCAGAGCGAAGACCGACCTGGAGTCGTTACTGCAAAAGGACCCCATCCCATCAAAGGTAGTCCACTACAGACTCTAACGTTTATAAGCAAACTACAAAAATATTTTTTAATATTTTAATTTATAATTATAATCATAAATATTATAATTTAATTACAATAATAATTTTTAATTTATGTTTAATTATTAATTTATAATAAAATATTTTTTTTATTTAAAGTAAATTATGTATTTCAAGGAAAGTAGCAAGAATTAATCCTAAAGGACAGATTAATCATATGGAAAAGTAGCTCAAAGTGGGTATGCTAACTTCGAGAGCTCAGAAATCTTAATTATTGTTTGATTGGAATTATAAATTTGATTTTATATGATTGGTGAGTTATCGAACTATAAAATATAAGTACACGTTTGAGTCGAATTGTGCCAAATAATATTTATTACTAGAAATTTATTAACAATTATTACTACAAAACGTATCTTCCGAACTTTGAAAAAGAAAGACGTGTCATAAAATTTACCCGACGTGGTATCTTAAAAACTATAAGAAAACTGAGAAGCACATTTTTTCTATAAATAAAGTATAAAACAATAAAGGGAGCCAGAAAAATTTTAAAATTAGTTTGGTATTGGTATTGGTATTGGATACATATATTTTCCGGTCTTTAAAATTAGTTCTTATACCATTTCAATTAACTTTAGACAATGTAGACAATGGGAGATGCTCAAATGTAATGATAAACTTATATTGAGCTAAGACTAAAAGTGTTAAGTGTTTGAGTAAGTTTTACTTTATTTATCGTTTACATCCCATTTTATTTCAAATCAATCCTACATTTTCATGAACTAAAATTTTGAAGCAGATTAAATTTGGTTGGAATTTTTCTGAAATTAAATAAAACGTCAAAAATGGAAGGAGTAAAGTTGTTCAAAATCAATCATATACTTTACAACTATTAATTTTCGTAGTTCCACTTCCCAAGAGATTAATAATTGTCATTGATACGAGTGTACTTATGTAACCTGACTTAATTCGATGTATAATCAGATATAATTCCCAAACTTTTTGTAAATTTCCAAGCAGTTTCTCAATAAAAATTATGTTATGGAAAATACTTAGAATTTTTTATCAATAAAAGTATTAGTAAGTTCATATCATAGTACTATCACCTAATTTAGTATTATCTATTTTCTAAACTTTCACCACATTACCACCATGAACCAGTAGCGGATCCAGGGAGTGGCACGTGCCTCCCAGAAGGGTGAAAGTTCATTGGATAAAATGACATTGGAAGAAAATTTCTAAATAAATCTTAATTAAAAAAATTAGAAAGGCTTCAATGCATAGGTTTATAGTTTAAAAAATGTATCATTCTTCAATGTTATAAAAAATAACGCAGCTTTTATCGCAGAAAATGCTTTAAAAATCAATGTGCCCCCTGTTGAGAATACTAGTGAAAGAACTATTGAACAGAATAGTAAGATAATATTAATTTAATTATTTATTAGCTTTTACTTTTTATATTCTGCAATTGTTGTGTATATTCTCAAGAATGAAGAAGAATAACATAGAATGAAGAATATCATTTCTAGATTGTATAAAAATAAATAGACTGTTTTATAACACGAGACTTCTTTTTGTATAAATTTAAAACCTACGATTCTTATCATCAACGATAATTTAGATATTATTTAAACCCCCACAAAAAAAAATCAAACCTGGATCCACCCCTGACATGCTCGGGAAAATACCATGTATTTTAGGGGATAAAATTGGAAATAGTTTATTATTTTTATTTTCAGACTATTTTTTAATTAATTCCCGATTCCACACATGGTTTCAAATTTCCTACAATCAACAAAAAAAAACGGCACTCGAAACTATTCTAAAAATATCTTCCGAGGGTCCTATATTATCGGTTAATGCACGTAACGCATAACATTGTTTCTATCGAGTTAGATAATCTCTGTTCAAAACAAAATAAGCAGTTGATGTAGAATTACCTAGAACACTCGAGAGGTGTAGAACCTCTTTTAACTAGTTTGACGGGAACGTGATACGTGAGAGTTATCAATTTCATCTCAAAGTGTCAAAGTTTGGCCGATAGTCAGGTGGCTAGGTGGTTGGGAATGGGGAAATCCACGGACCAGTAGGGGTACGGGGTACAAACTTTGCCTTCTCTTGCACCTTCTTTTTCCAGGAAGAGGTGTGGGGGAGTTATTGGCGAGAAAAAACCGATTTGGCTCGAATGGCCTAGCGAGGAAATACAAACTACCCACATAAATACAGGGAGTCCATCTCCATCCAAGTATTCTGGATCAAGTTGAGAAAGCTGGTGATCGGTCTCTATAGGAACTGGTGATCACCATACGCTGAAAAACTCTGATTTGTGTAAGTTCATTTTTATCCGTTTTCTTTCTTTGTATCTATAAAGCAATAGTTATTCTTCCTAAAAGAAGGAATCACTGGAACATTTTTCAAATGTGCATTTTTGAAATTTATATAATTTATGGTTCATAATCACATTTTTCAATAAATTAGAAATAATATGGAAGAAATTCAAACGTTTTGGTTACGTTAGAATATAAACAGAAAACAGTTGAAACCACCAATTTCAGTAAGGAAGCAGATATTAAATATTTACTTTTTTCAAACATGATTTTAATCATTTTATACGATAATATTTATTTCTCGCATAGAAAAAATAGCGGTGAATAGGGGTGCAGCAAATTTATTTTAAATAAGAGTTTTTAGTAAGTTTTGGACAAATAAACACTTTTGCTGTTCTCAAAAATAGCATATTCCAAAAAATATTCCTACCGTACAGACAAGCCGGTTCTGGGTTGCTGAATTTTTTCCGTCATTTTCCATTCTATCAAACTACTCTGAAGAAAATAAATTTACCTTGTCAGTAAATCCACGGAATATTGTATTTTTAAAAAGGGGATAAATAAAGAGATTCTTCCCTTACATATTTCTCTCCTTGAAAGAAATTTCACACTAGTAGTTATCATTTTGATGCGTATATAACTGAATATCTAATAATAATATAAACTGTGTATCTAATTAGTTTTATTACATATGAAGTAATCTTATTCATATATTATAATATTTTTGTACCTATAATACCTCAAACATTAATGATGATTTGATTGTTTTGCAGATTGATAGGATGCATCCTCTATCTCCTTTGACGTTACTGCTGGCAGTAACAGCGACATTTGCCTACACCTGCCCACCCACTGGCACCTTTTACCATGCAGATGCAACCACAGGATGTAGGGTAAGATAATGGCATACTTTTAAATTAAATTATTTCATGATGTTGTCAAAACCAAGTGGCCTTTACGAATATTTTTTTTTTCGTTTTAGAGATTAGTGTAGTTTTAAACTATTACAATGGACTATTATTAAGTCGATTTCAATATCTTCCCTCTTTATCTCTTCCTTTTACCTTCTTTCTTCTACTTTTTCAAACTCCCTCTCTTCTACAGCTTTTTCTTTATCTTGCTCTATCCTTCTCTCTACTGTGTCTCACCTATGTCTTCAGCTTCACCTTTCTCTCTTCTCCATTGATCTCTCTCTCTCTAATCACACTTTTCCAATTGCTAAAAAAGTGAAAATAATTTAGGGGATAAGGGGAATCCAATAATTAATTTTATTCCAACAACTATAGCTCACAAACTATAAGTAAACCTATAAACCAGATTGCTTAGTTCCGGAAAATAATTTTTCGATTAAAACCTACCCAAGACTAATTAAAAAATATCAGCGTCATACCCCTCAGCATGTGTAATTTTCTTGCAATTCTAAAACATATATGAATGCTTGATGATCATTAAGTAACAGTCCAAAAATATACCTTCCGATGGCATTCTGCCGTTTTTCCATTAGAAAGTATTATTTAAAAGCCTTAGCCTTTTTATTGAGTGCAAATGAACTGGAATGGAGGGTAATATAGCCTTCCGATATGTTTGTTATATTCAGGAAATGAAAACAATTCGTTTCGCGAGTCATTTTACATGATAACCACCATTTAATTTAATGAATCGGAAAAATATAAATTACATTCAGTACTAGAGGGAACTCTAATCTTTTGAAAATTGTAATGAAAAAGATCAATTTATTGTTAAGTGAAAAGTAACGCTTTGAAAATTATATCGGGAGTTCATGCTGGTTGTGGGTTAAATGTGTTATTGATTTGATGGATAATAATCAATATTTTCAGATTTGTAAATTAAATTATGATAAGTAAAATATTCACTGTCGGAGAAGTTCATATCAATAACAGAAATAATGTATACTAGATTTCTATTCTTATTGCTACTATTCTTTATTTTTATACCTTTTAAACATTAGCTATAAGCATTGTATTCGAATATTACATTAGTACATTTAGTACATTTAAACCCCTTTTTAACAATACTTTTCATAATATTCCTCAATTTATCTTTCTATTTTTAATCCTTAAATGTTATTCCCTCAAGGAGAAAGAACCCTTTTAAATTCATAAAATGAATTTATTTCCAATAATATTTTTTGAAACGAAATTTTCTAGATAGAAAACTAGGCAATAAGTATTAAGAAACTTATGTGTGTAAGTAACTCAATTCCCAATTCTTTAGAAATAGTTTTCCCCAACTTCATTACATTAGCAATAGCATTTCAAAAATCCGTTCAAAGAACGGTTTATTTACTTATTTTTTAAACAAGCTGAGATAGTGTAGATTTTTGGCAAAAAATGTGCTTCAGATTTACAGATTTTGTAAAAATGTATGTTTAAAGACTTAAGAGCATTTTTCGCGCGTTGTTATGTTATCCCTATACTATGAGAATAAAATATTAAAGTTTTAGCTCAGTCCGCCAATTAGAGTCCTTCCAGGAAAAAGTGGGGGTTTTTTTTTCAAATTCTTACTTAATTGACTGCCAATTTGTAATGGGTAATTGGAATTAAACATGCTAAGCACTAAAATGTTAAGGAAGATGAGCCTTTATAACAGTTTTTTGTTCGATTTAATTATCCTTTTTATTAAGCTTTTAATGGAGAAAATATGAAACAGTGGGTTGTTTTTAAAGGACAGCACTATACAGTTATAAAATTCAGTAAAAATATAAAAGTTAATGAGAATAAATGATAACCCTTTCAAGTAAATTAATAAAATCCCTCCATTTAAAATCAAGTATTCATTTGTTGTTATACCACTCAAAACTCTCATATCTCTCTCACATTAGGTATACCACCTTTGCGAAAACTCAGTGATGACAACGTTGCAATGCCCCGACGGGGAGATCTTCGACCACCACACAATGGTCTGCGCCGACCCCTCAACCACCCACTGCGCCGAAATGCACCACGTGCACAAACGAGCTATCCAAGACCGAGATGGAATCATCGCCATAAACCACCTCACTCAAACCATGCTCTACATAAAACCTGACGGCAACATTGCATTAGCTTCGTACGAGCACAACAAGAAAGATATGGGCAATGCCCTTTGAGTGCCAAAGTACCGATCGAAAAAGCAACGCTACTAAATAACAATGCATTTTTTAGCGGAAGCTTGGTCGCTTTGATTGTCTAAGTATTAGAAATTTAGATTTTTAATAAATGAGAGTCCATTCATTGTAAATTGTTCCGATTTTTATTTCACTATTTCAAGAGAACTTTTTCTTAGGGGCCGTTCATATATTACGTAAGCAATATTTCGGTTATGCTTGACTCCCCCTTCCCCCTTGACAGCAAAAATAAGCGAACCACAACCCCCCCCTCTCATAAAAACGTAAGAATACTGCCCCACCCCCTTTATTCTTTTTTTGTACAAAATCTTAATGCTTAGATTTCTGAAATTCATTGTTTTCCAAGAACACTTAACATATCGTTAAAACTTTGCTTGTGAAAAATGCTTAAAATTTTTTCCTATACTACTCGATTTCCTTTATTTTTGGTTGAATTTTGAAATTATTTATGCAAGAAACAAGAGATTTTCGAAAATGCAGTGTTTGTAACATCTTATGGCGTAGGCACCAATTATACTCCCCCTCCCCCCTTGTCAGGAAAAATAAGCAAATAGCCAACCCCCTCCCCCTTAAGTGCTTACGTAATATTTGAACGGCCCCTAATAGTAAATGCATATAGCCTTCAAAACCTGAATTATCAAATTAAAGTGAAAACTTAAGCACTAAAACCGCTATAGCATTCTATCGATTTTAACCCCATTAACATAGATAAATCTGTAAGGTGGAAAGATTTGGAAATAATATGCTTGCTCATTTTATTAGTGACGTACTATTAAACAAGTTAAAATCAAAGTTGGTACTTATTTAAGTTTAATACAATGTAGTTTATTGCTGCTTACACGGAAAGCAATAAATTCAAGATCTCCTAAATATAGTTTACAAGTAAATAAATTGTTAGATTCTAAATTTAAGACTTAGCCAAATACAAGTTACAGCAGTTACTAAAGTCAAATCAGTCTTTTTTAAGTCAAAATTGAACTTAACTCATATTTAATATCATAGAGTTGCAATCAAACTTAAATGGTTTAATAAATTTTTAGGATCTTCTTCTGAATTTAGAAGATAACAGACTGTTTGAGCTAACATATAAACAAGTATAAAGAACTTTTCTATACAATTCAAGCGATACAAGCAGGTGAATTAAACCTCCTAATCATTTTATAGCAAAGCTCATATTTAATTGTGAAACCTTTTACTTAAATAAACTTAAAATGAGGAAATAAACTTAGAGCAAAGTTAAGTTAGTTAATAATCTAAAAGTCACTGTATAGCTGGAGACAGTAACTAGGACAAGGGTGTCAAATTTTATAAAATGCCATTAGGAGATACTTTTCTTAATTAGAGACTTCGATAATTTGAGAAGGTTTGGGTTATTTATGTGAAAGTTCGTGACGTGAAAAGTTTGAGGAAACTAACTTTCTCCTGTGATTTCAAAACAAGGTCTTCGCATTTCCTAAAAATAGGCTGCATGGACAAAGCCGGGTGTGAAAGCGGGGAATGTGATGAATTTTTCCTTTTTAGATGAAGATATGTTCATTTCCTGATTCTACACTTACCACATTTTAGAGTTTGTAAATTTAAGACTGGATTTGTCTGGTTTTATAATAGTATATATGTTACCGTGAAAGACCGAAATGGGAGAATGTCGACTTTCACCGGTGAATGTCAACAAACACCAAATACGTCAGTGAAAGATCGAATATTTCATTACATTCTTGTACATTCGGACCCTCACCGGTGTATGTCGGCAATCACAGATATGCTCTGGTGGAGGTCGAAAAGAGAGGAGCCCAGTACATTCAAAATGAGAAAGGAAAATAATAAAAGTCAAAAACTTACTTTATTATATAGTACGTTCTAAATGAGAAAATAAAATAATAGTAATAAAAAACTTACTAATAACCGAAATGTGTTAGCGGTTGTTGTTGGAATAGAAGACTCCGACTTCTATAAACTTGCAAATGAAAATGGTACCCTCACGCAGCTTTACACACGTAATCAGTTCGTAATTTGTAAAGAAAAGTTACTTTCCATAGATGAGATTTATTTCCAAGAAAGTTCGCTGAGAGAAGCAGCTACAGCTAATTCAAGAAGCGGTGCGCAAGGCTATAATACACGCTGTCAATGCAAAAGGA
This sequence comes from Tetragnatha montana, assembly GCA_963680715.1. NCBI lineage: Eukaryota > Metazoa > Arthropoda > Arachnida > Araneae > Tetragnathidae > Tetragnatha > Tetragnatha montana. Next base: position 35,309,583 of record OY796677.1, read on the forward strand.
AGTGTTCCACAAATAAATGCAGTTGTAAAAGCAAGGGCCTCTTGTGCAATTCAAAGTGTCATAATAGTTTAAGTTGTTGCAATAAATAAGATTTGAATCACATAATTTAGTAAGGTTTTTATTACTATTATTTTATTTTCTCATTTACTGTATAATTAAGCAAGTTTTTAACTTCTATTATTTTTCTTTCTCATTTTGAATGTACTGTGTGTTTTAAGTTCTTAGTTATCATTCTCAGAAAGAGAGGCGAAAAATTTATTGCGACTGAATTACGGAGAAGAAAATATGGCACAATTCCGTTAGCGTCCCCGCTATATATCGCCAATATCCAAGTCGCTAAATATATCCAAATATCAACAAATTTTTCAGACTTTTATTAATAAACTGAATAGTTGTTGATCTAATTAAACATTTTAATTCAGGAGTTTGAAATTATTAATGAATATTTCTACTTTTTGTTGTCTAAAAGAACCGAGCGATATTTAGCGGGGACTCAAACGGAATTGAACCGAAAATATAAATCTCGGACATGTTCAACATTCACCATTAGTGAATGGTGAATGTCGACATTTACTGGTGTAAGTCAGAAATAAGGGTATTTAGCTAATATTTCGGACATACACCGAGCGACTATGTGAATGTTGACATTCACCGGTGAAAGTCGACACTCTCCCAGATTCCGGTGTTTTACCGTTACAAATAATAGTAAATAGTATAGATTAATATGAGAAGGTAGGATGTGTAAAAAAATTAAATATCGATTAATTGCCTAACTATTTTTGAACACTATGTTTCACTTCAAATAGGTTATTTAGAAAGAAATGGAAATTGGTATTTCTACCTTTTCCTATATGGAAAATTAGTTACATCTATGTTTTTTATTTTTATTAAAACTACACGTTTATAAGCAAACTATGCATTTCAAGGAAAGTAGCAAGAATAATTCTGAAGGACTGGAGATTAATCATATGTTAATGTTTTTGTCAAGATTATTTGCAAATTAATTTTATTCATCAACAGGAATCACCTTTTAAATAAAAACTTGAAAATAACATTACTGGAATTTAATGTTTGAAAAAATTTTATGTGGCCTGTTTTTTCCTCTCAAAAGTTGGTTAGCTTTGTTTAGGTAAAGTTTGAAGCTTGTTAGTAGTCAACTAACAAATAAAAATCTAGTATCGTGCTTGAAACTTCAAACATAGAACATAGAACTTAACACTGAAAGTTATAAGCCAGATTTAATCAAACTTTCAAAAGCAAAAGGCAGGAGAAGTTAATGATCCCATTGATGTAATGGAACTATCGATATTTGTGTTTTTATATGAATAAATATTATTCCGCATTTAAAGCCGTTTATTTTAAATCAGGGATGGCCAACCAAAATGACCTTGGGGGCCACTTTGGAAAACCATAATACTCACGCGGGCAACGCATAAAATTTCAGGATATGAGCTACGCAGAATGAAATAAGTAAGTTGAATAATTAATATTGGTATAGATAAGAGAGTTTTTGAAATCCTTTGCTTAGTGTGATGGTTTCCTAAATTAAATATTAATTTAAATTTACCTTAAAAACAGCCTCAAGAACGCCTCATTCATATTCCATAGTAGTAGTTTTCTACGATTATTTTTTTAGGTAGGATTCGTATCTGGATGAACTTAATACATGGAAAACAGGTTGTGAAAATAGTGTTCCGAGTACTAAAGGGGGGTCCTCCCACATAAAATTCGTTTTGGTAGTAGACACTTAGTCCTGATTTCGGGGGAGGGGCCGGGCCCCCCCTTATGTATGCCCCTGGGACTCACACTGCTGTCATTTTGGGAAGCTCACAAGGTCACATACAAAAATATTGAGTGAAAAAGAAAATGAACTGATACTACATTTCTTTCTGCAAATTACTACATTTTTCATGCAAATATAGATGATATAGAGCAGTGGTTGACAACTCGTAGAAGTCCGCGGAACTTAAAGCCTTATTTTGGAACCTCTACGGACCACCTTAATCCTCACAAAATGAAAAGATAAAAATGTTCATTTTCCCTAATTAAACATGAAAATTTATATGATGCTCTGAAATTTTTATTCCTTTTAAAGAATCCATCTCATAAAAGTGACAGTAATTTATGTAGTGATGAAATTAAATATTTTTTTCAGAGTACAGCCTTCACTTTAAATATTTATAGAACTGGAAATTAATTTTTTAAAATTTAGTGGTATTTTTATGCCCACAAATTACTCAGCCGAAAGTGTTCGTCATGGATATAATTCAATCTGTTATCGTTCAATCCGCTCTAAGTTTCATTAATTAGAAATTTTATGTGCTATACCAGGCTCTTTCACGGACCACTTCTAATACTGTAACGGACCACCAGTGGTCCGCGGACCACCTGTTGGGAACCACTGATATAGAGTGATATTAATTAAGATAGATATTGATTATAAATATATTAGTGAGTTTTGTTTTTCAACTCTTTCAAAGAGCTTTTGGATGTCAATATTGAAGTTTGTATTTGCACATCGTAATTGATTCTGTAGGTTTTCATCGGTTAAATTTGTATGCAATTTATTTTTGTAAATTTCATTTTGAAAAAAAAAAAAAGCTTCGTAGTACGTGTACGTAGATTGCAATGCAACAAAACATTGTTCTTAATATAAAATTATTGCTCGGAGTAAAGTTTTTTTTATTTTTAACTTACAAAAATTCTCTCGGGCCGCAAAATTATTTCAAGCGGGCCGCGGGTTGGCCATTCCTGTTTTAAATCAAAAATAAAATATATATAAGCAAATACCATAACGTTTCAATGGGTTGCCGACCCCTGCCCTAGTAGATTCTTTCCCTCAAAAGAGGCAATACAGAAAAGACCAAGAAAGATAACATTCCTCGACAGTTCACCGTGTCATATCTTGTTCTTTCACGCTCCTCCTCTATGCCAAGGTGTGTGTACATAAGAGTAGATAAACAGCATTCCTATTTCACCTCTCCCCCTTTTTCTAGAACATGGAAGGGAAGAGTAACCAACGATTCCTCCCTTGTTGATTTTTCATAGTTCCATAAATAGATGAAGTTGTCTAATTTCGTCTTCATATCAGTCTATCTTATAATTTTGTTTAGATGATTGGATTATTTGTTGGGTCAAGACCGATTTAAATCCAACCTTATGAAATAAATACTCTACTTCCTAACATAGTAAATAATATGATAATATTAATCTTACAATAAAGTTATACTATTAACATTTTATAGAAGGATAGTAATTAACAATTTAATCAATAGAAACTAATAAAGTAGTTTTGAATTATTCAAATTTCACCATTTTGTAGTTCTTAACCCAATTCCCTAGCTTTTCTAGGAAATGAACTTATAGTTTACTATAAACAGTGTCAAGAACATTAAATTTAATTTAACGATAGATGAAATATGCATAGAACCGAAATATCCAACGCAATAGAAAATAGTCTGGCTAGGCTGTTGATTTCGCTTCCCAAGTGCTTAGAATGAACGTGGTGTAATTAAACATAAAATAATTTTGTGTAATTGAAGTATTTCTGTATGAGTAACAGAGTTGCGTTTACATAATGAATATGGAGAAGATATTTTTACGGCTGCTCGTACAGACAACTACTAAACATCACTGAGTACTAGATAGGGGTGACTACTACATTAGATAAAGAATCTACAAAGATGCATTAACCCAGTATATGGGTTGTTTACAAAAATCCGAAGCTGAATTAAAAGATATTTTGTATACTAACGGGGCACGAGAACAGGGAAAAGAAATTCCCGCTGTTGGTTGTTATCCCACTTTCCTGGAAATTCTCAAGTTTATGTCCGGGCTACAAATTTGAACTATATCTTGGAAGTAATGTATTTAAACTTGCTAAAATTTCAACAGAATGTAATAAATTTCGTCTACAGACGAAATGGTTTCCAAAATTTGAAAAAGGAAGACATTGTGTCATAAAATTTTAAACGTACCAGACGTGATATCTCAAGATACAGCAAAAAACTAGGAAACGTATTTTCTTTCAAGCATATAAAACAATAAAGTGAGCTTGAAAATTTAATACAAGATGTGTCATAAAACTTATACGTATCTTGAAGTTTTTTAATCCTTTAAGATGTGGCATTAGCTTTATAGATAAACCAAAGTAATACTTTAAATGCAGTCCAGCTCGAACAGTCAAGGAAAAAATATGTTATGGTAATATTTCATGCCATTAACAGTTTTGTAAATATTGTAGTTATTTAGTGTATTTTAGAAATTCTATTCAAGTTGAATTTCAAATTAATTGCCTTTGCTTTTAATACTTAAACTTGATTACATTTTTGACTTCCAACGAAATTTAATTTTCTCATATAGCAAGGAAATAATTACAGAGTTCTAGTTTATTAGAATATCACATTTTAATTTATCAATCATTTAGACATGTGGCTGACGCGAACCCGCACATAAAATAACATAAAACATATAAATGCTCTATAATTTTTCACAATTGCGTTGCTAAAAATATATTTAATCAGATTGCGTTTTGAAGCTATATGAAAAATAATATCAAATGGGATTTTGGCAAAACTCTACAACCTTTAAATCTGTATAGTGAACCCTGTTTACTAGATTTTAAGGTTCCAATTGTTCCCTTCTTCAATCAAATATATTAAATACTTCAATGGTTTTGTTTTAAATTTAAAAGGTGATGTAATTATTTCTCATAAGTTAATTGTGTAAAGAGGTTTTCAATTTTAAGTATTATTTCATGTAATAATTATAACACCAAGACCTTTCAAATGATCAGCAATTTTGGAAGGATATTCCAAGGAGAGTTTTGTTTATATTTTAGATGTTCTCAGTTAGTTTCTGTCCCTAATAAAAATGTTAAGTGGTTATATTCACTAAAGAATTGGCCTTATCACCGATTTTATACTTATAGTAGTAGATTTGGGCAAGAAAGAAATTCCATTCCCCTTGCTTTTTCTCTTAGATTGGCAAAGGAATAGGAAACCATTAATTAAATTCCTATGGGTGTCCACGGGCGTATCTGTTATTCGAAAAAGTAAGATAAGGAATGTAAAAAAGGGATAAAACGAGATTAGATCCGAAGAAAGGGAAAGGGGTATAGATAAGAACGTCTCCACACCAAGTCTGAAATACTTATTTTTAGAACTTTGTTTTAGGATAAGCTTAAAAATGATAAATATTATCAGGCTATTGTAAAACAATTAATTTAAAAGTTAACTCGTAGCTTATTAGGGGACATCCATAAATTACATGAGGTGTTTTTTCCAAAATCTGGACCCCCCCCCTCCCCCCCCTTGGTGAGATTTAGTGAGATTTTGCTGGGACCCCCCCCCCCACTCCTCCTACGTGAGATTTTCCCAACCACTAGTTTTGTTTTATCGGCATAAAAATTGCCATCCAGATTGCAAAATTTTGATACAAAAACACGTTGAAATCGAAAACATGGTTCTAACTTGTAGTTATCACGACTGACTGGCTAATGATTTGCTGTTTTGGACTAATCTGAGCATTTTTTCTAAACTTGTGCTAAAAAATATTAAAAGAAAAACGTATATTTTCGAAACGGGAAGAAAGTACTGATATCGGCATGACATGGGTTAATGAACAATGTTCAAATTACCTGCCATTAAAAAAAAAAAAATTCTAAACTAAAAGTTGACGTGAGATCTTTATTGACTCCCCCCTCCCCCCTGGTGAGATTTTCCTGGCCCCCCTCCCCCATTTTGACCTCACGTATTTTATGGATGTCCCCTTATACACCATTGTAATTGTAACAAAAGACTTTATAAGCGTGATAAAACCTAGGTAGATTTATAATTATTTAAGAATAAAATTGTATCAATAATTGATTTTTTAAATGAATCATTAGTATGTTATTATCAGAGGGTTAACAAATGATAATAAGTTTTTATTTGTATTTCCAAAAATTCTTTTTTTTTTGTAAAAAAACCTCTTTATATTGGAATTTCCTGTAGGTAGCATAAACTACAGTTCCACATAACAGGCAATTCTAGATTTAAGGTTGTTACCTTGTTAAAATTACGGAATTAGAGATTTTGAAAGTACTTATTTAAAACGTTTAGACATTGCTTTTAATTGTTCCCACAAAGTTTAAATTACCACACCATTATTGGTATTTTGAATTATAGTTGTTTTTTACTTTGGAGAAAATCTACGGGCATAATACACTATGTGGTTTCCCCAAGTAGCCAAAATACGCAGGAAGCAGGAAGGACAGTTTGAGTTTGAGATTCAGAAATACAAGAACCCTAGATACATTTCTTATTCGGAGAATACATTTTAGAAGGCATGTTAGTTTAAATAACAAATATTTTTTGACCAAAGTTATTTAAAAAACAAGACAAGCTTAGAATGGAAAAAATTCACTTCAGAAAAATATTTTTATAAACTTTTCCTACATATTATCTCAATAAAATAAAATAATTCATGCATTTTTATTGGTTTCAAAAATTGCTTTCGTCTTGCTTCGACACTTACACTTTCATTTTGAAATGCTCATACCAGAATATAAAGTTTCTAATGAACGGAGAATATATCAATATATTGTTACCACCACGCCAAAAACACGAATCTGCCATGTATAAGAATAGCAGCACACATTAGCATAACACAAAAATACAAAAATTGAAAAGAAGATAATATGCTTTCAATATGAATGTTTTATAAATCCCTTTAATTTAAACCTGTGATCCGTGTAGAGTTTTAAGGTGGTTCAGGAAATAATGAAATGATAATGACAACAACGTATCTGTCATTATTAAATAATTAAAGTTTAAACATCTTTAAAAATTAAAAGTTTATTTAATATTTCTTAATAAATATATATAGGATATAGTAACTAATATTCACCCTATTTAATTAGTACCTTCTACACCTAAAAGGGTTTTTACCAATTAGTGTATGTGGTCCGCCTTTGGTATGTAGTGGTATTAGGATATGAAAAAGTTTAAAATCTATGATTTAAATAACTCTTAATGTTCATTTCTTCGTTTATGTAGTCCTATTTGCTTTAAAATTAAGATTAAAAATTTATACGAATGAATGAATAAATATATATAATGTGTATTCATTTACTTATTTAACTTTTCAAACCACCATATCTAAAGTATTCTACTGCTATCTCCATATTCCCACGCTAGAGTCCCCCTCTTTCCCGTTACCCCCCACTGCCCCCCTCCCCCTTTAAAAGATCCCCTACCTGTGTATTCCCCCTCTGGCACCTGTGGTCTGTCCTCCCCTGTCAGAGGTGTGACCCCACTTGACCAATGACTGTCGCATTGGCCACATGTTCTATCTAGAAAGATCGCTCTGGCCAATGGTCATCGTATAAACAGTATCTGAGTGGATGAGCTGCTATCACGTACCCTTATCTCAAGAAAAACTCAGGCATAAAAGAGAGACCCTTTACCTCCAAGGTCAGATTTCACATCTAGGCAATGCTCATCTAGTCTTCTGCGGATTCTGAAAGTAAATTGAAATTCTTCTAGTCAGTACTTGTGATTTCATCGTAGAAACTTCGACACCGAGTAAGTAACTGTTTCACTCTGGCTTTTATTTTTATTAGTTTTAATACTGTGATTTGACTTGTAGTTTTTAAGTGAAGTTGCTTTTAATTCATTTGATGAGTCTCAAAACCGCATTTTATTATTTGTCTAGCATGTTTAAGTAAAGCAGCTTTGATTTGCATTAATTTAATTTTTAACGTTTAATCTTATCTTAAACAGAATTTTATTACTTATCTTGGGGATATTTAAGTTGAATTGATTTTCTTTTTGCTTTTATTCATTTTAAAAGATAAATACAGCATTTTATTATGTGTTTAGCATATTTAAAGCAGCTTTGATTTGCATTAATTTAATTTTTAACGTTTAATCTTAAACAGTATTTTATTACTTATCTTGGGGATATTTAAGTTGAATTGATTTTATTTTTGCTTTTATTCATTTATAAGATAAATACAGCATTTTATTATGTGTTTAGCATGTTTAAAGCAGCTTTGATTTGCATTAGTTTAATTTTCAGCGTTTAATCTTAAACAGTATTTTATTACTTATCTTGGGAAGATTTAAGATGAATTGATTTTATTTCTGCTTGAATCCATTTTTAAAGATAAATACATCATATTATTTGTTTAGCATGTCTAGTCTTGAGTAAAGTTGCTTTGATTCGCTTCAATTCATTACTTAAAATTTAATCTTATCTTAAAACAGTAGTGTATTTTATTACTTATCTTGGGAAGATTTAAGTTAAACTGATTCTATTTTTGCTTTACCTAGTTCATTTTTAAAGATAAATACATCATATTATTTGTTTAGCATGTCTAGTCTTGAGTAAAGTTGCTTTGATTCGCTTCAATTCATTACTTAAAATTTAATCTTATCTTAAAACAGTAGTGTATTTTATTACTTATCTTGGGAAGATTTAAGTTAAACTGATTCTATTTTTGCTTTACCTAGTTCAATTTTAAAGATAAATACATCATATTATTTGTTTAGCATGTCTAGTCTTGAGTAAAGTTGCTTTGATTCGCTTTAATTCATTTCTTAAATTTTAATCTTATCTGAAAACAGTATTTTATTACTTGTCTTGGAAGTTTTATGTAAAGGGGGTTTTATTTGCTTAATTTCATTTTTAAACATTTTTATTTGTTTAGAATTTAATTTCTTATATTGTTATTTTTTTTTTATCAATTAGTAACATTTTGTAAGCATTTGACTTTGTTTTAAAAATTATTGGAATTGGCTTTTTTTTACCAATTTTTTTTTTTTATGAAACGCTTTTTTGTTTTTAACTATCACACTATTTAAGTTATTTATAGTTGTTTGTTAATTTTTTTTTCAATAAATGTAATGGAATTTTTTCGAGGTTGTGCTAATTTATTTTACCGTGAAATTTAGCATTAACTTTAAATTATGGTTACTTGTAACAAATTAGTTAATTTGAATTTAATTTTGGAATTGGGTATAATGTTTTCAAAACTTTGTCGAAATTAAGTATACATGCATTTTTAGAAAACTACATTTAATGCATGAATGGAACTCAATAACCAATTATGACTTTTCTTATTCATCTGTTTAGTTAAGGAATGTAAAAATTGCACTTTTAATTTATTTTACAGTAATTAGTACTACACTTAGACAAAATATTCATTTGGTTCAGCTAATTACATCAATGTCTCCTGTATTCTTATTCCTCATTTGAATTTTTTGAAATATTCCTGGAAGTTGCTAATTTGTAAATATTTTTAACCTTGTTTTTAATTTACATTTAAATGCTATTTAATTGTAATGCCTTAAAAGTAATTTATAAAGAAAAATGGTAGCAATTGTAATAAAAGATCTGACTCCCCTGAAAGACTTTTCCCCAGTTTAGTGTTAGACCTCCAATTTAGATCCTTGCTACTTTTTAATCTGCTTCTTAGTGTTGTGTGTGAAATGTGTAGTTACCCCTTTTAAACACGAAGATCTAATGGAAGTTATTCTAAATTTGATTAAAAAATGTGTCTGCTCCATAATTAGTTTCCGGTATTTATTTAAGTGTTACAGATATATATGTGTTTAGTAAGTGCCCCATGTTCTTATATAAGTTTTTATTACTGTTTTTCAGGTGAAAATGTATCTCCCGTTGTTCGTTGTACTTGCCACTTTGGCAAGCATTCATGCTTTTGAGTGCCCCTCAACTGGTACCTTCTACCACGCTGATGTCTCCACCGGATGTCAAGTAAGTATCTATGCACTCTCTTTTCTTTTTTGCAATTTGTTTGAGAATTTTATATCGTATTTCATTAGTCTACATTTGCATATATTTAAGTGAAACCCAATAACAGTTGACACACTGCACATGTGGAAGCATGCTAGTTTATTTTAATTGTTTGTCTCTAATAATATAATTTAATATTACTTTTTTAATATCTTTATGCATAGAGATTTCATTTGTACACACATTTAATATTTAGTTAATTTTCCCCTTTTTATGTCAAATGAATGACAATTACATAATTAAATTCCAAATATGTTGTGCATATAAGAAGCTGTTATATTCTATTTTAGTGTCCTACAAATATCCTTTTTAAATTCTTTCTCAGTCTTGCTCTTAATTCACCAAATTAATTACTGAAGTGTATTTAAATAATTTTATTCATAAACAAGATTTTTTGAAATTTTAATTTTTTTTGATGTTACGCTAATTTAAATTAAATTACTTTTAGTGTGTTTTTAAGTGCATCTTAATAATAAGTGCTAAAATAATCAGAATGCATAATTTCTTTCTGATACATCGTAATAACTATTAAGTGTTTAAGGGGGTCCGGGACACTTCAGAAAAAAAATTTTATTTTTAAGTTTAAAATTTCAGAAATTTTTTTGAAGATTAAGAATAAAATGATTTGAAAAAATTACTACTCAAAACTTTCCTCAAATGTTTTGAAAAATTTTAAATTCAATTTTTGTTGAAAAAAGAGGGGTAGTTTAAAATTGATATAACTCTAAATATTAATAATCAATTTTTAAAATTTTTTTACCAAATCAAACAGAAACATATTATATTTAATTGTGATTCAGATTTAAGAAATATTAATATTCTTAAAAAATATGAGCAATTAAGTAAAAAATTCTTAAAATTTTCATGTTAATTATTTTTTAAAAATTCATATTTTAAAAAGTAAACAATATTTTCAAATTTGCTGAATCACGATTAAAGTAAAGTGTTCAAAATATATGTGTTTCCAAGTCTTTATCTTGAACGGTTCTTGACTTATATCAATTTGAAGTTGAGAAACAGTGTAAAAATGCATCATTGAGAAAAACGCATTTGAATGCAGAAAGTAGAATGCTAGATTAACCAAAGCAGCCGGCAATAAAGGATTGTATCTCTGGTTCTACTTAGGATAGAAACATAATTCAAACATAATTTTAAGCAGAAGAAAATGGGTTAACTTTTAAGAGCAAAAAAATAGTTTTGAAAATCTGACGATTTTTGTGTCCCGGACCCCCTTAAGTCAAAAAAAGTAATGTAACTTTTTTTTATTATCCTTTCGTACATTTATTTAAAATATCAATATTTATTATGATAGATTATCATACTATATCCAGCATTTAAATTTTTCAAAAAAAATTAATTTCGTGTTTTAAATTATGCTATTTAAAAACTGTTTTTCTTTGCACCTACTTACCATTGGTTATTTTTCATATTTTAACACAACTTATGTAAAATAGCTCAGTCACTAAGTTTATTCTATCCATATTAGCCAACTACCATAGCCAACACAACTTCATTAGCCAACATCCATACTACCACATTACACAATAAATATTCCAATTCCGTTAACTGTCCGATTAATTACACCAAGTTGTTTTAGACGCCAAATATTCAAATATCACCAAATTTTTATGCTTGCCATTGATATAGATATAACTGTACATTTATATTAGTTAATTTGCAAGTTTTGGCTATGTAGCTAATATTTAATATTTTGCGTCGAAAAGAACTTGGAGATATTTAACGGGAAAGTAACGGAATTGAACCCAAGATATCCAACAAAAAAAATAACTCTGCTTTTATCCACACCTCCAGGTCTACCACTACTGTGATAACTCCGTAATGCACACTCTCAGCTGCGCAGAAGGTCAAATCTTCTCCGGCATGTCCTGCGTCGATGCCTCCGAAGCCACCTGCTCCGACGACGATACCCACCACCACCTCCAGAAGCGATCTGTCGGCTCCATGGTCCACACCATCGCCATCGACGAACTCAAGCAGGGAGCCCGAATCTTCTACGAGACCATCAAGGACTCAGCCATTGAGATCGTTAGAGATGTCGCTCCCTCCGTCTACTCAATGATCGCCGACAACTACAACGTCACCATCCAGACCATCAAGTCCGATGTGATGCCCATCGTCAAGGATAAGGTCATCCCCAGGGCGGTGAAGGCTATGGACTACGCCAAGAAAATGGGAGGAAAGGTCTTCGGCAAGCTCCACAGGTCCTACCAGATGACCAATTCCACCCACATCAGCATCGAGTCTTTCGATGATATCGTCGATGAAGTGTCCAAGGACATGAAGCCCTTGATCAGCCTCGGAAGGTATTTGTCTGCAAGGCTGGGCGGCAACGGACGTCACAAGAGATCGGTTGATGACCAGGAGTCTGCTATGTCTGTGTTTGAAGGACTTTTGTCTGATGTGCCCCACGGACGTGTCAAGCGATCTACTGTTACTGATATGATCACCAGTTTCATGGGACCCAGTATGAGGTCTGCTGCTGCTACTATTGGAGGACTGCTGACTGGCACTGATGACTCATTGAGCGGTAAGTCATTTATTTCTTTGGATTGCAAAGTTTCAATAGCTTATCTATCAATTGAGGAGTTTGTAGCAACTATGAGCTCCCAAGTAAAGCTGTTGGAGTTAGCTCCTTGTTGCTGCGCGCACCTCACTTGTATATTACCAGTTACTTTAATGCAATTTAGTAATAATTTTTGTAGTTTTTTAAGGAAATAACTTTTATGTCAACGAAATCATACAAGAATTCAACATAATACAGATAAATTTAATAGTGCAGTGCCTTTTCTAATTTTGCCCTCTATTCTCGATGGCAATGGTTTCCAAAATATGACCTGTGGATTAAAATTAGCCCTAGTAACCTATTTCGCGTAAATTAGTTTTCCTCAAAGGTTTCCTTCAAATCAAAGGGTTGAGATTTTTCAGACTTTTGGAGGATTTTTCTACTTTTTTGAAATAATCATGAAAATTTCAGACTACTAAGCTTCTGAACCGAAATTTTTTACTGGGAATTTCATTTTCTAAATACAAGTTATTTTGACTTAGGCACTTTTATATGGTTATGGTTAATTTTCATATTTAATTTAAGTCAATTTAATATAACAGCTTTGCTTAACACTTAAGTGTAAGAATTTACTGTTGAGATTAATGTTAATAACTAGTGGAGTGAAATCTTGTTTGGGCCTATTCTCATCGTTTCTCTTTCTCCCACTGCAGCCAAGATCCTTATCCCTTCTCTGGCCGAGATGCTGAGCGACTCCCAGACCCGATTCGACCTGAAGCGCATCTTCTGGTCATCCAAGGCCGCCTTCGCCCCCCTCATCGACGAGATGCTGAAGCAGGAAGAGTTCAACACCCCCTCGGGAACCCTCATCCGCGTCCGATCTGCCAGCTTCAACGCTGCCAGGGACAGGTTCTTCCAAGAGACCAAGCCCATCCTCATGAGAGTTTTCTGGAGACACAAGCGCTCCATCTTCAACAGAGTCGTCCAGAACCTCCCCGTCGTCTGGAGGTAAGAAAATATTGTTTTATTATTGTGTGAAAACAGGGTTTGCCACGGGAATACCTGGGAAAAGTCAGGGAATTTTAGTTCCAAAAATGTCAGTGAAAAATGTGCTTAATGCTCACGTCTTAAAATGTTGGCTCTAGAAAATAAAAAAGTAATAGATCAGGGTGGCTACAGACCTGGAAAACTGTCAGGGAAAATTAAAAAATCTGGAATTATCAGGAGAAAATCAGGGAATTTCAGAATCTGATAACAATCAAGAAATTTTTAAAAATCTGCCTAGTTTTAAAAATTTTTTCTGATTTTCATGTACATTTCCGTTCTTCCTTCAAAATAAAATCAATCCTTCCTTCATAAAAGGATTCCAAAAAGTAAAAAACTGAAAATAATCTGAAAAAAAGTAAACTGAAAATAATCTCATTTATATACATTCCTTCTTTCTCACGTTTTCCGGTTTATACAGTCACTCCTGTTTTCTAGAATATATTATAGAATTTACTATAAATATCAGGGAAAATCGTTCCAGATTATCAGGGAATTTTGAAATGTTTTCTGTGGTCACCCTGTAGATTATTTTTTGAAAATATACGTTCAAGATTGAAGGAAATATCCCAAAAAGGACCTGAATCTTTTGTACCTTCTTTGTAATTTTTAATTTAACCATCTTAATTCACTGTTCTCACACCCTCCACTTTACCTCCAACTTTAAGTCAAACGTATCGAATTATTAAATAATTTCAATAGTTAAAAATACATTGTAAAAAATCAATATCTAAATTAATTTGCTCTCCATTTTCAGCACCCTTGGACGTGTTGCATCGTCTGGTTATCCCCAACTTCCCGTCCTTGCCGACAGCCTCGTTCGATTCTTCCAGAAGCACGGACATATCCTCTTTGCCGCAAACAACGGAGGCGACATCACCAGTTACACCTTCAGCGAGATCAAGAAAGACTTGAAGCCCATCGAGATTACCCTCATGCAGGTCATGCTCAACTACTTCACCAGCAGCCCCGATTCCATCCTGGGATCCTTTTTCAACAGGCAGTCTCCACTCATCAGGGGTTTCGTTGGCGAAGAAGTATACGCTAGGCCCAACAGCGGCTTCTACCAGGCCCAGAGGGGTTTGAATGCCAGGTACCAAAACTACCGCGGCTAAGTTCATAGCGTAAAAGTTATGCCAATGTAAATAAATGTGTAAAATGTTTTAGTTTTAATAAAATGTTTTGCTTAATATGGGTGTTTTTGTTTAGTATCACTACATCTTGTTGCAGATTCTTTTAGCTATGTGAACAGTTTATTTCAGTTGCATCTACAGTAGCATAATTTTATTGGTTGTTGATAGTTTACGAAATGATACATTAGAAAAATTAGTTTCAGTTTCAGTCAAAGATATATTTTTAATTAACTTCTGTCCCTAGAGTACCTAGAAAAACAATAATGTTTAGAATAAGTACTGAAAACTGATTAGCTTAATAAACCAGATTTTATTAGCAGGAAAATAGCACTTAAAAATTAGTAGGAATACAATTTATTAATTGGGATTTCAAACTTCGTAATGTAAAGAAAAATATTTAAAAAAATATGTCTTTCATACAATAATTTGAATTTAATAGACCAAGACCTAATATTACTAATTGTGAATGATATAAATTGTGCTTTTTACTTGAGCAATACCTACACTAAATAAAAAAACCCCTTAAACTTGGTCACTATCCATACTTTAGAAGTAAATACTTTAACATTTTATAATTTATAACTAAATGCTAATGTTTGTAACTAAAAAAATATACTTATAATACACCCAGTGTTATTGTCAATGTCAATTATGTATGACTTTAGTTACGGTCGTTTCGAGCGAGACTGACTAGAAAAAGGGTTAATGTGACTAATGAGGGCTTATGATGCCTTGCTTGTATTCTACAGCTATTCTAAGGTGCATTATTATTTATTCAGGCCATAAATTTATATTGTCAGGGATGATATTTTTCAGACTTGTTAAATTAAATTTATTATAGAAATTAAGTTTCAGACTTTTTAAATTTAAAAGAATCAGCTTATGAAATGAAATTTTTGACTGGGAATTTCATATTTCTAAATTAAAGTTGATGTTTTAGACTTATGAGGCTCTTTTATATGGTAAATTTTCATATTTAGGCCAATTTATTAAATAGCCTAACACATTAAAACTTTAATACTCATATACTTTTAATACTCATTGAACTGATAGGTACTTATTGTTAGACTTAATATTTTGGAGAAAAGTTATGAAGCATCTCCAAAAGATTGCCCACAACCTCTCTCCAATATTGCAAGAACCGGAGCTGAAATATTTCACATGCTACACAGATTTATCAAATCTTCGAAAAATTTCATCGAACAAAAACGTGCAGGCCGGTGGAACAACACGTCGAAACTGCTACATCCTTTCCCAGCTCTTGAACGTAAATCGAATTGAGGAACACATTTTTGGAGCTTTCCTCGTTCCCGAATCTCTTCATGCGATCATGGCAATATTATATTCCATCTTTCGAAAGCGAAGCGAGTACTTAAAGGGAACCAGAGGAGTGGTACAAGCTATTCAAGCATTAATCTTTCAACAAGGACGATTTCATGGAAGTTGGCAGTGTTACGAGTTTTCCCCCTTCTTTAAAATATTGCAGACTTGTGTCTTTGTTTTTCCCATCTTTAAAATCGAATCGTGCGAGGAAAAATTCGAAATTGGGAAAATCGAGGGTAGTGGCTTTGGTTCTCAGAATGCAATCTGAGGTTTTTTATGGATTTATTTGTTCATGCATTTAAATTCAAGTAAATTTCATTTTAGAAGATTTCATAAAAACTACGACATTGGTAATTCAATATAAAAATGTAAATGCAATGTACTGACCAGTGGTCAAGTAAGGATTCCACCAATCAGAGTCTACATAAAGCTCATTTTCCTTCTTTAGCTGCCGGTAAAGACTGGTCTGGTAGCAATGAATAAGGCCGTTAGTTTGACGAGAGTAGACGTTTCCACAAATACGCGTAACGGATTGCTTAATTTTTGACAAATCTATCTTTAATTTCGATTTTATTGGCTTTTTCATGGTGAGTACTGAGTAGCATCATTTAGGAACTCCAAAAATGCACTTGGGTAATAAATAATTAACCAAAAAAGCAGATAGGGGTTTTGGCGTTGTGACACCGTAATACTATGCAGTCGAACTTACTATATAAATCGATAATGCCTTTTCAATTTTAAATTGAAGAAGAGAATTACTAGGATAGTCAAAATTAAAAAAAATATTCATAACAAGTTAATTTTGCTCTTAATACACTTTAGTACTATGTTTATTATAAGATAAAAACATGAAATTTGATAAAGAACAACCATGTTAAAAAAAAGGAAAATATCTTATAAAATATTGTGTTAATGTAATAAAAAAGTAATAACCCCATCAAAAAATTACATTTTCAGAACCCCGAATAAATTCGATTTTAAAGTGTAATAATAACTATCCCTTTTACTGTATACGATATAATCAGAAGATAAAGGATAAATAATTTCCAAATATAACATCAGGACATATTCAAGACATACCAACATTTAAATAAAGCTTTCTTCAAAGTAAAGTTAATGGCCATCAAACTTTAGCATAACGTGCCTACTCAAATTTTAGCAAACAAAGCCACATGCTTTCCCCAAACGGAGAACAATTCATTTGTACATACGTATGAATTAAACATGACTTAAGCTATTGATAACTGGTAGGGTCAAACCAATATATTTAGGAGCTGGAGTCCTATTTAATGAAAATCTGTCGAATTCAGCGGGGAATCTAGATTAATATTACCATGACTTAATTTTCCATTTCCATCGAAAATTGAATGAACTATGTTATTACACTTTCATTGGACGATGAATTGATAAGGTGAGTTTAATGGGTTTTAGCGTTAATGTCACTGAAAATACTCTCCTAAAGAGATACATTTTTAAAGCTTAATTAAACACATGATATAACAAGTTAGAGCGTTTAATGATATCACTTATCACCGTAAGGCACGATATTACTTGTTACCTAATATTCCCACTCCGATGCATTTCAGTAGAATTAACTAACAGATAAAAATTAAAGGATTAGCTGAATTATTGCAATGTATTATGATAGGAAGATTTTACCTGTTCATTTAAAGAAATATTTTACAAAAAATACTTTCAATATCAAGAAATTCATAAGGAAGTGAATAAACATGTACTTAGATGTGTTTATTATTAACATGATATTATCTGAAAGATGTTCCAATTTATCAAAACTTAACGAAAGTCATTCGTAATAACTTATAAGATTCATAGGGCAGAATTAACAGAATTTCCCCGCTATGTCACAGGAAGTGAAATTAAACTTAAATTTAAGGTATTTAAAATCTTATTTTATATACTTGAGGGAAAAGAAAGTTGTAATTATTACACCTTTTTTATTTTAATCTCAACTGACTAAGAAATCTTACGAGACTCTGGAGCATATACTTAAGAGGTTAATAATTATTTAAACATGCCATAGAAGAATTTCATCGGAAATTCAGTAAGGGGACATTAGGGACAACGACAGATAAACTACTTGAAACTCAGAATATACTTGTGAAGCGCAGGTTTAAAATCAAGCACGATTTCTGAAAACATGACTGAAATAATGCTCCATATATTTTTCATCATACCTAACTAAATAAAAACCTCTCCGAGACATCTTTCCAAAACAAATTCTGTAACCGTTAAGAAGATACAAAAACTTTAAAACATTTCCATGAATTTCATTTCCCTGAAAAGTTCCCTGGTCTGCGACAATACGAAGTCATGCTCTGCTATGTATGCTAATTCGTGAAAGACACATCTGGCTTTGGACATTTCTAACAAAAAACTAGGTAAATCGAATTTGCATCTGCAGTATGCCTATCAAACATTTCCAGCTGGCCTCTTGGGGAGAAAATTCGTAGAACAAATATGAAAATAAACTACTTCAGCTCATTCAGTAGTGTATTTCAGTTTTCAAATCTTTTTTGAAGGTTGTCTGAGGCTGTGTTTAAAATGGAGTTCAAGTATTTTTAATATCGATTGACATGTTTGTGTGAGTTTTTGTGTAAGGTTTAGTCATTCATTGAAATGAATGAAAATCCCTGTTATAGGAATGTTTTGTTGATACCTTCTACATTGATACATGTTCGTTCGTGTATGATATTTTTTCTTTAAGGGTGGGTTTATTTTCTGTTGGCTTATTCAGTGGCTTTCAAATATTTTTTCTCTTGAATTACTATATTCTTGGAATTGAAAATTTGCATGCCAGAAATTTTACACGGATTGAAATTGGATTTTGTTAGAATAAATATTCAGTGGACATCACATCTTTATTTTTGATTATCTTTTATTTGGAATTTAAAAATCTTAACTATATAAATTTAAAATGTCGGGACTAAATGTCGGGTAAATGTCGGGACTAGTTGACGTATAGTTTAGAGTGTTTTCAGGTGACGTAACGACCAGTTATTTTAGGGCAATGCGTCTGTTGCTAAGGCGGTTGCTAGGTGGTGAGGTATCTGTTGTTATGGCGGTTGGTAGGAACCTTCTGAAGGGCAAAGCGTCTGTTGCTAAGTCCGTTGTTAGGTCCGAGTCATGTGATTAAAAATTGCTATATGTACTTTTATATTTTCTTATTCATTATAATATTCAACATTTTTTTTTTTTTGGAAGGGGGTGGCTTTAAACTCTTCATCAAATTCTAAGTCAGCCATTTACGATGAACAGGAGTCTCTATATTTTAGCTGATTTATTGTAGTTAGATGTGACTTGGTATAATCATCTTAGGTCCAGTTCCAGCGTTCACAGGATGAACCACTCTTTGAAAATCTTCAACATCAGCGGTTTAATTCAATCAAGAAGTTTACCAATTAAAAAAGTTTTAAACAATTAACATACTGGGTGTAAAAAAACGATATTTTCATCGTGAAGCATACCATTTTAAACTGAAACTATGGTGACAACTAACATGGCAAAGTAAAGCTGCATGGTGACAGGATGTAGAAACTTGTATTATCCAGCCCCCCTTATTTGCATCCATATTTTTGTCCTTTTAAAACAAATAAAATATTTTGGAGTATCCAAAGGAAACCAGAGAGTTTAATTTCTTTGAATAGAAAGAGTTATTTGTGCTTAAAAAAAGATAACCACAAATAAACAAATCCAAAAAGGTCATTAACAGCATTTTTTTTATTAGCTTTATTTTAACTCTTAGGAAATCATCTGTGTTTATATGATGCTACGTTGATTTTGTTGAATTCGTATATGCACTCCAGAATTAAGAAAAATAAATATTGAATACCATTTTTAAAGTTTGTTTAAAATATGGTTTGCAAGTTAGTTTGGTTTCTTCTTAAATGCATTTCTCTATACCCATCTTAAGGGGATAGTGGACCTTCAAACCTTTTTTTTTATTTATTGCCTCATGATTATTAAATTTGGTACATAAGTGCAGTACTGTATAAAAACCTTATATTCATTTAAAATTTTATGAAAAAGTAAAGAATAAATTTTTTACATTAAAAAAAAACAAAATTTTTAAGGACAATTTTAAAAATCTCTCTTGTGACATAATTTTTCAAATTTCTTTTTGATTGTATTAAATAAGTGCTCAAAAGTACATAAAGAACAAAAATTGGTATTATTTAGTTATTTGGTTCATTAGTTATTTTGCTAGAAAATATTTTGTATACTTATACTCAAAATTTATAAAAATTTCACTTTTTCTGGTACTAAAGCCAGAATTTGACAAACTTAATGTTGATCAATTACTTAAACAATACGAATTTTATTTCAACTAATTGTTAGGAAGCTATGTTGAAAGTTTGGTTTGATTTTCTTAAAAACTCTGTCGCAAGGAACGTTTTAAAGACGCGGAACATTCCAAAAACACGTGTGCAAGAACAGGCCGTTCGAAGGTGTTTCGGTACGTGTTAAAACACATGGTAACTAAACTTCAAACTGGTATAACTTTTTTATTTATTCGCTTTTTTCAATTTCGTTTTCAGATACTTATTTAGATTAGTTTTGAGTATTATAAAATCAAAAAATATTTTTTTTCTGAAATTTGTTCCATTTTGCCTATTTGAAGGTCCACTATCCCCTTAAGTTAAATAAGAATAACAACATTTTTTGAACAAATTATTTTATTCTTATCTTAGAAAATGACCAACTTAAAACATCCATAGTTCCACACATAGGTATGCATTCATGTACAACAAATATGTGTATACTCATACACTTGTTTAACAATAAATTGGACATGCAATATTTCATTATGAAAACCATCATGCACCGTTTCCATAGGCATGCAAGACCCGTTATGTCTACTTTGATGTACAATAATCTACATGTATTTACATCATACTGTTTGACAGCATTTAAAAGAGAGGAATGTACAGGAAAAACTTGAGACTCATCGCTATTTATAAGCACCATAGTGAACCAGCATTACGTAATCAAAATGACATAAGAACATTTTAAGTATTTGAAAAATAAATTCCGATGAAATAAAATGAATTTTGCTATAATAAAGTAAGTTTCTATAGTAGATAGACTTTTTATTAATGTACAAGAAGAAGAATATCCAAACTTTTAGTTTTCATTATGTAAAATAAGAGTAAAATAATAGATTTTGAACCATGCACCATGCTGTTTAATAAAATCTTTTATGAAACAAAGTTTTATGCTATTTGCATTAAATGGAAATTTTTTCTTTTAGTTATGTCAAGAAGAATCGAGATAATGTCAATGAACTCAAAATAGCATTTTCGGAAATGAAGAAAGAAATGCTTAATAGTTTGAATGTGATGTATTATAATTTTTATTTTCGTATTAATATTGAAATGATATTTAGGATATTTTTAAGGCATTAATGGAACCATATTAGTTTAATTTAAGTATTAATATTGAATAATCTTAGGGTGAATCAATTTAAGGACCGAGGGGGGCATGTTTGAGACCTTTCAACAAAGAAAGTCATTAGTTTAGATTAGTAAAAAATTAAATTAATGTTAAGTACTTTTTTCAGAATACATCAAGACAAATCTAAAATTTCTTATCAGTAATAATTTTTTTTTTAATCTTTTCTTCAGTAGGCAACTTTAGAAAATATATTTTTTTTTGCATTCTAATCGTTTAGAAAAGACCGTTTTGCGCTAAAATTTAGTCTCTTTCTTTTAGTTTAAAAAAACAACGATGAAAAACTTTTACTAGCCTTTCCTTGGCAGTTTCAACTTATCAACCTTTAAAACTAATGGGACACTAGAGTTTTTCATTTTAGCACAGAAAGGAAATGATTCCATGTATATGAATGTGAAATTTCTCTAAATGTTTCAAATCTTAGACATATTTTAAAAAGTGTTGAAAACAAATGAACTATATTTTTATTAATATAATAAACGTCAACAAATTTAAATATGTAATTTACGAAAATCTGATACACTACACATATTTACAATTAAAGCAGCGCATTTTTATGCCATTTTGTTTACTTTAAACAATTAAAATATTCAGGTGTGGTGCGCATTTTTTTTTAAACTGATATGCACTTCAAGACACTGCTTAACACTTCCTAATGTATCGAAAAGTCCTAATTATAGAATTTGAAAACTTGATAAAATTACATTGTTATGTACAACAAGCCATACTTACTAACGGTCAAAATTTTCAAAAAATATTCATCGTGTTTCTGAATATAAATTGCTAAGGTTCATTCCTTTTGTTTTAT
Organism: Tetragnatha montana; assembly: GCA_963680715.1. NCBI lineage: Eukaryota > Metazoa > Arthropoda > Arachnida > Araneae > Tetragnathidae > Tetragnatha > Tetragnatha montana. Next base: position 35,331,682 of record OY796677.1, read on the forward strand.
GTACGAAGCGAAATTGATTTTAGAAATTAAAGAAGAGTATCTTCACTACTAAAATAGTTTGCACCACACCTAAATACATGTAAAATACTGAAGCTAATGGTTTAATCAAAAATAAACTCCAGCAAACAACTCACAATGCTTCATCTTTAATAACGAAATCTAACATCCATAACAGTTCAGAAATGACGTATTCCAAATGCAAGTTCTGATGTAAATCTTGAGGATAATTTATAGTTAAAATATCTATCAGAAGTGAAAAATTCTGCTAAGATAAGAACCAAGTTAATCTTATCAAACATTATTACAATTATTTCACATGAAGACCAGGGTTAGTATGAAAAACCAAGTAACTTAAAGAAACTAAAAAATAAATTCTAAAAATATGTAAGTAAATTTAGGAAAACTACTAGTTTTTAAGAAACTAATATAAATTTTCTTCTTTATATAAATTTTTCGGCAGAATAAAATACGTGTCTTGTTTTCATAAGACCGATATAGTTTTACATTATTTTTACTGCACTAATGAAAAACAGGTAAAAAAATAATATAATATTAAAACGTAATAATAACTAAATTTATATAAAATATAAAATTTATATTTACTAAATTTATAATAATTAATTATTGACCTATTATTTACCACATAAAATAACACACAATACGTAAAAATTTGATGATCAACTGGGAACTCTAGGTTCATATGGATGACCAAGCAAATAAAAAGAGAAATTAATAATTAGTTATTAAATTAATGCATAGTTGAAAATAATTGATTTCCGTATACAAATCATCAAAACAATTGCATAAACATAAACAACAGAACATTGTAAACCAAATGAGGAAAAATATTAAAGAAAGTATCAAAATTTTCAACAAAAAATTATTTAATTTCTTCTTAAAAAACATTTTGAAGGATTATTTTGTATTCTTGTAGGTTAAAAACGTAGGAGTAAAATATAAGAACCAAATGTTTAACAAAATATTTAATTTAGGCTTAAGAAGGTCCTTATGGATGATGTTATTGCTCTTCTTACATGCGTTTGCATTTAAATATAAATAAAGATATATTTTATGAAAAATTAGTAAAGGCTATAAGAATAAGAAGGGTTTGTTAAAACTAAAAAGACCCTCTTTATGCTTTAGAAAGCTTTATGTATCTTAGTTTGTGTGAAGCCTTCGTTTGATCATTGCTTTGACGGTTTGACGTCAGGAACTAATGACGTCACGATCTACCTATGTTTACAATATGAGCATATGACATCATTATTAGTTCATGACGTCAAAGGAATGCTGAAAAGAAGACCTCACCAAAGCTGAGGCTACACGTATAATATTATAAGTCAGAAAAAAAGAATATTCAAATATACCCGCCAAGACTGAGTGAGTTTTTATTAACTTTCATTAATAACTCAAAATGTGTTTTTTTTAAACATAATTTTGAAGAGCTTGCCTTTGGAGCACGTATTTCCGCTAAGAATTCGACATCTATCATCAACCAATCAATCAACAATACGAAGGCTGCTTCTCAAAATCATAAAACTGTTTCTATCTCCGCTATCTCCATGTTGTTGAAATTTTTTACATAATGAGGGCCGTAGGGATGCAGAGGGTGAGTTCTGTATGCGGGAGGGAGTGAAAAATTCGAAATTCTTGGTTCGTTGCTTACAATGAGGTTCTGGGTGAGATCGCGAGTCTTGGTGTAGTCGGGAGACCAGGACCTGCAAAAAAAAAGAACACATATCAAAATTATTTTTCTATTCATTGAATAAAATATGAAAGAAGTATAAATAATTTAAATCTTAGATTATGTGTCAAGTTGTCAACTTTTGGCGAAATATTAATTTGCTAAGCACTTGCTAATTAATGGTGGTGATTAATGGTGGTGCAAATTGGTGCTATTATCAAATTGAAAAAAGTAAGAACTGTACATTTTTTTGGAAATTAAAGGCATTGGATTAATTAAATTTGTAGCTAATTCTACAGATTGGCTTTTGAAGTAGACCAGAATACAGAACCAGACTATAATAAAGTAAGAAACCATCTACTTTAGCTCTCAAGTACAGAAATAAGAAATGGTTGAAATGAGCTTAACATTTTTATTTTTATCGTTACTTCTCTATAAATGATTTCAAATAAATACAAAATTAAGAAGACTTAAAAGGCAACGGTTTTATTTTGCACGTAAAATATTAAAAAATTAATTTATTTATTTAAATTAATTTTTTAATATTTTACGTGCAAAATAAAACCGTTGCCTTTTAAATCTTCTTCACAGTCTTGAACGGCGGATTTTATTCTCAAATACAAAATTAGTTCAGATTCAACAAGAAACGAAATTCCATACAGTTAAAACTGTGGCAATCAATATAACTGATATGAAAAGTCAATTCCTTATGCGTTTCTTTTCCAATTAGACATTTCGATCAATATGACCTAATCTGGTAATTATAATCTGCAACCAACCAATTAGACATATTTTTAAGAAAATGAAACATTATGTACATTAGTTCAGCATGGAAACTCTAATTATCAGCTCGTTTCTTCATGAGAAACTGAGATGTTACGTTATAAAAATAACAGAATCAAGATAAAAAAAATCAATGCACTCACTCTCTCAATGTCGGCGACATCAGAGCAGCTTGAATGTTGGCTTCCAGCTGTCGTATCTTCATGTTGGCCATGTCGAGCTCGTGTTTCGTCCTCCACAGCTGTGTGTCGCAAACAGGGTCTTTGCAGCGGTGGTGCTTGATCAGATCCGTAGCTTCGAACACGGCTCCTCTGAAGCTCAGCGATTTTCCCATACTCTGAAAGAAGTAAAATCAGTTAAGCTTGTGTGTTCTACAATTAAAATATTTGCGCTGTTTTTTTATGCAATCAACTCCGCTTAATGTGATCACAATTAATGTTATCAATCGGATAATGTTATCAAAATTGACTCGTCCTGATTACTCCTATTTAATTTAATGTAAAATGTGTCGTTTTGTGAGATCAACATTTCGCTTAATGTTATCAAACTTTGGTGAAATCTCCTAAAAACCTCCTTTTTTCCATGCAAAATGAGTCATTAATTTATAAGTAATATATGTTCCACTCTAATATTTTTCTTCAAGAATGTATAATTTAATAAATAGCTTATTATTATCAATTATATTTTTACTCTTCAGATCCGCGTATAAGCCGCATTTTTGAATAGGAAATTTTTCCATAGCTTCTTGGTTTATACTCGGAAATATACGGTATGTAATTCTTTACATACGTAACTGTCTTCCTGAACAGCTCAATTTCCAAAACAAAAATTTCTTTCTTTGTTTAAAAATAAGGAAAAGAACCTAACTTCCCTTAAGTGCTTAAATCATTCTACATCTTATTTTAATAATAGAAACTACCCTTTCCCCTTAGAACTGCTACCTCCATTGAAAAACCCAAAATATTTCAGTATAAGACCCGATATATATTTCGTCGAGATACGGAATGGTAGACATGGAGAGAAAAATATTTTTTTTTTCGAGAGCTGTGGGAAAGTAGCTGATTCTTTCGGATGAAATAGCATTTTTTTTGTGAATTGAGAATGCATTTCTGATATTTTTTTCTTGCCAGATCTCCCTTGATAAAAGTCACCCCAAGAAAGACTTTTTTCTTCTCTATTTCGGTTAAACTAGCAGTGCCGATGGAAGATAAATAAAAAAGTACATTTTTCCGAACATCATAAGACAGGTTCTGTGTCGGGAGAGTGAGACTTTCTTTACCCAAAATATGATATATCCCCGCAAGAAGGCTCATGATGTGGACTTTATGCATTCAAAGATAGTTCCGTTGGATAAAAAGTGGATATGCAAATGTTTTCTCTGTTGTAAAAAAGTAAAGCATTTTTAAACGAAGATATTTTTTGTTAGCATTGTGGTTCTTTATTGTTAACTAAGCATGCTTTTGGCAGTTTAGGGTGGGGTGAGTTCCTCCCTCAGAAATGCTGACGTCTTATCTATGTACTGATTTTTCCTAGAAAATTCCCAAGTACGAGGAGCCATCGTCTTCAAGTGTCAACCAAAGGTCTTAAAATGAGAACAAAACTCTACTTTTAAGGGCCGAATTTAATGACTGTTGGTTGAAGAAAATTTTAGCATTAAGTGCACCAACATTCAAATAATACTAGTGAGTTTTTTAAAATACTACATTTAACGTATGATAATACAGGCTTATAAGGCTTGTATATAAGGATGTACTACATAAGGATGTATAAGGCTTGTTAAGTAAGACAGAATGAAGTTCAATAACGAAAGGAAAAACTATTAATTTCTTCAATGCTTGACAGTATATGGGGTTAAAGTTAATGTATCTTTCTGTTCTTATTCTTTGTGCTGCAAACTAAGCCAAACTAAAATTTAAAAGTGCTTTTAAATTTTTTTATCAAGAGAATGTTTGTATACATTCGTATTCACTTACTCCATTGATACTGCCTTATTGACCCAGTTTCATAACAATTTTGAATTTTATTTGTCTTGGTATGTCTATTTCTCACTTTTGTGCTGTGAACTTTTTTCAATTGTAAAATACTTTTGAATGCACTTATATTTTTTCCAAAGATTGCCCTTTTTCCTAAAAAATTTCCTGAATTTCCAGTAAAAATTTGGTGTTTATACAACAAAAATTACATTATTTATGCAGGTTTTTTTTCTCTATTTTCTCAAAACTTGGTTTTTGGACTTATTCCCTTCTTCTAACAGACGATTCATACACACTATTCTCACAAATAATACATTACCAAGCTAATGAGGGTGAAGCAATCCCCTGTGTCCTTTTTGGCGAGATGCTTCCGTATGTACTTGAAGTAGATGTGCTCAAGAATGAGCACCATGATGGTGAAGAGCACTCCGCAGCCCAGGAGAAGGAAGGCGCTCATGAACTGATTCACGTCCAGCGGTTTGCTCACGTTTCTTTTGTTTCTGGTCGGTTTGCAAGCGCCTTGGAGCCAAAACCTCTGCAGGCGCTCCAAATCTCCTGTAACAATGAGAGTTGTTGTTACGTATTAGATACGGAAGATACCGAGATACGGAAATCATTAAAAATCCAGATGGCAAAATAGCTGAAAAACTGGCAAAGCAAATCCACAGAGATGAAGGCGGGGCTTAATGGCTCAAAAATTCGTCAAAAGTCTACGTCATGAAAATACGCCTTAATTTGTCCTTATATGTCAGTGTGTTATCCTATTGGATGGTCGGTATAGGTAGGACTGTGGCGATCCTAGCGGGAAAAGTTGTCAAATGGTTGCCATAATTTAAAACTAGGCCAGCTTGTATATAGTATCTAGTAAGCCGTCGTGGTTCATGTAAAGTCTTTGCAATTTGAATACTAGTCGGAAATAAGAAATGCTGATGGTTTTAGGGTGCTTCTTAAAAATATTATGTTTGAGGGGCGTTTTTTCGAAGATAAGTTCAACATATTTTCACTAGAAAACTTTATTACCAAATAATACATCTTGTCACCCACAATAATTTCCGAAGTTGGAAAAAAAATTAAATGTCAGTCTGTACACAAGACAATATGTAGTTAAATAATGTAACGTTAAATATGTTCCATTGGCTAAATTGCAAAAAAATCATAGAATACAGAAAAAGTTCAGTCAACAGGGAACTCAGTCTCAGAAACTCACCATTTTCTCTGTAGTGTATCATAGCTCTGTTAAACATGCTCAGGTATTTAGACTTTTTTTGCAAGGCGAATCCATATCCGGTCATGGCATACCATGTCCCCACAGTCAGGAGTCGGCACTCGTTGTCTTGGCCGGCCAAATACTCTAGCACCGTGGCATCGTATATGAAGGCATCTAGATCTCTATAAGAAACCATTTCATCAGTACTAAAGACACACTCTCAATTGCTATCAAGATAAAATTTGTAGCCCAGTGCTTCTCAAACTTTTAATATTGATAAAAGTAAGGATACATGGGACCCCTGGACCCACCATTGTTCCAGATTCCAATATTCCTCTTCAAATTTTTTTTCGAATGAATTTGAATTGATAATAGCATACCCTCGCTTTACAGCCTCCACTCCGATCTGCACAGAGGACTTGTTGAACCTCTTCATCCAGTGGTAGAGGTCCGGTTTGTTGCGTTTCAGCACTGCCTCCGTGTTACCGTTGGGGATGGTGCCGAACCGGAACGGCGGGTCCATGATGTGCGGGTTCGTCAGCTGGAAAACGTACAAAAGACGTATATTCCACGATCAACTCAATTCGATCGTTGAGAGATCAGCCAAATCGAAATTGGAAAAAGCGCGAAAACGCTTTGTAAATGAAGGCATCCAGTTCGTTTGCATTTTTGACGATGGGAAAGAAAATTGTTGAATCGGAATCAGCTTTAAAATACGATTAGAATCGAATGAATGGGTTGGAATGAGAATGTACTATGTGGGTATAATTAAAGATACTCTGTATTTTGAGCAACTTACTCCGTTCTAGTAGAAGTATATTGATTAAAATTGGCAATACATACATTACATGTGCTGTAATGGCTTTGAGTTACTATTATTAACATTATTAGTTACCTGAATTGGAGCCATTTCAAATATAACGTCCCCTTCCTCCCCCCCATTGTAACATTTCAACGACCTCCCTATCCCAATCTGATGCCAAACATTTAAAACTAAAATTAAACACAGATTTAACATATACTTTAAATTTTAGCGTTTGATTGTGTTACGACAATCTGGATTTACCAATAACAAATCTCAGGCAGACAAAAATGCCGTCATATAATACACTCAAGAACCAAAACCCAATGCAAAAGATTACATCGCCTTCTTATGTACTTTTGGGTTCCCAGTGGAATGCCGTACCGCAACCAAAAGCGTTAGAGGACACGCTCCTTAAGAGTGTGAAGTTACTTGTTGACTGCACCTGTTACGTTTTACGGAAAAAGTAAAAGGTTACCAAATTTCATTTACTTATTTTGAATTTGAAAGGCACGTATATCAAATTAATACGGTTAATAAGGCACTGTATGTAATTCTTTTTTATCTCATACAGCTGATACAGTTTAAAATCAATGAATGACTTCAAAAAATTATATACAAAAGTGTTAAGAAAAACATCCTTAAAAATCACTCAATGGACTAGAAAAACAACTCACTCTTTTGTCTTCTATGCCTTGCAAATCGTAATATTCTTCTCTAGTGATCATGAAAGCAGCCAAGTTGGCAGTGTAGATGGCAAGAAACACTACAGCGAACATGGCCCATACATTGGACATGAATCTGGCCGTGTACCCTCTGGGGCAGTCCACATTCACGGCAGCACCAAAAAGAATGGCCCACACCAGCCAATAGGTCCGGAACAGAGAAAATTTGTGGTCTTTAGGGAATAAAAAGATGGTAAATTAGAATGGATGGTGAATAAAATAGACTAAATTTATAATTTATAGCTATTCAATTAATTATTGAATTTGATGATTAGGACATATTTTTACTAGGGGGATATTGTGGCACTCATGTTGTTTTGGAGAAAAACTGTAAGTTGCATTTCATGAGGTTTGATTTAAATAGGGATAGGGGGAAATATCGTCTCAAACACTACTATCTCCGTTCGGCAAACTTCGGCCAAGGATCGGGATTCCCGAAGTTTGCTGAACGGAAATAGCCGTGCTTGATATTAAAGTTACGTATGATCAATAATATTGTTTCGTATTCTTCATGAAAACAAAATTAAATTAGTATTATGTGGTTTTATTTTATGGCAAAAATTACACTTTGCTTAAAGACCAAACTTAAAAGCGTGTTATTAAAGAAATAGGATGCATACTTCAAAAAAGTTGTTAATATTAACGATATATAGATGATATCGTAAGCCCCTGCTTCACAATTTTTGATGCAGTTTTAGTGATTAAAAGACGATGAAAATGTTGGATTGATTTAAGCTTTAAAATTCAAAAAGAGGAAAAATAAATTCCAAAAATTCTTGTTAGCTTTTTAAGCTAGCAGCATATAAAAGTATGTTGTACTCCAAGATTAAAATACAATTTGCTCCATAAATTTTATTTGGCACACCTTTTTTATCTACGACCGTTTAAAATTTCCTTTAAAGGAGCTAGTTCGTGTTCTTGTTTTTAAAATATTTTTATCGTTTACACTTTACAGGAACAATATTTATGCATTATAAGACTGTTATTTTATTGCAAATTCTGGAATGAACTTCATATCGTACCATGCCTTTTTCTATTCTAGTTTGAATCAACATTCTTAAAAATGTAGAGCAAAAAGCATGCAATGGAACTTGTGGCCGTTACTCATGCTGGTCCTTATGCCACATGCATTTGTTTGGCATTCCAAACTTCACCGAAATGTGGATACTATCATTGTTTTTTTCACATATTACAAGAAAAAAATTTCAGCAGAATCAAAAAATATTCAGGTCCCGAGAGGAATTGGGTCAAAATTTATGAAATTTCCAATAAATTGACCATAATTGACAAGATAAAATTTTAATTTAAACTGCATGATTATTTAAGATGCTGTACCATTATGCATTAAAATTTGCGCTTGGTTTCACAGTTTTACTATCATTCGTTTTAAAAAAAAATATTTAGCGTTAAACAATACTTCTAAAGTTGTTTTTTCTGCATTTTTAAACGTTAAAAACTAGGATAAACCCGAAAGACTTGTGACTGGTGTCATTTTGTTAAAAAATTCATTTCCCTGAAATTGATGTTGATCACAACCAACTTTCTTTAAAAATTTTCAAAAATTAAAAGAATATGAAAAAATTAGTTTTTTTTTTTAAACTTACTTTTTTTGTTTTTTAACTTCTGAAAGAAGCATGTCTACAAAATTTGAAGTTTGAAATCTATTTTAATACTAGAGAAAAAATAAAGTTCAGCAAAATTTTAGTGAGAGAGAGAGGAGATGTTTATAAATAATATTTAAACTTTATTTCGCAATACGCCCTACAGCTAAAACTAGCTAAAACTAGAGAGCTAAAACGGGCGAAAGTGTAAATTTTGAACTTATCGTGACGCCATCTATTTACGAGTCCTTGTACTATGCCAGTTTAAGAAAATATCTCTAGATGGCAGTACGAGCGAAAATTTATTTAAAAATAGTACTTTATAATAGTTACTATATTTTAATTGTTTAATTTGTTACGCCCCCAACAACTTCATAAAAGTACCTAAATACATAAAAGATATTCCAGATTAAATTTTTATCGTATTTTCAGTATCAAGTTTTTCTCTTTCTCGATATTAAAAAAATATAAATCATAATTTTACCCCAATAATATTTTTTACAATTTTAGAAATTCGTAAAATAAAATTAAACAATAAGCTGGTTTTCTAATTGCATGTAAGGATTTGTTCTTTAATTATAAATTTTGGATATCATCCTAATATTCCAAACTCCTCTTTTATACCTGCGTATTGAATTTCGGGAGAAAATAGTGAAAGAAAATTCATGTCTTGAAGGCCAGAATCTTTAATATGAATTATATTTTTATATTAATAAAGGTAGTATAAGATAACCCTGATTATGCATATTTAATAAATTTAAATACTTTGTAGTAAGTTTAACTATCAATTCTTTAGAGAGAATGTTTTGATTATTTTTTGTTCCCCCTTGAAATCTTTGTGTTTTATTCTGTTTCAGAATATCATATTTATTTAAAAACTAAAACCATTATATATAGGTTTGAATTAGATTTTGAACTAGAGAATCTATATCTATATCATTATGTCTCATGTTATTGTGAGGCAGCTCCTTTCTTCTGGTTCTTTGTTTGCGTGTATTTTATGCTTAATTTTTTTTTCTTAAAAAAAGACAAAGACAATATGTAAGACAGAATAAAATTATGTAAAACACCAAGGTTAGTGTAAAGTTTAGAACTAACTTATTAAAAGATCAATGCCAGAATACTTTGATTAAGTAAAAATTACGGAAACTTTCCCTCCTATCTAAACAATTAACATTTATCTTTTAAATTCTGTTAGGAAAAATTAGTACAGGCAAAAAACTGTCTAAAAATTCTACAAATTGTCTGGTTTAATTCAATGAATGGATCGAAATTTATTAAATTTATTTTAAATGGTATTATGATAATTGATTGTTGATAAGTTTTAAGATTTTAACCCCTAAATCAGTTCTAAAATTTTGATTAAGTAAATGAAAAATGTAAATAATGTAACTGCAGTTTATTTCATACTCAAGAATTAATTCTCCGCAAAAGTAATATATCAATCTAGAAGTTGTCTTCAAATATCACACAAACGAAAAAAAAAGCATATAAAACTGAAAAGCCCCAAAACATTACAACAGATGACCTGTAACAAAAAATATACTATAATAGTCAGTCACAAATCATGCCACACGCTCCACCGGCTAAATGATTGATATAGCTCCAACCACATCACGGCACAGCAGCTCTAACTGTTAAAGCTCATTAACCCTAAAATGCTTTCGCTTCACTAACGCCACTAGATTAGCAGACTGATGAAAATTATCTGTTAGCCATCATGCTCTCCCAAGGTATAGCATTACCTCCGCCTTGTTGCACATGCTCGCGTTCTCACGACATGCACTCTGATGGTGCGATACTCGCTGAAGGGATCGCTTTAACGCAATGTCTCTGTCTTAACTATGTAATTATCTTTTTTAGTCAATTTCTCGCTTAGTTAAACTGTGTAATGTTACAGGCATTATTAATAATGTCCAAAGTTAAGGCGGACAATGTGATAAATTCAATGGTATTTATCAGTTTGCCCGAAATACGCGGGAATTATTAATAATGCCTGGATTTATCATATTGCCCGTAAAATATAAAGGAAAGCAAATTAATTTATAAATTTTTATGCATATATAAATGCAAACAGTTAGTTTCTGAAGGAGTGATCGTGTATTAGTAAACTCTTACCATATTTCTTTTTTGTTTGATCTGACAATAATTTAGTTAAGATGCCGAGAAATGATCCAAATGACTATAGTTAATTTAAAATTGGAATAAGTTAATTGAAAAGTTAGACAGAGACACGTTACAAGAAAACTTTCCCAAACATATAAGAAGTAAAAATCTATCCTTGACACTATTTTTTGAAAGATGGAAGATTTAATAATACTTTTAAAAACTTAGTTTTAAAACATTTGTTAAAATAACTTAAATAAGTTTGAAGACAAATTATGCATAAATAAGCCATTTTTTGAAAAAAACAATCAAAACTATTTCCTCAAAATTTTGTGTCAATTTTAATTAAAAAGCTCAATTTATTACACGGTTAATCAACAAGCAGTTGTAAAGTTTTAATCATCCCTAACTATTCTAAAAAGGATATTTCTTGAATAGTTAAAATGGTATGAAGAGAGTAATATTAAAAATGAAATAAAATGTAATGTTTGAGAAAGTTTTACCACCTCAGCAAGTATCGCTCAACTAGCTCACTACGACCTTTCTCAAAACCTAGCTCTGAAACAGAATTCATCCACAACTTACTCTTTCTTCCATTCAAGGGGTCCTCTGGGATATCATGAAATAAGAAAATATGATATGGTCTGAAAATCACTGAGATGGGTTTAGCACAATATAGTAACAACAAAAAGAGAGGAGAATGACAGTAATTCATTGGTCGTTAATCGTTTCGTTTTCTTAAGAAAATCGATATCATTGGACCATTAAGAGATTTTAGCAGAGATGTGGTATCTTTTATTGCAATATTATCTCTTTTTAGCAGTTATTGTCAATGCGTTCGAAAACATCTAGCTTAATGTGTGAATTCTGAGAAGTTGTAATGTATCGGATCCTTGGGGGTAGTTATATCTTTTGTTATACCATTACTTAGAACTACTAATTTAGTGGAATAAATATAATAACTTAACTTACCTACTTAAACAATATTTATAATTTGTATAATTTATATATTTGCTGTTTTAGTGTGTTTATTAACCTTAGTTCCTGTATGAATTTATATGAAGTTTTCTTTAAATTGTTTCTTGTTTTGTAACCCCCTGCTTGGTCCTTAGATGGTCCGCAGTATGTCAAATAAATAAATAAAAATTATATTCTTTTATAGAAATAAAAGTTATAATGAAACTAAACTGATATTTTGGAACTAAGATCTTCATGTAGTGATAAAAATATTAATATGCTTTGTTACAATCCAAAAGTCCTTTTTTCAAAATACCAGAAGTGGAATTTAAGAACTAAAATTAAATTCCTATAGGAAAATATAACGTAATAATGCCTTAAAACAAATTTAGTTCAACTAAAATAAATTCATTAGTGAAATTTATTGTATAATTTGCTTATAAGATCGAACTTTTAATTTTTGACACATTTTAAGAATATTGTTAATGTTTATTTGTGACGTATCAGAACTTAACACAGCAGCGTAAATAATGTAAGATAAATTATTGTTAAATAGCATGTTCGAATCATAACTCAAGTTATAAAATCGTTTGCAGTCTAAATTTTAACTTAAGTAAAAAAAAAATTAAAAATCTACAACTCACCTCTTGGTGGTAGCATTTTCATATCGTAACCGTAAGGGCTGAGCCATTCAAAGCAGAAAATAGCTATTGCCGCTCCTTGGATGCTTATAAGAAGAATCATCAACCAGGATATTGTGTCGAAGGGTTCTGAAAATTAAAGCAAGATTCCCATAGCTGTATAAGTACATAAATATTGGGAAATTTCTGTTATAAAAACTTATTTTGCAATACAATATACAATAGAAAATAAGAACGAAAATCAGTTTAAGAAAGCAATCTTTATCATTAAATTTTATTGTCAAATGAATAGCTATACTCTATGAATGTAGCGTTAATAAAGGGTACCTTTTACTATTTAAAGTTTGTTTCCTAAAAATCACAAAGAAAGCATCTTTCAAAGGTTTGAGAAAAGCATTATAGGGACTCAAAGTTACAGTGACAAATTATCTAAAATAAATTGAGAAATGTTTAATAAATTGAGAACTCCAAACTCGTCAACTCTGATCAAAAAAGAAATTTTAAATTACTTTAGAATTTGTCATCAAAAGTTATTAAAGCAATAGTACCTAATATTTACCAATGTAACTTATTCGCATTTTTTTGACATTAACAAACATTTGTTAGAATGTTTTTTAAACCTTTTTCTGTAAAATACTTAAAAGTCTAAAGTTTGCGTAAAAAGTTGCACAAAAAGTAGATATCATAAGGGTATTAGAAAGTTAAAAGAATGATGAGATGAAGTATTACCCATACTTAAATTCAATCATGGTCTTTAATTGACAAATAACTTTATGGTAATGAGCAATTCAATTTGTTTCTTGTGCTTCCGATCTGATTTTATTGGGAAATGTTACAGCAACACCAAAAAATCACTTTGCGAAATACTTCCCAGACACTTTCTAATTAATCTATAACAAATAAACAAACGGCATACAAAGAAATCATCCCCAAAGGGTTTAACTTAATTCCCAACTCCACCGACTTTAAATCGTCTCATTAAAATATAAATATCTTCCAAATTAGAGAATCACGCCATCCAATAAAATAATCTAAGTAACGAACAAGAGGTAAGAAAAAAATATCGCAAACTAAACTCAATAAAACTAAACACCCCTTCCAATTAATAGACATTTATATAATGAAACTTAGGAAGGAATATCGGAAAACTTTTGCTTAGCTGCAACGGCTTGAACTGCTCAGACCTCCTGTCCAATCAAGCCACTGGTGAATATCAGAATCTCCACTTAAATCGATTACGTAAATCGATTATTTTACGGACTACCATATCATTAGCAATCCCAGAGGGGCCTCTGGGAAGCAGGCATAATTTGCGTCTAGCCAATAGAGCCTCATACCGCTATCTTTGATAATTAAGTCAGCTCATCTCACTTAATAGTCTGATTCAACAGCTAAGTCGGGGATATAAGTGATGGTCGGGACCGTTGTGGAACAGGGTATAATTGAGTTCTATTCAATGCAGGGGCGAGATATCTTTAATAAGTTCGGCTTGGTCTACTAGATTGGCGGCATTGAGTTTTGAGAATGGATCGGGCGAGTTGGGAGCAATTTAGTTCCTTGTAGGTAATTGGTATTCCTTTATATGGAAAATAGAGAGTAAACGGTTTAAAGAACTTGCATGAAAAACTTAAGATCAATAAAAACGATTTCCATTAAATAATGGAAAATACAGACGTGAATGCTGTTACCACCATTTCTACAATGGTTTAAATATTACTTGATGTTAGAGAATAGAATATCTATAGTCTAACCGCCACGATAAAAAAAAATTGACAGAAAAACGAAACTTTGCAAAAAAGTACAATATTAAATGATAGCCACACAGAATTTGTTTTTCAACGTTTATGAATTAGTACCTTTACCCCCAAAATTGAGTGCAAAAATCCGTTTCCTTAGCAACCGCCACAATATTGTACGACGTCAAAAGTTTTTCTGGTGGCGGTCGAACTATACTATTTTATTTACATACTAATACTATATTACTGCAGGGCTTATTATAATGGGTTATCAACTGATAGAATTAATGTATAAATTAAAGTAATACTACACTCATCGCAAAATATCCTTATAAGTTTTTAAAGTTTTTATTAAATATCGCAGCATTTTGAAATAGAAACTGCTATTGGATTTTGTAATTTTAAAACATTGAAAAGCTCATGGCTTCGGAAATTACATAGCAAAAAGAAAATTGTTGTTAAGAGATAAAAACAAGAAAAGAGATTACTCGAGGCTCATAAATAAAATCACTGAGACCGAAGATGAAAAATAAGAAGGGATTGATCTTTCCGGACATTGAAACAAAGAAAATTGAAGAATTTGTCAAAAGAGTAAATAGTACTCAAGAAAAAAAAACATTTACTTATTTCCTTTTTCTTTCTTAGTAAAAGTGAATCCACATTCTTTGATAAAATCCCGTACTTATCTATAAAATCTAGACTACCGTATCTGTTCTTTGAATTACTTAAAGCATTCAATACTTTTCTTATCGTTTTAAAGGGACATCCCGATCTATTCTACAAAAATAAATGAGTAAAAACATTTTTTTTTTGAATCTTTGATGACTATCTAACGACTATGTGTTTTAAAATATTTTAAAAAATACCAAAAGTGAGTGAAATTTCCTCTACACTAGATAATTTTTTTTTATTATGAGTGTGTAAAATTTGCATCGCGACGGTACAGTTCTTTAAAAAATAATTTTAAAGACGTGAAGTTACAAAGTGGTTATCTCCCACCTTTAAGAAAAGCAAATTTTTAAAATGTTCCAACTACTTTTTGATAAAATAAATAGCTTATTCCTTTTTAGCACAACTAAAGATTACGTAATTTAGGTTTTAAAGTCTTCATAACACTTTCTGGGTTCAGTTTTAAAAGCTCAATTCCTTTTATTTTTCCGTTTGATCTTCAAGAACAAATCAAAAGAAAAACATAAAAACAACTCATAATTTAAAAGGATTTTCTTATTTAGATTCAGCACGTTTTTCTATGCTCTTGAAGCAGAATGCTTAAAATTAAAAGGTGACACTTTTCCACTAATCTTTTTTATTTGACACCCATCATATTCTAAATCAGGAGAAGTAAAAGTTTTAAGGGGTTAAAATCGTCCTTTATAATGTTAAAACTGTTAAAATGTTAACTCAGCTTCATAGCACAATACGCATATAATCCTATTAAGTGAGAAGTTATGGAAGTTTATGAAGATATAAATCGCAGTAGCCTGTGTGCTTTTTTTCAGAGATAGGACATTTGCCATAACATTAGGGTCCTTTTATAGTTTTTATCCCGGAAAGAAACATGCTTATTGTGTCAACACGTTGAATCTTTTAATTCTTGAGTTTTTTTATTGCCTGTTTTTCACTGAACTCTGCTAATTCACTAATATAAGGGCCCATAAATTCAGAAAAAATTTTAAACGGGGGACAGGCGGGAAATTACGAAAGTAATTAGCAAATGGCTTCTAATCAATGCATTTCTCCGTTAGATGACAAAATACCCAGTCACTTACCCAGAAAGGCTTTTGGCGAAATAATCCCAGTCCTCTTGGCGACAACAATGGCGATTCCGGTCTCCAAGAAGGGAACAGTGAACTCCACGGCCGTCTGGCGCTCAGAATTTATTTTGATGGAGGTAACGACGATTTCGGCCTTGTGATTGAGGAGTTCCGCTATCAGGCCGTTCCAAGTCCCGTTTTGCTGCAAAAAAAGAAGGGAAGTTCGAACGGAAGGGGTATTTTGGAACAGTCGCGATCTATCACCCTGGGTGCACATTTGTTGAGAGAATATCTTTGGAATGGTATGATGCATTGAAATCGCTCTGCTGTAGAGCCATATTGGAGACTCTGAATATGGTAGTTTATGTTTGAACTCCTGTTTGAAAAATGACCAATATCTGAAGTTTTCAGATATGTCTGAAGTTGTTTTAAAAAAAAAAATAGGCTGAAATTTGTTCATTCTACACCTTGCGTTTTAGCTTCTTTTTTTACCAATAAATATAGAGTAACTAGCATTTATATTTTTCTAGCAACGATGTGAAATTAATTTAAAACGAGTTATGGGGTAGTTCAAACTATGAAATCTGCAATACTTTAGTATTGTGCAATATTTTATTAAAAGTGATATAAAATATATCTTTAAACAAAATTTTTAAAACAGGAATTATAATTAATAATTTATTTTATGAAAATTTTTAAGAATTTTAATTGAATATTATTGTAACTAATAAACTAATGTGTTTTAGTTTGTAGATATTGTAGTATTTTCTATCAATGTAATTATTTAATTTGTTTGTATACGTCTATATACATACATATGTATTTGGTGTATGGCCTGAAGTCCTTTTTTTTTAACAATATACCTATTTATTTATTTATAACTTTTAATGAAACATTTATATACTCCGTTGACTTATGAAAATTGCTAATGACATTTATTAAAAAACAGTATCAGAATAAAATTATGGAATTAAACTTTTCTCATATATGTATATTAAGAGAAGAAAAATAATCGATTAAAGGAATAATTAGCTTCAATAAACATTACTCAAAAAAAATTAACCCAAGAGTTATTGAAATTCATTCTCCCTTACAAGATTAAGAGATAAAGCTAACAAATTTTATCTTTCTTATTATTTATTTGTTTTGAGAATTACTTGAGAACAAAATAAATATGTTTCTAACGAATCAACTCAAGTGTGGAACTATCTGAAGTGAAAAGAAGCCGAAAAGTCAGAGCTACTCTTCCGAGATATAATATTTGCTTTTGAGTAATATTTATCCTCAAACATTTTTTCCAAGTTCTCAAAATTGATGTTTACCAAAGACTATTGGCTGTGAAATTGATCTTGTATTTTTTAATTAAACTGCATTATTTACTTTGATTTCTTAACGAAGAACAAAACTTGTAAATATTTGCTCAGAGATTCAGATTCAAAATAAATAGTTTTCAAGAATCTCAGTCAAAGAAACTCAAAAACTTAAAGTATTTGAGCTGTGAAAGTATAAGTTCATAACTACAAAAATAAAAAATCTTTCCGCTAGTTGCTGTATCCACACGCGAAAATAATATTGATAAAATTCCACACAAATTCAACCTTCGAAACTAGGAGGTCTTTCGCCGTATTCACACAATTCTACCAAATTAAAATACCCATCCGGGCGTGACGATATTTGACAAGATGAAATTCGTTCCACTTTCAAACCAAATACATTTTACCCCAAAAATCTATTAAGCTTAAGCCTCTGTGACGCTACTTCATTCTCTTACGTCCAAAAACTGAGAAAAACCCAATTTTCGCGAACTTCTTAGGCTTATGCATATGAACTGAAAGGGAGACCGGAAAACAAGGTGTGATATTATTGATTAAACTCACAATCTTTTCCGAGTGTATAAGAATTTTGTCTTCAGAAATTCGAATTCCATTTTACCGGAAAGAAAAGTTTCCGGGTGGAAACGTGTATATTTATATGCTACCTTAAAAGCTGGGTTCTCTCTTTTCTGTTCCGAGTATGGAAATAGTTCCGAGAGGGAAGGAAACAGAAGGTTAAGGAAAAAAAAGTTATTTTTACTCGAGTTTGAAGTTGTCAAAAGAAGTTTTGAGCCTGCCCAATCTAACGCGTTATGCATGCTTCGAGGGATTTTGTAAAGGAATAAGGAAACGTGTTTGTAAATAACCGAATATAACGTATTACCGCATTCTTAGACATTTTGACAATGCTGAAGAATACTTGAAAAATGAGTACTAGTTGGTTTCCAAAAAGACGTTATACAAAGTAGAGACAATGTATTTAGGGTTTCAAAAGTTTGATACAGTTTTTTTCCAAGAATGTGATCAATAAGTTTTCAAAAACACGTTATTTTTTAAAATGTAGGGAATATAACGGTTCAGAATGGGGTTTCACAAGCTGTGCATTAAGTATTGTGGAGTTCTAAGTTTTATTCGTACAAAAATCCATACATACGTATTTAGGGGCCTTTCAAATATTACGTGAGCATGTTTTATGTCAATTTTGATCATCTCCCCCCTTGTCAGAAAAGATAAGCAAACCACAAATCCCCCTCATAATTACGTAAGAAAATTGCCCAACCCCCCCCTTTGTTCTTTTTTTGTGCAAAATAAAAATTTTAAAATAAAATTTATTCTTGGTTGAATTTTGAAATTATTTATGAAAGAAACAAGAGATTCGAACACTTAGGTTTACGTACGGCTCCTTACAAGTAATAAATATTTAACGCAAGTTTTAGATTTGTGAATATAAAAATTCTCCTTTTTTTTTGGAAAGTTGGAACTTAGGTTTCTGAATTTTTATGACTATATATAGGTAAATTATGAAAAAAAATCTGTGGAATCTTTGCAACAATTTAAGATATTTTAAACTATGGTATTTGGTACACATTACCTAATGCCCCAAGAAATTGTTATGCTAAAATGTAGTGTTCGGCAACTAGTGGGCAAAAAATAGTTAACTATCAACTACTAACTAGTCTGGGAAATTGTAGTTGTAACTAGTAGTTAACTATTTTTTCCTGGGACTAGTTGCAACTAGTAGTTAACTATTTCCCAAAGTAGTTAACTACTAGTTAACTAGTCTATTTAATTTCATAACCTACTTTTTGGCAAAATTCTAATAGAGTGTTTTCAGGTGACGTCACAACCGGTTATTTTCTTTTAACTGTGTATCTACTGTAGGGCTTTTAACTGTTGCTAAGACCGTTGTTTATCTGTTGCTAAGGCGGTTTTTAGGTATGGGGTCACGTGATTGCAAATGCTCCAATAGAAGAATTCCACGGCTAGTCATTTTTGTAACTGTTAACCTCTGTAGGGCAAAAAACTGTAACAACCTTCTGTTGCTATGGCCGTTGTTAAGTCCGAGTCATGTGATTGAAAATGCTCTATACATCTTTCTAACCTAAAAAAACGTTTATACTTCGCCCAAATATGGTCTTTATTTCTGGTTATGGTATTTGAGTACTCTACCTTTGATTAAAATTTCAAATATCTTTAAATTTTAAATAAATTTCTTTTTGAAGTAGTTGAAAATTTGAAAGTAGTTTTAACTAGTAGTTAATTAAAAAAGTAGTTAAACTAATAGTTGAACTACTTTAAACTAAAAGTAGTTAAACTACTAGTTAACTACTAGTTGATCAGTAGTTAACTACTAGTTGCAACTAGTTCTAGTTAACTAGTGCCGAACACTACTAAAATGTTACAATGATTCGGCATGTCCAAACATGTGAAAATTATATGTTTCATGTAGCACGAGCAATGCCTACAAGAATAATGGAAGGTTTCGCTACCAATCGCATAGGTTAACCAGTCAACTGGATGATTCAGTCATTATCGAGAAGTTAGAGGCCTGGAAAGCTATTTTATGGTCAATAGGTAACATTTTAACAACATTCTTCCTCCATTCTCTTGGTAACGTCGATACTTTTAATGTTTTCGTAGTAGAATGCTGCTGAGTTGATGTATTAGAAGGTAAAAAGTACAGGGGGAAAACGTGAGAGGTTAGGTTGATAAAAGTATGTTAACATAAATATTTTTACATTTACCTAAAAAATCTTGATTTATATCAAACATTTTGATGAGGATTTTAACTGCCAGAAATTTTAGGAATTTTCTCAGGCATTATAAGGAAAGCTCGAAGTTATAATCTCTAGTAAATCTTATTTCCGAATTTATTATTTTAAACTATTAAAAAGAAATATACAAGTATTACCATATATTCCAACATACATTTCAAGCATTTTTCATTGAATAATACGCTAACTTTTCAATCAAATAAAATTAACATAAAGTTTTGCATTTATTTCATACTTTGTTTGTTACATTTCTACAGTGGAATATACAATTTTAATGAATAAATAATATTCCAGTGAAATCCTAAGTAACAAATTCTGGGCCGTATTACAAGTGAATTGTTTATCTCGATCATTTTAACGATATCCGAATAAGGAAAGAAAGTTCTCCCTTAAACTTCCACAAAAATAATTTCATTCTCATGAATAAGTATAACGAACAATACATTTTTCCGAGACATATTTCCTTTATTTATTCTGGAGTATTGAATGAAGAGAAAAAAAACTGCATTCACAAAATAAAGCAAAACGTACAATGGAAGCTGCTCTAATTAACTAATGTTATTTCGAGGCGAATCGTGTAGCTCTTTCATGAATTGTTTTGTGAATTATTAATAAGAGCCTTCGTGAATTTAAAGTAAGCTGGAGTTTTTCTCCCTAAATAGTTTTCCTTTCTTCCTTAGAAAGAAGTTTCTGAAACTTTAAAATGGATTTTAAGTGCTGGAAATTTTAATCTGAAAGGTTCCGTCAAATGGTGAATGAAATTTTCTTAACGTTTGGCAAAACTGTTTTGGAAATATAGTTTGTTTCACATTTTCTCTTAACTAGTATAATCTGAAAGTTTTTGAATGGTAGCTTTAACGTCTACTTAGCCTTTTTTATAGAAATGGACTCGGGGATAAATTTTCATGATATATTCACTTCCGTAAACTTTTGCATTTCTTATGTATTGTTTTGCATTTAATTTCTTTGATTACTTCTCACAACAAAATAAAGTGATTCCTTTTTCTGAAACCATATAAAAATAATTTAATTTTGCAGGAGGAATATTTCTGTTCGTTAAAGGAAAGTAAGGAAAACACCAAATTAAAAACAACAATTCTGTAATACTACCATATTTTAAGAATCAAAGAATTCTTACAAGTGAGAAGGTAAGAATGAAAGTGGCATAAGTCCACTGACAGCAGTTTTGAGTAATCGAAGGTTTTCTCGAACGGTTCCATTGTTGTTCCTACGAAGGCTATCACCCCCTTTGGTAATATCCAACCTGTTTCTGTGCTTTGTCAAAAGGTTGGCCACAGCGCTGAAACTTTCTCCACCAAATAAGAAGAGGGAAAAGATATCAAAAATGGAATTACTTTTGACCACAACCGAGGATAACTTGTTGGTATGTCCTTTTGAAGCCAACATTTCTTACATCCGTTTTTAAATTCCACCTTCAGCTCTTCATTGGTAGATAATCCTATCAGTTCCTCCTCCAGTGAAACAACAGATTTTTGAAACTTATCAAAATTTTTCATTTTTATGAAATTTTCCCGTGGACCTCTGAAAGTCGCTGTGGACCCCCAAGTTTCATTTACTGTAAGTTGTTGTGGACCATTGGGGGTCCATATGGACCACTTTGGGAACCGCTGCTGTAGAGCTAAACTAAATTTTCCAGATTCTAACAGTTCAACAGAAAACAATCCAATCTGTCGGAATAGTTTTACAATAAACCACACATTAAAAAACATCTTTGTCAAGCGCACGCCATAAATCCTTTTCTTCCTAATTTATGACAAAAAGGAAAGCTTTTGCAAGTAATAAAACATCTCCATTAAACAAAAGAACGATTAGGCCATCAAACGTCTTCTCTTTACCGCTTCATCGGCGAAGAACATCCCCTCAACCCCTCATGAAAACAAAGCCCGAAAGCACTCCATAACAGCCCTTACTTCCATACACAGAGAAGCCTGTTTACATAAAACCCTCCTCGTAACGCTCTGCCCCTTTCATCCAATTTTACGCGCTGTCAAACGCACTGTGCGAATATCAGAGAGTAAGAAAATAATAGAAGGTATATAACGATGGTAACCCTACGTGGCCCTTATAGGAAAAGAAAACTGTAAGAGGGAAATATTATGGACCAATGTTGGCGCTACGTTTTCCTTCTCGAGATCCCTACAGAAGTTTTCTCTCACGGTCAGTTGTAGTCACTCACTGTCACTTGCGCTTGGTCTCTAAACCCCTAATTACAAAAGCAATCGTTGCATAAAGAAAATAATATGCTCATCCTATTTCCTTGTAACTCTATGGTGTGAATACTTTAGGAAAGCTGGGTGTAACTTACGATCGAAGCAGATCTCCCCAATGACTTCGGTTTCGAAATGGATTCTTTATTCCTCTATCCTGAGTTCATGATAGATCGTAAAAAGGCGCTTTTATTATGAGGAAGATCGTGATATAGACCCGTTAAGTACTTAAAGGGTGTTGTAGCAGGGAAGATGTTATGCACTGGTGTATCATGATGGCATTTTGTCTAAATTATTAAATGCATTTTTAAAATCGTAAAATGTTGTCTATGTTAGTACTGGAAGCCTTATTATTGAGATACTAAAATCAATATCTGCTTCCTTTTAGGTTGCCTTGAATAACATTATGAATGCTAAGAATAAGAGTGGCATATGCCCCGAAATTACAAAATTTGAGAAAAGTTTTTATTTCGGTTTTTATTTTAGATATATTATCTTTAATGGTGTAATTTTGTATGTAAAAAGTTCTATAGTTGGCTTGAAAGATCCGCCTCTAAAAGGACTATCCCATAGGAATAACTCCGGTACTTATGTACTCAAAACTAAGCTCAGTGGACTTAAGCCAAAAGTCATTCTAGAATATCACCTTTGATGAATTTTCTTCATTGTGGGTTGATAAAAATGTGTGTAAAATATTTAACCCAAAAGCCCACACGTGGGGTAGTTTGCATCTCAGAAATAAATCCCCGCATTCATCAGAAAAATCAGAAACAAGCTAAGGAAAAAAAATGGAATTCTTAAAGCAAGACGAACTTGAATCGCTACTTACGCTGAGTACACCCCAAGTTCTGTCTTCTACACGGTAGAGATCATAAGAAAATTTGAGGTCGTCAGCGAACTTCTGTAAAAGGTCTATGCAGAAGCCGGAGCAACAACCGTACAGGTTGGGATTTTTTATTGCCATGGAATGGTTGATCCTGTAAAGAAAACCGGTTAATCAGGGCAAAGTACGTATTTTATACTTTTCGAGCTGGATACAGTGTCACTAAAAATAGGTGAAGAAATGGGATGGAAATGGGACATTTTAAGTTTTTTAATAAGCCAATGTTTGTAAGAAATACATGATTTATAGGATGTGAAATGTACAGGATGCAAAATGAAGGAGATAAATACAGTAAAATAAATTTAGGGTTAGAGTGAATAAGAGTAAGAGAAAGCGTTATTGAACACTGGGTAATAAAAGAGGGAGATAGAAACTAAAAGGAAGATAAAAGTTAGTTTGAATTAATAAAAAAATATTTATACTACGTATGCATTACTTAAAAACGATAATTGATAATTGCATTTATTCAATATCGTCACAACAAAAAATGACATTATAATCAAATATATACTAAAACAATTGTATTTTAATTACAGAAATATAATCTAATTTAATTTAATATGCATGCCTAAGATATATTCAGATATCAATTGTAATGAAGCAAAGGTGATTTCCGTTTTCATAATAGACTTCCAAATAGATCTCCTGTGATTATGGAAGTCATACAATTCCCTTTATCAAATACATTAACTGGTGGAACAATTTCCTGTCTGACGGAACTCTCAATCTAAACATCGCAAATCAATCTAATTGCTATAACGATGAACTCACTGACATTTGCGTTAGCCTGCTTGGCCTGCTGCCTGCTTGGCAATAGTTGGATTTTGCATTTGATAAAACAAATAAAGGCTATATTTATAAAAAGTATTTTTATCATTTTCTCGGAGTTCACTATCCCCAACCCAAGAGAGAGTAGGTACTCATTTCTATTAAGATAATTATTACTTTTAACATAGTTTGGTATAATACCTAGAGTAAGGTGGCTTACAAAACTCAACTTTAAACCTCCGGTTTGTAAATTTTTCCATGAATGAACTTCTACAGTGTACAGTGAATGAACAGCCCCAGTGTTTCTTTTTAAAAATAATTAGTGAAGAAGGAATATTATTTTTCCACCAATCAGAAATTTGACTCCCGGTCAGGTTAGCCGTGAATACGGCCGTAAGATTGCACATCAGTATAATTCAGGTTTCTAGAAAGCAATAATGTTTTGTATACCTACCCCCGTTTTCTACAAATTGAAATTAGATTTAGCTTCAACTAAGAACAACCTAAACAAGTGTTTCTCAACGTTTCTCCTGTCGTAACCCCATAAGTTCTTTTTCTGCCAGAGCTTTTCGGGACATTGCTCGGTAACATTTCCGAAGCCGGTAAAAAAGATACCCGTGTTTACAGAATCAATTTGTAGTTGCAGAAAAGAGAACATAAAGTTCCCTAAAACTGCCAGAACACTCTTTTACACAGGAATGTTTAGTCGACGGAGAAATCACGTAAACAGAAAAACTCTGTAACTTCTGCTGTCAGAGCTTTTCTGTTTTTCACGATCTTTTTGCAGTGTTGCCCACCGATGGATCGTGCACCCCTCGTTAGTAAATACTAATCTACAACATTAAATCAAAACCACATTACTGAATTTGATTGAAAGAGTTGGATTAAATTCGTATTATTTTGAGCTTACCCGATGAGTTTGTGCTCCGGGGCTATCCGGCATCGCACGGATCTGCTGGTCTTGCACTCTCCCGTCTCGTTGTCCGGCACGTGGACGTTGACGAAGGGAGGCTCCTCCAGGAAGGTCACTTTGAGGTTGAACTTCTCAGGCACTCCCGGCGGAGGTACCGGACTGTCGCCAGGCCAAACGATGTCCTTAATGTCCAGCCCTTTGCCTGACCACTCGCCAATCTGAAGGGAGACATAGTATGGTTTATGATCAGTGATGGTTCAGTATCTCAAGCAAAATTGTACTTTTTCCATTGAAATTTAAAATAAAGAAGAAGTAGGATTGAAAACCAGTTGAGGGTTTAAAAGCAAGAATTTAACTAAAAAATTGTTCATAACGTGACTCTGGAATGCTGTTTTTTCTTTTGATTTTAAAGAGTTAACTTCAATACGTATTTATATCGATAAGTAAAAAGCAACAAAGAAAGTATTCTTCATTATTCATGGAACTAGACGTTTCCAATCATCTGCTACTAGGAGCTAAACTTCTCCACTTTCTAGTTTTAAAGCCTAAATAATACTTCTCATCTTCTTAAATCTTTTGAAGTTTATCCATAGGTCTTCCTTTTCTTCTTGTGTTACTTGTGTATAGCTGATAAAATTTCTTCTAGTATTTATGTTATGGGCAATGTGATAAGTCGGGCATTATTAATAATGCCCGAAGTGGAGGCGGGCAATGTGATAAATTCACTGGCATTTATCAATGATATTTATAACTTTGCCCGCCTCCACTCCGGGCATTATTAATAATGCCCGATTAATCACTTTGCCCGTAACATTTACATGTTATTGGTAAGTACTTTTGCTTCCGTAAAACTCTTACGATAACATTTTACAAGCAGTTTTTTTTTCGAAAACGGTTAAGCTGAAGTTTAGAAAGAAAAATATTTATTAAAATGTTGCAATAAAAAAACATTACGCAAATTTTCATTTAAGCTGAAAAAAAATGTACGAGCTTTACCTTTTCCCAAACATGTTTGCTGTTTAGATTGAGGATTTGAAGCTCCACGTGTTTCAAGGAACCGTCCATATTGAAGCTGATATTTGACCCCTGTCTGACCTGCATTGTAGCATTTCTCAAATACCTAACAAAATACGTTCAAATATTTTTATCCACCGAAATCCTAATACTGAGATCAAAAAGTTGTATTTTTAGTAGGTAGCATACGACTACTTTAATAATTTCCAAACAAAACCAACTTACTTGAACAAGAGATCTCCTTTGCTCCACTTAGGAGGGCCCGTTCCATTGCAAGTCAGATTGGGAAGGAGGCTTATATTGGAGTTCTTGTGATCGCTCACAAACAGATCCAAGCCGTGAGCAAACACTCCCACTGCTCTTTCAAGCTCGTCAAACAACCGGTACATGGTTGTGTTGTAGTAAACCCCTGTAATTAGAAATGTCGCGGTTAGTCGAATGTTGTCACATTTTGTAAACGACAGTCTTAAACAAAATTACTTTAACCAGCTTTCGGGATGTCACACTTTTTTTTAACATTTTTGACCCCCTCCCTCCCCTATGTCACAAAGCGTCATACTTCACTATACCTCATCCCCCCTCCTTTGTCACATGTCACGCTCTGCTATAAGTTTAGGATAAAGTTGGTAAGAATTTGAGACCAATGTTTTATTCAAGTTTAAGTGCACTCCACATAATAATTTTAAAGTAAACTCTTGTTTTGTGACTATGAGTTTTACAATAATGTCATTTAAACTATATTTTTCGGATTTTTTTTTTATTTTGTTGATTTTCAATGTGTGATATCACAATTCTTGAAATCCCCGCTCTCCCCTTTGTCACAAAGTGTCACAGATTAATTAATGAACCCCCTCCCTCCCCTCCAAGCGTGACGTCATTTATGAACAGTCCCTTTTATAAATAGTAAAAGTTTGATAGTTGAAAGAGTAAGTGGAAAAAAGAGGTGCGTGACTTTAAAAAATAGCTATTTTAGGGGATGAATTGGGTACGTTTTGACTTACAGACACCATCACTCTAAGGCTATTTTATAGAAATACCAGTGTCATAAAGAAAGTATGTCACCACGAAAAAACCTTAAAAGCCAAATATCTAGAAAACAATTTTTGTTACTTACCTCCTTCCTCTACTTACCCCTTCAATCATCAATAAAGTTTTATTTCTCTCCCCAACTGTTTTCCTACAACAACCCATCTTTTATTACCTACTCCTAGCACATTTTGCCTCTCTAGCGTCCCTGAACTTTGGTTGTTCCGACCCCAATTTTTTGTACTGTCACTCCAGAAAGTATTCGTACATCCAACAAATCTGCACTAGTACCTATACCTATTACGGGTAAATTCCACGTGCAAAATCCAAACAAAAATTATTCTTACATAGCATGTTATTCTTCATTATAATCTACCAATAAAAAGAGCAAAAAAAAAAATCAGAACAAAAAAATTAGATCAGAAAAATATTAGAAAAAAATATTTAAAAAAAAATGAAGCGATTTGAAAGCCTAAACAAATATTCGTACAGCCAATAGACTTAACATGGATGATTGCATTTCTGAAAAACATATTTTGATCCTAATCCTAATTTAAAAGCACGTGCATGCAATTTATTTTCTTGAGGTTCATTAATACCAAAACAGCTTTCAAACCACTTCATTTTTTAAATAATTTTTTCTAACTGTTTTGATACTTTTTGCTCCTTTTTTGTTAGATTATAATGAAGAATAACAAACTATGTTAGGATAAT
This sequence comes from Tetragnatha montana, assembly GCA_963680715.1. Lineage (NCBI taxonomy): Eukaryota > Metazoa > Arthropoda > Arachnida > Araneae > Tetragnathidae > Tetragnatha > Tetragnatha montana. Next base: position 35,359,284 of record OY796677.1, read on the forward strand.
TTTTGTTTGGATTTTGCACGTGTAATTTAGACATAATAGGAGGTATACTAGTGCAATTTTGTTGGGTGTACGAATACTTCCTGGAGTGACTGTATGATCCTGAATTTTCTTTAAATAGTCTACAACCCCCTTTAAGTGTTAACCATGATTTTTTACAAATATCCTCTTTTGTTGTGGTGAGGAATATTGAAAGTGTCTTTTAAGTTAATATACCCTGGTTTTGCATATCTCTTTATAGAAGGCGTTGTTACATTAGTAAAATTGAGGTTTGTAACCTACCCAGCATTCCAGGCGGCAAGCTCGTATAGGGCATATCCAGGTTGGTTCCGACCAAGGACTGCGCAGCAATCCACACGTAGTGCTTGCCGGTCAGCCTCAGTTTCGTGGCGGCTCTCATGATGTTGCCGGATTCCTGCCGGGCCGCATAGAGCAGGATTATCCTCGCCTCGCTGTCTGCAAGGTCTTCCAACTCGGCCTGGATGTCTTCTTCCATCGTTTCTTTTAGAGTGACTATTTTCACGATGGTGAACCTGTGGGAGAAATATTGTATTACAAGGGTGATTAATGTTTTTAAATAGGACTAACACTTTCGTTCCACTTATATAATGGAGGAGTTCCACTTATCCGGTTATACTCTATACTTCCTTTTCTGTATCTGTTTGTAACGATAATGTTTTACTTCCGCTCCCACTGTTTCCACAAATAATGTTGATACATGACTGAGGAACGTAAATTTAAAATTTTAAAGGAGATTCACAGCAAGTAAAAGCAAGCATAATTCTTAATAAATGCACATTATCTCCTACTTTAAGTTATTTAGAATTAACAACATTTAGCCCAACCTCCAAGCAGCACAAACGTTCAAGATTCGTCCAAATTTTGTCATGTATGGCAAAATTTCGTTTATTTCTAGTTTAAGTTACGTAAACTTGACATATTTGGTATGAACTGTGTAACTAGGGAGGGAGTTTTTAACAACTACGAGGTAACTCCAGTGTAAACCTGCTAGAGTTAGCTTGTTGCTGCAACTGCACCAAATTTTGAAAAACGATCACGATCTATTTTTTTTACAAATTGTGAAAAATAGGGCACAAAAGGCGTATATTTCAGTGATACACGTAATATAAATATAATCAGGAGTGACAGAATTCCCGTAATTTAGTACATTTGGGAAATTAAAAAAGTTAAGAATAACAAAGTTTTAAACATTAAAATTTTACTTATAAAGGCACCAATATAAATTTACACTATGTAACATTAAACTCTTTAAATTAAGAAAATACACAATAATTTTAAAAAAAGGAAAAGTTGGACCTTGGATTTTTTTTTAAATTTCGATTTGGGTTCACACAAACACAGTGACTTTACTACAAGCTATTTTAATGTAACTACATAGAAAATCCCTGTATAATTCTAAGTATATGCATCCAGGATATTTTATCATTAATTCAACACTATCTGAATTTTAAAGTCAAGTTTGTTGATAACGCGCAGATTACACAAAATCCTCTGCTTGATATATAAACAAGGGAACAATTTAACTGCCAAATAATGCTGTTCTAAGTCGTAAATCTTGCTCCAAAGAGAAGGTATCATGTACATCATTACTTTAATCTTCAGATTTAAGCGTAAATCATTAATCAGAAAAGTAAATTAAACTTCGGTGCTAATGTTAACATTAATCTCTCAAATTTGCTGCAGTGTTCTACTTGGAGTGTAAGTTAATGCCAATCTATTCATCAGCAGCTTTTGAAAACGCCTTTCAGGCCATACAAGTGCTGAAGACAAAAGGTATGATTTACGATGCATAGTTTCAATTTTCCACGCAGTTTAAAGTTAAATACGATTAAATTCATTGTATAATTATTCGGAGTTAATACTTTTCTTCTCACACAAAGAAATGTTTCAAATTTTGGATTCGTGGGTCCCTCCTGGGTGAATATTCATAACCCTCTTCTATGTTTACGGTAAAAGCTTTGATAGATAAATGTATTAGAGTTTCATCAGACTCCAGAGGATAAGAAACATAAATAAGCTTTTAGATCAGCTCATAAACCATCTACGTATTAAGAGCAGTAAAATGGATTTCTTTATGTTCTGTTTGAGAATCAGGCAACCAAACTATGCTGCTGATATTCTAAGTAAAAAAGTTAGGGTATCTAAAACTAAAATAAACTATCAAAATAGAAAATATGTAGAAAAATAAACTTTATGGAATATAAAAGGACTAATTCGATGATCCCAGATATTTTTTAAAGTATTTTATAAGCTGGAAAACAAAATGTTAGTATTTCAAATCTTATTTTCTCGTGCTAGTTCATACAGCAATATTATCTGCATAGTGAATCTTGTTTATTACTTGATTCTAAAGCTTTTGATAACAAAATTAGGTTTTAGTCAAAAAATAACCTTAATAATAATATTAATATAAGTTACTACATTGAACTGTTACTATAGTATTGTTAAAATCGGCATTTAATTTTCGAAAGACTTATTCAGTTTCTACTACATTTTTTTGCAAAGCAAATTTTGTTTAACTAGAAATTTCATGCAATGTTCTCCACAACACATCACATTGGTCATTTTATGTTTGGACATATTTTTCCGTGTGGTGTTCCAACCGTTCACCAGAGACTTAATAAAAAACATACTCAAGCTTCTAATTTCAAAAGAATGATGTATAATAAATAAAACCTTCATATTTCATTTACCATGAGTCACATATTGGTTAGTTGGAAAGAAATGTTTAACACTTTCAGTTCTAGACCACCTGATATTTCGTTAAATCCTATAGAAAATGTGAAGCCGATGTGAAAAAGTGATATTCAAAGCTCTAATAGCTGTAAAAATGCACCAGTGCAACAGCGTAAGTAAATCGTTAATTCTAAACATAAGAGCTTGTCTTTAAATCGCTCATAAAACTGCTTGATATTGAATAGTTTAATTTATAGCTAATAGGGGAAAAATCTATTACATACTTGAACTCGTGGTACAGAGTCTTTTGCATGAGGTCTCTGACAGCTCTCACGAAGTCCTCGTGACCGCCTATTTGCGTCGTCACAACGGCGAAGGAATGCCAAGAATACCGATGCAGGATGCTCAGCATGGCTTCGGCCTGGTGCTCGACTGTGGGGGCCAGCTGGAGAATCTTGGGGTCCGCCACTCTCTGGAACACAAAAGAGAAACAAAATTGAAAATGGTCTTTTTGCAAAAAAAAAATATTTATATTGGAAAAATGATGATGAAGATTGAGGAATGGGTAAATTTTGAACCTAGTGGGAAAGATGATTTAATAATTAATTGAGGTATTTGCTGCCACAATGAGTTAACGTTTACTAGAATGAATATATATTTGTAAGTCGTTACTTTTCTAATCTTATACTTTGTTTTGTGGTAAAAAATGGTGACTATATAGACACCAATACAGTTGCTACATTGCTGTAAAATAGCACTAACTTGGCGACTAACGCTTGCTGCCACCAAAGTGGTGCCTTTTGGTGTGGATTCTGATTTTGGAGTTAACTCCGAGTGGCAGCAAAACACCCAATTGTACAAAATACTACTCTGTATCAAACCTTTTGCCACAAAACTTTTAGTTGCTCTTATCACCTTCGTAGTAGTCTCCTTGTTGACATATAGTAGACTCGATCTAGAGATTTTGTCATTACTTTAACATCTCTAAAACGCATCTTTCAGAATGCTGTTAAGCCTGGCCGTCGTGTTTTGCATAAATCTCTTTCCTTGATTAAAATCTAGTTTTAGGTTAGTTAGTTAAAATCTTTTTCGGTGGACTTTTCAGCTTAGAAGATAGCCAGTTCTCCCACGAAACCATTTAGGAGGAGAAGAAATCCTGACAAACCACGGGAATGTTGTGTTTAGTTAAAAAAAAAACCGGTGGAACAAGGAGCGATTTAACGATCGGACACGTTTTCTCTAACAAGGAGTTGCTAACTTGGGGAATGTGACATAGACATTTTACACTTCCTCACTTAACGGCTGATTGTGAGTAAATGACGCTATTGCCCGAGAGCTGTTGAAAATTCACACATACACATGAATATCCGCTTTACCTTTCCAGGGAAGGTGTCCTCCCGAACTTTACTAGTTTTCGAGAAAAAAAAAGGTTTGTGTGTGTGATACTTTATGAACATGACTTGTATTTGTACTTTAAATTAAAAATTAAGGCATAGTTTTAGGACCAGTAAGCCTATTGGAGCCTATTTATGGCGCAAATATAGTTTTATAGTGTGGAGAGAGAGAGCTTACTCACCCACAATAAGAGTCAGATAATTCAAATGAGTTATATATACCGACTGAAGCTATTACAATTCCGAAACACTATACTTTTGAGTCGTATGACCTTCGGATCGGTATCTCCCCATGGTTCGCACTTGCCCCATTGGTGACCTGGTATACGAACACGCACCTTCACCACCTTCACTTACAGTCACCAGCTCCAAACCACAACAGACTATTTTTTTCATGGTAATACTATAAATGCCTTTTTTTAAGACTATTAATTATATTTAATAGTCTATTATGAGTTGACTTATAACTTGTGTATGAAAAATATTGACTAGAGTAAAGACATAATTAATACACACGACATAAAAAGGAATTTTTAGAAATTTTTTTTGGATTCTGGTATTCTGTGATAAAGGTAGAACCGAACAAACTCGTAACGTATACATTGGACAATAAGACAGTAAATAATAAAGATAAATAGATGTTTCATGTCTTTGAATCATACAAAAATATATATAATTAATTATAATGTACGTCACGTTATATATTGCATGTATGCGTTTAAAACAGTTTTTTAACACTGAAAAAAACTCAACCCAAAAACAAGTTTAGCATAAACTACACGAACTTTCAAAAGTTAAACCCTTTTTAAGAGACACTAAAAAAAGACACTTGACTTGACTTCAAACACTTATCTCACGTTCAAAAAATAATGTAGAATAAAAGTGTAGAAATAGCTTTCCACTTCACACAAGCACTACCATTTTGCTTAGTACAAAAAGCCATTGAAAGTCGTTAATACCAATCGCTTCTAGTGTTTAAGGTAACGAAGCTATTTCTTATTCAAGAAGTTTTCGTGCACAGAAGAATTTTCTTTTTTTCTTCACTCCCCCCTAAAAAGCAAAATAGTGCCACATTTAGAAATAGTCGGTGAGAAATCCATGGAACTCGATGTAAAAAGAATTCCAAGACGCCCCCGAGGTTTTTTTTTTTGGAAAACTACAAAAAATAAAATTTGAGAAAGAATTCCAAAACTTTTTTTTGCAGCTCCTAAGCGGAAATGTTAGTTTTAGAATGACCATTTTCTGAGGTTATCAAATGGGCCTTTTTACCACCAATATCGACTCCCTTTCCTTAAAAAAAGTTAAAGTTCTAGGTTATCCAAGCGTCTTTTTCACCGTTTCGAGTATTAAATATATAAAGCATTCTTTCTACTATACAGTTGCTTAATTTTTTTTTACCATCCGGATAAAATTTACTTTAAAATTTTAAGCAATTTTTTAACTTAATACTCACTTGTTTCTAAACTTCTTTCAATTTTCAATTCATTCCTTTAGTACGATAGTAATGCATCAAAATTATCTTTTAAAACTTCCTTCAACTTATAAAAAGAAAATGAAAGTAGAGAATTAATCACCAAATACACCAAATGTTCTGTTTATTTTTTACAGCATATTTTACTTTAAAAATTATTTTGAGCAGATTAAAGTATAGTTTACTAAAGATACTTAAGTATATAGTATTGAAAAGTATTTTATAAGATATTTGTGAAGCATTTAATTATATCCGGTAAACAAGATACTAATACTATAGAAATAATAATTAAAAATAAAGTTTCAGCAGCAATATAACTAAATGGTGTGGGCAGCTATTAATGGTAGTTCATCCAACTTAATTTTCAGTAATTGCACGTTTTTAATAAACGTCTGTTCTGTTTCTATAGAAAAGCATTTTCTCTTTTTTTTTTGAAAAGCCGCTCTTACAGACTAATTTATTAAACTTTTGTTAAACTAACTTAAAGAAACCCAATCATCGATTACCTCAAATTATTTCACTTTAAACTGAAGCCACTATCATTCTGATCTAATTTTTATGCTGACTAACACTTACGGCCATATTTACCTCTTACCACGGCTGACTGAATAGCTAACTGGACAGGCTAATCATGATATGGAAATTAATAAAGAATAGATGGAAATAGCTAACTTTTGGCAAAGCACTTAATCCAATTATTATGTTTCATACGTTTCATGTACGGTATGGGGCGATCCTAAAGTTGTCAAATGTATCCCATAATTCAAGAAATAGTTAGCCTGTGGGAATTTTGTGAGTCGGTGCTATAACCAAACCAGCGGTTGCCCAGAGTTCAGGTAAGGAAAACTAGTTTTCGACAACGTTGATTGGGTAAAAACTCGAACTTTGAACTCCAGTCAACCGCTGATCAGGTTATAGAGCCTTTTCAATCACATGACTCGTACCTAACAACGGCCTTAGCTACGGGCTTTTTTCCTCCAGCAGTTAACAGTTAAAGGAAAATAACTGGTCGTGGAATTCTTCTATTGGAGCATTTGCAATCACAAGACTCCACGCCTAACAACCGCTATAGCAACGGGTGCCTCCGCACCTAACAACCGCCTTAGCAACGGGTTTTTGTCCTCCAGCAAACTGGTCATGACGTCATGTTCAAATGCTCTATGGGTGAATAAAGCGAGTAATACTTATGTACCATTTTTGATGATGAAAAAATAAATTTAGGGATGAAACTTTAAGGTTTATTTTCAACAATTTCTAAATTAGTCTATTTACATGAGAACAACCACCTAATTTATTTCCAAAACCTACACCTACATCGATGCAAAATAGAGTACCTCAAAAGATTTTCACTGCATAAAACCCCAAAAATTTCCATCACAGTTCCACCTCGCGTTCTTTTCTCATCAGCCTAAAAGCATCTAAACTCTGTGTACCTTTCGCAACCAACTTTTCACCGTCGAGTGGCAGCAGGAGACACCAGAGAAAATTCAATATAACTGATGAGAGATCACAAGCCACCTTAATCCCATTACCGATCCTAAGAATCATAATTTTACTCCGCGCGCTTCAAAATGGAAGAGGAATTCCAAACATTCGATTATTATTAATTCGATTATCTCGGTCTCTGGTCATAACCAATCGTCGGTTTCGTTGTCTGTTGCTTGGAAACGAAAAGGATGTGTGCCTGAAAGTGTTAAGCTATTCCATTTGGTAAGGTAAGGAAAATACTATGGAACTTTGGGAAATATACGGATTTTGTGTCACGATTTGTAACATGTATTGAATAACTAATAATTGCAAAATTAATGATGATTGCAGCACTAACCATATTTAATAACTTAGTTGGAATTTCATTTGAGAATTTTGAAAATTGGTTAACGTAATAAATAGTATAGTTTAGAAGCTAGTAATTATCTTACATTGTGTCGTGTGGCAATGGGTATCTAGTACTAAATTAAAACTTTAATTTTAGGTTAATTAAAAGGATCAAGGTAAATATGCTGTATATATTCTATGTTTAATATAAATATATGCTTAAATAACCACAAAAAGTAATTATACGTACCAAATATTGTACTTTATAAATTTTACGGGTAGTTCGAAAAGTGGAAAATAAAATTATTCAGTTTTCTATTATGAATAATTAAATTTTAGTAAGCAAATTTCTAGAGTAATATTTTGAATGTAAATTTATGACATAGTCTGTTATAGTGTTTTAGGGAAACTTTTTCTGATGAATCACTCGTTGGAAAGAATAACATCTGAATCTGACTGATATTTCTTTTTACCTAAGAACGTTCCTCAGATGGAATTCAGATAGTTTTTTCAGATAGTTTGTGCATTCCCCACTTGATTTCAAACATCTTTCTTCATACAAATCCTTTTCCTATTTTATCTCACAATAGGTTGAGAAATAAGTTTAGATTTTTCCTTTCATCCTCATGTTATGTTAACGGAAAGAATTTCCAGCATTAGCACAACTTGAAGGGAGAGAGAGGAGGAAAGTAAATTGAATTTATTCCAGAGAAAAGAAGCCCATTCCATTCATACAAAATAACAATCTTCATAAAACTACAATAAAAAGGAAAAAGTTTCAAAAGTATAAAGACAGTTTTCCAGTTAAAAAAAATTAACTAGGTCTGAAAAGAAAAAAAAGGAAAGAAACTCTAAACTTATACAAAAAGACTATCTCCATAAGGTTTAGAAAGTATAAAGAACACGATATCTTTATTTCTATAACTCAGAATAAAATCAACAAAATTCCTCATCAGTTAAGAAACCCCTTAAAACAGCCACAGAAGCAGTTAATGTATAACTTAAAATCCATAAGCACTTTATCCTACAAAGCGCTTCCCATACACACCAAAGCCAAATTTAACAGCTCTAATGAAAAAGCCATAATGATCTGAGAACGGAAGCAATAGAAACGCAGCAGTCTCATTCCTCCTTCAAGCGCCATTTGAGCGAGCATAAAAAAAGAGCCGTTTAATTGTACTATCCAGAATTTATTAAATGCAGTTGTAAGAGAGAGAGAGAGAAATTCCTGTGAATTCAGAAAATAAAGCAATTAAGTTTAACGACCGGCAACAAATCTTTCTTACCTCGCTTCATTTGCATCTATCTGGAAAGGTCCTGGCAGTAAAAATTCCTCGAAGCTATTTCCTGTTGTTTGGATGAGCCACGAATTTATTTCCATTGCACTTTTTTTTGGGGGGGAATGTAGATGTTAGGAGTTGCGGTAAAAATTTCATAATTTTGTGGTAATGAGAGCGTTGTTGAGATTTTGTGGGTAGTTACTTTGCTTTTGGAGTGTTAGTAGCTTTCTGGGAAATTTCTAACTTGGGGTTTTGTTTTTTATGGCAGATATTACAATGCTTTCTCGTTTACTTGCATATAAACTGAAGACAATTCTTTTTTTTATATAAATTGCGAGTTTACCTATCAGTTATTATTAGCCCGATTATGATAGGGAAATGCTTATGACTTTTAAATATTTTATTTGAATAGTAATGTTGTTTTTACTGCATAAATAATTACGCCTGTAGAACTTGTTTTTCCTTGATAAGACGCAGTTTGCAAGAAAACAACATTACAGGTGAGTTACGTAGAATGTTACAGATATTTTAGATTTGACCTGCTTTAGAAAATTAACAGGTTAAATAAAAAATTTTTAAAATCGATCCTTCTTTTAAGATGTTACTTTATTTTAGCATAAATTGTGTTTTTTTTTCAAAATTTTGTTTTTAAAAGCTTTTAGGCTATACTACTTACATATTATGCTAATCATAGAAAATAAAAGTATTTTTTTGTAATTTTAAAATTCAGTTCAATAAAAAAATGTTTTGAAGAAAGGAAATTTCTTTGAATTTACAATTTTTAGTTCAGTTATTAAAATATGTTCTTACATATATCTAATATCTACGTTAGAAAACCACAAAATTTGTGTTGCCAACAAATAAGTAATACATATATACTATAAGGTAGAATAAAAACAAAAATTTAAATAACGAGTACAACTTAAAAGTAGAGGCATTTAATCTACTTTCCATGTATATCTTCCCAGAAGACCTTTTCTGTCCGTTATCGATGAAATTAAATTCTGAAATTGTTATATTATTTGTAAAAATATTAATAGCAAAACCACTTTTATTACTTACCAAAAGTAATTAACATTAAATTACACAAAACATTTATGTATTTTCATTGACGTCCTTGAACTTTTTAAACTTAAAACTCTATGTTCTTTGAAAAAATAGAATATAGAATTGAAATATTGTTAGGTATCGAACAAAAGTGCTTCAATAGTAATTTGTCATCCAAGCTCCTTTGTCTTGATCTTAGTACATCGCTTAGGAAATTTTGTTACGTTCCATACTCACGAAATGAAAAAAAAAGATCGATTCTAACCCACCGAACTCTCAATTGTTTTTCTCCGAATGCCGTTATTGCCCAAGTCATTAGGTACAAAGTACAACCCCACTCAAATGGAATCGAACGGAATACCAATCCATCTCTATCAGACGGGCATCGAAACAAATGCAAAAGAGATTCTACTTGGGATAACTAATGGACTGAGAAAGCAGTGCAAAGAATCGATACAAATTACTCGACTTCCCTCGAAATGAGGACTCGAGTTCCTCTCCAATCTAAACTCGGAGTAATCCATCACGGGAAAGATCGATTCTATCTCATGTTTTATGCGAAATTGCAGTTAAGTTGAAGACTGATTGTAATTACTTGGATAAAAGTATTACTGAATGAGATTTCAGAGTTGATTTTATTTTGTGTTGTTGTTGTTGTTGTTTTGAAGTAAGTTGGAAGGTTGATGTGAATCTTTTCAAGGGTGGTTTGAGATTGTATTTTAATGAGTGTCGGAGAGCTGTTTTTCATTGACTGTTTTGTATTTGGGAGGCCCATTCAAAATATCTCTGCGCATTCATTGAACTTAAGTGAACGTGAGCTAACATATTATTAACTGACGTACTAATCTTTAAATAATTTGACACTCAGATAGAAAATACTTGAAAAGGTAGAAAATTAAATTGAAAATTATGCGTACTGCAATTAATTTGAAAAATTAATACATTAAAATAAATATTCATTTTTTATAAAACAGAAATGGTGAACATTGAATCCTATCTCAATAAAAAAATGTTCTTATAATTTCGTTTTAAATACTAAATTATGTCTATTTTAGAACAGTTAGTAGTTTAATAGTTAGTTTTTCTAAACGATAAGTAAAAATGAAATGAAAATAATTTTAATAGGATGCTGAAGCTAAATTTATTTTTTCAGATTTATTTTTTTCGGAGACCAAAAAAGTATTAAAATCCTTTATGGTACAATTTAACTTTTCTGGAAGATTAATTCTAATCTTCTAAGATTATTTGCTTCGCTACTTTTGACTGTATTCAAAAGTAATGAAATCAAATACTAAGCCTTTATGTGAGACTCTCCGCTTTCATTCACATATATGTGAATTCATTTATATGCGATATCATCTTTATATGTCATTTATATAATTTATGTATGCTTTCATTCACATATATGTGAATTAAAGCTGATACTATAAACAACATTGAAAGAAAGATTTTATGGTCTTATTCTAAAATGTTTTTTTTTTTAAGTTTTATGTTCCCTTTTTAATTAATATTTTTCAAACACAAAAAAAATATTTATTCAATGGACAAATATAATATAACCATCAGAAAAAAAAATACAAAAAATAAAGTCCCTATAAAAAAATTATAATTGCAATTACCTGTATAACTTTATTAACTTCTTCGTAATTTTACGTTTTTATACACCGAAAAAAATATAATTATAAACTTAACACATCCGAAAAACCTTAAGTCTTTCAGTTTTTTATACCAACCATAAATGTTTCCTTTAATATCGGTTAATAGCCTCTCGGATATATCAAACCAAAAAGTTTTTACACCCCGGAAGAAGAAGTTAAGTCGCATCTTTCACAGCACTCTTCTAGTCTCTAGCGAAAGGAAAAAAGTACTACTTCACAACCTTCCAAGCAAATAAGATAGGAATAAAGTACGCTATCCTAACTAGACTTAATTCAATTACACGTAAAGCTGCACCGAGAGACACGACTTGGGTATTTCTTTACCCTAAAGACTATTATTTTTCTAAACTCTCGGAACAAACGTAAACTAAAGTTAACAACACTTTGGAAAAAGACTGAAAGGAATATTAAAAAGGGACTTAGAGGAGTCTCACGTAAAGGCTTAAGAGGGTAAGATACATGCGAATTTTTATGGGGGATTTCCTCCTCCAGGAAATATCCTCATTTGCAAGGTGAAAAAAATTAGAGAGGATTTCTTTTTTAGAAGTGAAAGCTTAATTAGAAAGACATCGCGCGTCTTAATTCAGAATGAATTGCTGTTAAGTGAAGATAAATTTCAAAACTTTCACGGAAGTCGAGCTAAATGAAAATTTATACTGTGATATTTTTAATGTGTATCTTTATCAAAAAGAGATAAGAGTAAAAGTTTTACGTTCGCAAACAAAAATGGGGCTAAATTTAAGGCAAGCTGATATTCCGAGTCTAGCACGGGAGGAGCTTATGACTTTATTCTTTAAAAATTATGCAAGCATCAAGTTCCCTGTTTTATATTTTGTATCAAAAATGTAGAAACCCATTTTGCATTTATAATAAAGGAACATAGAGAAATAATTTATTTGCGAAAAATTGGAGATGTTGCTTGGAACGACAGAGAACAAAGTAGAACGACCCACGTTGCCTGCCGCGATCGCTTGTAAGCCGACTGAAAGAAATAATCCAAGCATAACCCGTTCACTGGCCACGTGATTACACTTCCCAATATGCTTTATGCTATGTAACTTCGTATGAACTCTATGCTTGGAACACATAGGTAGTTGAATAACTGCTGCTTCAAAGAAATTAATTTTAATCACGTTTCTACAATACGTATAGATTGTACTTTTTACGCATTAGTAACCTCACTCCGTTACATATTCTCGCCAGTTAAAAGTGTCAGTCAGTAAAAGTTTTAGAAAGTCACATGTCTGCCATCGAAAAGAGATTCGACGTTTTACATGACGCAGTTTAAACCAAAAAATTCTTCCGAATAAAGAACTTTAAATCGTATCCGTCTGCCAAAAGCATTGCTTTTTTCTGACTGAAAGATTAATCGATTAAATCTAGACAGGGGATGTCTGGAAATTTTTTACTGATTCAATCTAGCATGCATGGTATGACTGACGTGCAGACACTGCAATGAAAGATAAGTCACAAAAAGTAATAGTCCTTTAAATATATTAAGGTTTAATTATATGAAAGAAAAATCGTGAAAAAGAAGAAAGAAAATAATACATTTTTGGTGGCCTACCATCTATTGGACCTTTTTATAAATTATAACACTCTTCCTTATCTGTTTACATAACATACAATATCTTTTAGTCCTTGTGGTCAAAAATTACCTAAATAAACTGCATTTTTACTCTGCCTGTAATGAATAGTATGGGTTATTTATTATGTGAAATATAACAACATTTTCAACTGTTTTATTTTTGAGGTATTTTTGTAATTAAGTGATAAACACAGCTGCATTTATTTTACAAAAAAAGGTAATTAACACTGGGAAAAAAACTGACTTATCTGGAAAACAGACTAAACCAACTAAAGAAGAAAAAACTGTTCCCTTAAAATTATCTAATGCTAAAAAAATTTGCGAAAAATATTCAATTAAAGGAAATCAATCATGAAAATTTAGTTTTATCTTCTACCTTTAAATTACATTTTTTCCCTGCTGTAATTTTTAAACATAAATAAAGCAATATTTTTTTTGTCCATTAAGAATAATGTTCTCAGCATAATTTCCTTTATCTATAATTGCAACCTAATGAACCCAAATTTTTCAGTACTTAAAAGAACCAGCTAAAGTATTCTATAAATATTACACATTAAGAAATACACTAACCCAGGCTCCTCACGAAGCCAGTCTTTTGAAAGTTGAAGCACAGTAACTTCACCTTTAAGTTTGACTCAAAGAAGTACTACTTTGAGAAATCTTATCAGAGTAACGAACCAGCAATAAGAGCACTTAAGGAATTCTTTATATTAAAAGGAATCCTTTAGACGAGAAAAGGACATAAATTACTAAACTCTTTCCCTAGGAATAAATCGCTAAATCGCTTGTAATTACATTATACTTTGTCCTGTTCAAGGGAATAGTGATTTAGAATCGAGGTAGAAATGAAATTCCTTTATTAATTCTTGGGGTATGAACTAGTATCTTTAAAATGAAGGATTGCAGACGGAAATGAAGATTACTTTAATAATGCGAAATAGTTGGAGGTTTTGAAGGGGCGTGAGATGTAGAAAGTTGAATGATCTGGGACTTTGAATCATAAAAAGTTTGAAATGTTAGATTGAATCGAAGGTAAGAACTTATAACGATTATTCAGATTCGCTCTCTTTTGATGATAGAAAATTATATTTCCACGGAGAATGTTAGTATCAAAAATTTCTTATAGTACTCCAGTTTCACTTTGCATCTGAAATAATCTGGAGTAATTATTATAAAAAATAATAATAAATAAAAATAACAATATCGATACTGAAGGTTATGGCTAAAATGGGCAACGTCTAATTTCTTTAATTTTCATGAAAAATTTTCTCCTTTTTTGAAATTCCAATACGAATCCTGGCTCTTATTATGTGTCTGAAAAGGAGTAAAAAAACACGGGGTGATTTTAAATTTAAACAACTACCTTTAAGTGTAATAGATAATCTATCCATAGGGATTCGGAATTGTATAAGAAATTAGGAATATCAAACACAATCCCGAGAAAATTATTATTACTCCATTTTATTATTTTATAAAACTGAAGTGACATAAAATGAAAATATTGTTTTAAGTTTTGATTTACCTCTAGATTAGTTAAAAGGCTCGGTAATATAAAATACTAGTTCTTTTTCAGAGAAAGTTTCCTATAAAATTTGATTTTTCCTGATATAAAGCATCTATTATGTTTCAATTTCAGATATCCCCCCTCCAGCTCGAAGATTCACAATATCAATACTTTAAAAATTCACCCATTTCACATTACATTTCTTTACACACAGTTCCAGACATACGTGAAATATCGTGTCTTCATTGCAAACATGCCTTAGACGATTCAGAACTTGAAATTAAGAAACATCCCCCATTCCACATCCATCTGCATAAAAAAGCAATCCCTGTATTTAATGACTCCCCTCTTTCCAAGCCCTTATCCTCTCTGGCACACTTAGGAATTCGAAATTCTGTCTGAGCGTAGACTTTCCTCCGCGGATCATATTTCAAATATTTAAATGTGGGACCACGCGGGCGAGAACAGGAGAGAGTCTGGGGCAGGTTTCAACTCATAATTGATAAAATCAGCATTTCATTTCCTGCTTTTCTGGAGACGTGATGGGAAAAGCTTGGAATTTAAGGGTGGAAAACGCTCTTGCAATTTGCAGGGAAAGTATGAAAACGGTCTCTAAAGGTCAGGGATATTATATCTGAGACTACCAAGAGTTTCGAGATGACGGGAAATATTTAGTGCTGTGTTGTTGTGGTTAAGATCCTTGAAGTAGAATTTACCGTTTCATGGTAACTGATCGCTTAAAAGTTGTAGTATTTTTAAGGAAACCGAATTTCAAATAAAGATTAAAAACTGATTACTAAACTTTGAATAGTATTAGGATTGCATTAGAAAACAAGATAGTTTAAGAAACATTTAATATTTTTTTTAAATAAAGTTTTTATACAATTTTAAAAAAATCTAAAATTTTTATGCTGATTTAATTCAATCTATTTGCATTGTTTAATTTTACACTTTTTTGATACGTTATAGTTTAAAACTCTCCAATATCAAATTTTAAGTTCAAAAATATTTTTTAAATAATTTAAAATTCAATTATTTTATTTTTGCAAAAACACTAGTAGTGATCAAAAAACGGGATTTGAAGTCAAAGCGCACTCGAAACTAGTGTTTGTATTGCTTTTCAATGATCGGAAAACGGGATTCTATTGGATGTGACGTCACAGCGCACAACAACAACAGTGTTTATGTTTTCACGCAAAACGCAAAACGAAATTTCAAAAATGTGTATCACAGAAACTAGGCTACGAAAATACTTCATTTAAACGTCATTCTTTATGGTTTTTTATCTACTATTTTAATAAAATTTAATCTCAAAACCTGAAAATACCTCATCGTAAATTGTTATAACAATAAACAAAAAAGGGCATGTTACAAACTCTACTAGATGTCGCAAATATCGTGAAATCCTCCTATTCAATTTTTGATAACACATTTCTAGTTACCTGAAAAGAAAATTGTTCCATTTGAAGGCATTAAGACCAACTACCAGACAACTCTTTCTTTAAAGTGCTAAAAAAAAATAAGAGTATCTTTAATTAATTGAATTAAATTAGTTATTTATTCCAATTATGTACATTTTAAAATACCTTTAAATTATTTACAAGTTTATTATTAGTTATTTATAAAACAGGAATTCAAAAGTACAAATTCTGTATGGTTGTAACGAAATTTTCATTAACATTTTAGTTAATTATCACCTTTTGAATTTACCAAAGCAAACGGATTAGTAATTCTATCATACGTGGTTCCACATTTCACATGAGTTAATATTTACATACTTTCCACGAATGCGCAGCATAAAGTCAAAGTAAATATGGAATATGGCACAATGTAAATATCTCACTTAATATTTAAGTACAAACCATCCCAATCTAATAATTATGTTAAGGTAAAGTAAACATTCTCACAAAACAGATGTAATTGCATTAGATTCGGAAATTAGTGAACTGTAGTTTTATACTCTAGAAGAAATAAATGTGTATCTATTAAGGAGGTATATAAAACAATTTTCTTGACATGAGTGCACTAGTATTTCATGTTACAAGCTCGATTTTTTTAAATTTAAGAATAGATTAAAATGTTTTGTTTTGATAAAGTAGAATTTGGACAAAGTTTCGATCTAAAATTTCAGTTTCGAATACTTTTTACTTCTCTCAAGATACTAAATTTTTTATTTTAATAAATAGTTGCTGGTTATAAACTCATTTTATTGTAAAAATAATGATTTTGATTAAGAGTTTGCTTACAATTAACTGAATGATCAAATACGGAATCTATAATTTTATTTCTTTAGTTTATTTAAACAAGATATTCTTAAAAATTGCTTTAAGTGTCAAACTTGTTTGCTATTTTTCACCTTAAATTTTCAAAAGTATTAGAACTGAACCCTAAAATATTTTTTATAAAGATTTCATACCACCAAAATAAGTAAATAATTTTTAAATACTACAATGCACACTTAAGTCAGGTATCAAAACAATCATAGCTCATAATTTCCCCTTTACGGTTTATTATAACAACTTTCCACAAAAAGAACTCATACAGTAAATAGTATTAAAGAAAAACACCACAAGGAATGGTAATACAATGGTTATCTTCAGTGGTTGAATACATCTCCCCCAGACTAAGGAGATCATTAAACTCACCTCAATCTCAACATCAACACCGATTGCCCAAACCTCAGGACTTTAACCCTAACCAATCAATACGGCATTAGAGCTCTTGCTGAGCCTATCTAAACACCTCATCAGGAGTATAGGGGCTGGGATAAGCGGAACCCCAAACATTTCCAGGGACAGCTCCAATTAGGGCTCCAGAGGGTCGCCTTGGAACAATGAGCGCGATTGATTTCACAGACGGGGGTGAAGGGGTTGACCACTTTCTGGGGGTTTCGAAAAGGGGGGGGGGGGATTTAAGCTTGATGGAAATGGTGAGACTCCTTTCTGATGCCATCTTATTTGTTTATGAAGTTGGAATTATTAATTCCAATTATAAGGAAGTAACCAGATAAAACCCTAGATAAATTTATTACCAGATAATTAACCAGGAATTAACCAGATAAATTTCGGCCCCTTAGTGAACAATATAATGTCGCTTTTTTTTCTCTCTCTCTTTCATTGGATGTAAAGGTTGAAAAATTTTTCATAATAAATTATTATTAAATTATTATTATTATAATTACTAATTTAGGAAAAAGTTAAACCTTAAGAATTCTCTAAAATCAGGCATTTAAAAATACTGTGCGGCATCTTCATAAATTTAACTACTAAAACTTGTAAAACGCACTAAAAGGAATTTTTTATTATGTGAACTGTTAAAAATTATTTGACATTTAGTGGTAGATAATATGCAACAAGGTTTACATTTTGCTGTGACTGGAACCGTATCCGTAATTTCAAAATGGGGAACTATATTAAATTTGAGGAATTGCTTTACAATTTTTAAAGCTGTATCCTTAACATTCTTAACATGTATCTGGAATCCTTAAAAGAATCTGAACATTTCTAAATCAATATTTTGTCATTTCAAACAGTAATAAAAATTACTAGAAGCCCTCGACTGATGAAAACTATTTTTAGAAAGAGAGACAGTAAGAAAGACATGAATGGTTTAAAGGTTTTCCAAAATTCTGAAGATGTTCTATTTTAGTAAAAAGGATATGAAAGAAAATAATTTACCCTATAGTTATTTCCACCTAACACCTAGACTTATTCCCTTTTCTTTGTAAATGTATTATAATATATATTAGATCCCTAAAATTAACTTAAGCCCTTTATATACTGACGAGACTTATAGTCCCATTTTATTAAAACGTCAATAAATTCAAAAGTTTTTGTTGAATTCTTTCCAGAATATGCACGAATAACATTTTTTACTTTTTTTTCACTGATAAATGACATTGCAAGTTTAAATTATTTTCATTTACATGTTATCGGGTTATTTTACGAGTCATTTATTCATTTTAAAATTCCATATTGAAAGGCAGGAGAAATAGGAATCCAGATTCCATTCCAATATAAGAAATAATGAAGTTTGTAGGATGAAATTGGAATAATAAGTAAAAAATATTTATTAAATGAATATTAATCATTATCTTCGTTGAAAATTTAAAAATGTAACATTTATTTAAAAAAAATGTTTTAAATTTATTTATAATTTTTAAACTAATTAATTAATATATAAAGGAGGTTGATATTTATATAATCAATCAATTTCAGCAGTCATAATTTATCTCCCCCCAACAACACCAAAAAAGCACAATCCTCAACTCAAAAACGTCACATGCACATTACCGAGACAAATAGCTCAGAAACAAGCGGATAAAAACATGTCCACAACACATGTCCCTTCACATCTCATCAGAGAGCTAAGTACTTCCGCCTGATAAAGTAATTGCTCTTCTCCAGGCCTCAGAGAACGACGATGATAATACCGATTTCGACTTTTGGAATGAAAAGGTCGAAAGCGAGTTCAAACGGAGAAAGGAAAGTCTTTTGGGAAGTTCGGCCCCAAGAACTATTAATCTTAAAACAATGCCACTTAATTACTAGAGTGAATACTTTTCGCTCAAGAATAATTATCTCCATACTGGGGCACCTTGAAGACGAGCCGGTGTCAGACAATTTATAATCGATCTCCAGGGAGTTTGGAGCGTGTGAGGGGACGGTAGAATTGGGAAAAAAAGTCATGTGAGATAAGTAGGTTTAAAAATATAGGATGAAAGGTTTATGGAGGTTAAGGATATTTATTTAGATTTTTTTGTGTAGGGTAATTTTTCTTGATACGAAGAGAGGATACGATGAATAAACGTGTTTTATATTTGATTTATGTCAACATGTTTTACAGTAACAAATGTGAGATTACTTTGTTTTTTTTTGTTACCGATTTAGACAATTCCTTGGGATCATCATCATGAACATATTAAAGAAAAACGATATCATTACCTTTTAGAATAATCATAAAAAGCATAGATTTAGCAGGCTGTTTGTCTTATCTTAGAAAAATTCAAGTAATGATGCTTTTTCTGTCAAAGAATAATGTATTAAATTGTTTTTCTCTTGTTTAATTTTTTAAGGCAATCCAATTATACCAAGAGTCACTTTTTAATACTGTACATTATTATCACTTATAAACACCATCTTTTATATATATCAGTAAACTGATTTAATTTTTTTCTAAAGCGAAAAATATTGACGATCATCCGTTTTTAGTTTCCTTAAAAAATTATTGCTGTAACACTGTACATTAATATTAATACCATACATATTGTTGTGCATTAAAGGTTTTTAATCAGGTTTAAGGGGAATTTTTAATTGATTGGCATCAAAATAAAAGTATTGTGGTGTTGAATTTCACCACATCTTAATTGATATTATTTGGGTGCTTATAATCTTTATAACTTTTAAAATTCCCGCTTTGATTCTTCAGGCATTAAGCATTTTTCTCTCCTTTCCCATATCAAACTGTTCGCTTTTTGTATCACGCGCTTTTCATGAATATTTCTGAATGGTAATTATAAGATTGCTTCGGCCGGTGGTCTACAAATCTATTAACACTCCCTTCATTTCCTCCTCTCTGTCGCCGGTCAAGACATAACTTTCCCATCTCAACGTACTCTTTACTATCGCCAATATTCAAAATTAAATTGTGATAATTCCACACTCCAGTAACCTCTCCTACCTTTCCTTTAATTAGCTTTTGGCTAATTGTGGTTTTATGACGCTCGCCATCCTAGGTTTACAATACATGTATTTAACCCCGTGCACGCGTTTTTTTAAGCTCTCTCTCTCCTTTTCAAATTTCCCCCCAAATATTTGCTGCTCCGGTCACCAAAGGCCCACGCGGGTCGACCCGGGAGTCTTCAGAGGTGCTCGAGCGGTCGGTCCTGTCCGCGGCCTCATTTCTTCAGCTCTTCTAAGATGGTGTGCTTCAGCTGTGTGCTCTACTTGTGATTCTTGGATGAGGTTGAAATCCTTCCAGATGTGTGTTTATGACGTGGTGTGATTGTGCGATGTCAAGTGTTTTTTAAAGGTGTTTACGTAAAATAAAATATGAAATAAAGTACAGGCCAGAAGAAACTGTGCATTCTTTCGTGTCTTCAAAAAATATAGTGTGTGTGTGTTCAAGCTCAACATCATAAAATATAGTGTGTCCTCAAGCTCAACATCATATTGATCTCAATTTCAATGCAGGTATTTTCGCCCCAAATATTTTTATTGATAGTTTACAACCATATTAGTAACTTAAGTTTCATGAGATTGTACTTTGGGTGACCCCATTATACGATCTTAATATTTTCGGCCATTAACTTTAACTGTTTTTTTTTTGTTTCTTTGAACCTGTGGGTTTTTTAAAGGTATCCCAAGTCCTTAGGCCATCTTTGGCAACACCGGCACCAATAATTGATCCCTCCACCATTTTTTATTCTACGAATTAATTTAACTTTACCACAAGTATGTTTATGGTACTCAAAACATAAAAGTGTAAAAACACCAAAGTATCTAAAGATAAAGCATTGGGCTACTAAAAAATAAACATTTTAGACATATCGTCATTTTATCATCATAGACATTTTAGACATATTACATTAACGTCGAGAAAAATTTCTTTGAGAACAAACCAAATTAATGACATAATGCACCTCACATTAGTGACCGAAACATAACTTACTAATTTAACGTACTCCATTTAATGACCCGCCATTAATTACCATTAAACCAACAATCCAAGTAAAACCCTAATACCTCATTCCTCGCGAATTTTTCAATACTTTTTCTACACTGGAATCCAAAGAATCTACCATAACAGTCTAATAAGCCCAACGAATCTACGCTATCAATCAAACACCATTACCTGACAGGAGAGGCAAGGAAAACAAGATCGAGAGAAAAATAAAAGAATTAACCATCTTTTTAAAAGCAGCGAGGAACCTGCTTCAGATAAAGATAAATGGTAATTGATGTTCCATTCGTTTCCCGGCTTGTTCTTGGCTATGTCTCCGATTTCTCAAAATCATTTGCATTCGTTAGCGTTGCCATTTCGGACCGATAAATTCTTTAGCTTTGTGGACCCTCCCTAATGAGAGGGATTCTGAGGGAAATAAGTTAGGGGGAAAATGGCAACGGTTCTAGTGTTACGTAATAAATAACGGTGGGATCTATAGGCTTGGGAAGAGGTCTGGTGAAAAAGCTCTTCTTATGTGTTGAAGATACTTGAGAAGAGTTGGGCGCCATATTTCATTCAAAGAGTCTGATTTATAGCTCTTCGGTTCGTTTCCGATTTCGGTAGAAAATATTAAAGATGTATGGAAGTAAGTCGTGCATAAATGGATTACACCCTATTTCTTTCACGATTTATAAATATAGTCATCTAGGGAATAACTCTAAAGTTAATGAGAAATATTCATCAAATATAAAAAAAAATATTTTTGGCATCTATATAGTTATTTTCAAGTAAATTGACCATTCCAAGTTTTAAAGGTGTTTCTTTACTTTAAAAGACATTTGGCTTTAGATAAACCAAAATATTTAAAAAGTTTAATGATTTTTTAATACGATTTCTTATTTTATACATACATCAGTTTGAAAATTAGTTTTATGTTTTTTTTATATTTCTTCACCTTTAACTGGATAAATTTGTGGCAGACATTTTCTAGCAACAATTTAATGTGTGTGATGATTTAATGTATCCCTCTTTCAAAAGCAAATAGTCTGATAAGCAAACTTAACAATAATGGATGACTAAATTTTTCCTATTTACCCTTTACACTGTAATAATTTAATATGTGTATATGTTTACATTTCGTTAACATAAAACATCCCTAAAGTGTTTGTAAATACCGCCAAAGGTATTGTAAATATAATCTCGATGGTTTAATAGTATGGCATGCAAAACCTGCATGCTATAATGCAAATCCAGGAGTTCAAGGATACTTTATCAGTATCAAGTACCCGCTATTAAAACTCGGAAACGTTAAAACCAGGCTTTGACATCAACAAAGGCAAAAAGGTTTTGTGTGGTTGAAGCACTTTATCTGAACTCGAAACTCCCTACTACTGAATGCTATTCCTTCCCCACTACGTTTCTATAAGAACAAATCCTGATAAATTGGTCCCGTAGAATCCGGATTTGAAATCCGGGACACATTAATCCCTGGAGAGTGAAGACCTGACGCTCTGTCCCGGAAAGGGGAAAAAGATATCAGGTAGGTTGTTTGTATTCCATCGTCTGGATCAGAAGTTTTTGACTCTGGGTTCCCGAATATTTTGTTAAAATATTGTACTTTGTGTTACGGTTATTTTAAAATTAATTTTTATTGATGATATTGTTACATTTTGAAGAATATAGTTCAACGTTGGATTTTTACTGTTGGCTCTGAAATCATACCGTAGGTACAATCAAAATGCGATGCAAATATACCATTAAAAGAGCCTTGAAGTATACAAAACGTTTAATTCCTCTGTGGATTGGTAAAGTTCAAACTTTTATTGTCAAGAATATGAAATAGTTGGTTGTTTGATATTTATTAAAATTTTCTAAAGATTGGGACTTTTGTAGTTATAATATAGAAATACAAATTTGAAATACTTTCGTAAGAATTAAATATTAAAATATTCATATTGCTGTTTGGAAATAAATAATTAAGTCAAACAGTTAAAAATTCAACATATCAATATAAAATAATGATATGCAACCTGTGTTAAACAAGAACAAATAGATTTGAAAGTCAATGTAGAGATTTTAAGTTCTCTCGTCATAATAAATACACTATGAAAGATTTCTTTCCAAGGAGAACTGCTGAATTTTAAAATTTATTGAGTAAAGTTATTTAACTTCAATATAAAGTTTATTAAGTTTTTCGAAGATAAATATTTTAATAATCTTCTCAGAAATCCAAATTAAAAATTATCAAAACTATTATAAAGTTTATTAGGTTTTTCGAAGATAAATATTTTAATAATCTTCTCAGAAATTTAAATTAGAAATTATCAAAACTAATATAAAATATTCATAAAGCTGTTTGAAAACATTCAAGTTAAGTGGCATTTTTCTCAAACAATTTTCAGAGTTAAGATATATTAAGCTTAGATATAATGTGATCCCAATTTAGTTTGAAAGTTATTGTAAATATTTTAAATTTATATCGAGAAAATCTGCTGGGAAATGTGGTAAAATTATATTAGGAGTAGGAGAGAATGGAAATATTTTTTAAACAACCTGTTGTAATTTAAGTTATTTACACAGTTCAGTCATTTAAAGAGCAGTGTTGAGTAATTATTTATATTAGATGGAATTACAATATTGGAATGTTAAAACATACATATTTAGAAGCTCCTTAAAACATCGAATCCAGAAAAAAGTACTGATTACTTTTAAAATTTTTGGTACTTGTAACAGGTTCTGTATTTGTTATAAAGACTGTTTATTTATTCATGTTTTGATCAGAACTAACCGCCGGTCGTCGTGGGACATAGTTTGAAAGTTTAATCTTTGTCAGGGAAAGTCTGAGAGCTTTCCAATGCACTTAAAAATACATTAAGCTAATGCATGCAGAAAAGATATGCTTCGTCAAATCTCATTTACTTACTTTCAAGAACAAACTGTTGAACAAATACTGAAAGTACTTTTGACTATGTGCTAACATACAACGAAAAGCGCTAAGAAATAGTTTTCTGATATAGTTATATAAAAGAGAAAACTTCTCTATACATCTTGTGTTAAGTTTTATCATGGTGTATCATAAGATAAGTTAGGATAACAAAACGATAGTAAGAGAATCTATGGACTCTCTGTGGTTTAAAATTGATTCTTAACATCCAGGGTTCTTTTTATTGTACTAGTAACTTTTAGAATACCAAGTCCTTATTTTCAAACTGCGTGTCTTTGTACCAATATGAATAAATAAATTTATTTATTCAAATATTAGCTGATTTTTTTATATTTCCCTGTTTTCAACCCATTAATAACTGAGACGCATCCTATGGTAAATAGAGAAGCTTATTTTTATTTAAAGGTAGGTTTTAAAAAACGTTACCCACCGCAATTTTAAATGTGTTTTTGTGACATTCCAAAATATTTTAAGGAGTATACCTACTGTTTCACAGCCTACAAGAAAGCTTGCAAAATTACTACATCTATAGACAATACCAATGCATTTAATCTTTGTTTTGGGACATAAACAAATTTAATTTTAGTTAAATAATAATTTTTTCTCTCATATTCTCACCACACTGTCACTGCTCTTTACGTGCTACACCTATATTGCCGCTTTTATAAAGATTATAGGAATTCATGTATAGATATTTTAAACCTAAACACATATTTGATATCATTCATAAAAAGTTTAAAAATATAAACTTGAGTAGCAATAGTAGAAAATTTTATTTCCATGGTAGCTTTCTTTCATGAATATGTTCTGATTTCCCAACGGTGTTTTATACGCCCTCAAAAAAGCAGAAAAAAAAAACAGAAAAAATGGTACTCAATACATAAAGCTAAATTCATACAAAAGATTGATGTTTCGGTAAACCTTAATCTTTTCGAACCAGATTCCAGACGTTGAATGCCCTTGGTAGCAGAAACAATCCTGACTTGCAATGTTTGTTTTACCCTTTGTAATGGATTACTTTTTGCTTTTATAACTTCTTCTTGCACGGCTGGGTTATTCGAAACATATGTGATAGCCATAACTCTAACCAAAAGTGGTCGTATCGATTGCTCATTCATTTTCTATCCATAAATGTCTTAGAATAAGCAAGAATATGTTTAACATTACAGAATTATTGGAATATGTGTAATTTGAAACGGCATTCTCCTTCCAAGGGTATTTGACCAATTCTGTTTCGCATTACAGAATGAGCAAATTTGCACTACAGTTCCACGTAGGTATACAGGTAATTCAGATCCAATTAAAAATGAGAGTAAAAAATCAACTGAACAAGAGTTAAGTTAACCCTAAGTTAGTGTTACGATGATTATTCCAGAGAAAATTGCTGCTACGGTAACAATTATTCTCACGTTATTTGTAGCGAATAAAATTAATCAACTAAAGGATTATTAAAGAAACAAAATTTAACTAAAAGGAATGTATAATGATAAATGTATTTTACTTTATAATCAAATTCATTACAAAAGGCAACAGTAAAGTTTATTAATATTAAAAAACAACGTTCAAATATCAAATATTATGTACAGATAAAAACTATCCATAGTCATTATAAGAATGTAACTAATTTAATACTTTTTAAGTGGTTTAAAAAACTTTTAAATTATATAGTATATGAAAGATGTTCATTCAAAATTACATCAATAAATTAGTGTCATTCTGTATTCAACGAAAAATGCCTCAATAAATCAATGATAATTTTTATAAGCGTGAAATATCTGACCGTATTACTTGAGCTGGATAGAATGAAAGTCGTATAAGTCCACTGAACCAAGTTTTGAGTAATCGAAGGTTTTCTCTAACGATACCTGTGTTGTTCCTATAAAGACGGCACTTTTTAGGCAACTCTTACGAGCCTATCATTGAGCTTTTGACTTAGGTGATTAACCCTGTATGTAAAAGAACATAGAAGAAATCAAAATCCATGATTTATTCAAATTTTGTATTTTTGGACTTATACATACCACTTTCATTCTGAGCATCTCAATTGATTAACTGTTCTATCAGTTTCTCTCTATAACCAAACCAGTAATACCGTTATGTATTTAAAATATATTACTAAAGAATCATCAATCAAACAGTGGACAAATATGTTTTCGCTTTCAAGAAGTTTCATAGAAATCAACAAAAGGCTTAGGTAGAATCTCAGAAAAAGTGTCAGTTTCAGTTCAAAAGAAATGGAGTTGAAGGTAATAAAATTCTTTCAAAAAACATTTTCGTTGAGTTTATTTCCATCACGTATTCTAAAAACTAAAATATCAAAACTATTTCCAAACACGAAATCGTTATGCTTCTGATTTGGATTCAATTGCAGTTTTCGTTTTCGTTACTTTAAAAAGCCTTTTTCGTTCTCTACCGCCATGGGGGGCTATTTTTGTAAGAAGAAAAAGGGATTTTGTATGCTACTGTTATTTCTTCCTTCATCTTGATTTCATATTCTCCGTAAATTTTTTAGGGTGATTTTTGGGATAAGCAATTGAATTTTAAGATTCTTCACATGCTTATTCTGAATTTATACTTGTAGGAAAAGATAAAGCAATACATAAAATATGATACAAATAAAAAAGTATGCTACATTCAGTTTTTATTAATAGTAATTTTGTATTGTAAAAATATAATTTTTAAAAATACTCAATGATTTATTATTGCATTTATTTAGCACAAAATAGCTTATTACATCTATCACTTCAAATTTATTTTTCCTTTATATTTTTTTCATATGGAACATACTGAAAGTTAAGTAAAAATTTGGGATCGATGGTTCACAAGGATTTTGAAACATGGATTATTCTTAATTTTAATAACATTAAAATAATTTCTAAGAGAAGGTTGAAAGATGGAGAAAGAAAGAAGTCATTGCAACATTTTGTAAATTTATGTGTGCTTAAACAATAATCCTTAATCCCCCTGAATCAAAAGAATACATATTCTGAAGAATCTATTTCGAAAGATTGTAATAATAATTTCTCAAGAAAACATGAAGTCAGTTACTTATTTGGTATATTGATGAATTATTCAAGAATTGTTCACCAGTACTACAACGTTCAAGGAAAAAAATAATTTTTCGTAAATAACTAAAGGTTTTAGATTAATCTTTACAAGGGGGAAAGTAAAATGATCAATCCTAACAATATTTTTCTTTTAGGAAACCACCCAACACCACTTCCAACTTCTTGCCAAATCCTTTTAACTTCATTTGTTCTGTAAGGCGTTAGTATAGATAGATTTGCTTTATATTAATTTCTTCATGTCAATACAATTTTATCACCCTTGTTTCAATTTACGCACAAAAAAAAAACAATCTATTCCTATAATTACTAAAGTTTCTCCGCGGGAATGGATTGAACCTAATTTTTATTGTGACATCAATTTTTCAGGGTACTTCTAATCTTCTTAAGGACAAAAATCCAATAAGGAATTTATATTTCAACTGGGATGTCTTTTCTTTTTAAGGATTTCCAGACACATTACTTCTAAAGGGGAAGATAAATTCCGACTGAGAATCTTATCTAACGACGTCACATGACCAATAAAATCAATGTGGCGCTTCGTTCACACTATCGATGTTTATCTTTGATGGTTTGATATTTTCCTTTGCAATTTCACTCTACTAATGTTTTTCTACTAACTAAATCGAATTGAAAACCTCAACAAATATGTTCTCGAGGAGTATTTTTGATAGTTAAAGAAAATTATGATCTAAGTTGGTGAAATAAATCTTAATATCTCGATGGTAAATACGACATGCGATAACAAATCATGAAAAAGAATACCGTATTAATAAAATTATTACATTTATTATACTTGCATTTTATAAACTACTTGTTAAGGGCCCAATAATTTTAAAATTTCTTTAAGGAAACAGATTTTGAATAAGGATTGCCTTACTTAGTGAACTCTATTTTTTAATGGAAATTTTCATAATGCCCAACAAAATTTAAACATAATTCCAATTCCAGTGAACCTCCAGCCATTATGATAGTGAACAATTTATTTGATCCCTTAAAGATTTAATGTAATAAGAATCGACTTAAAAATACTGTAAGCTCTTATACAAAATCTGTAACTTCTGTAATAAATTTCAAAAAGATACCTTAATTTCAGTATTAAAAGAAAGTGTTTAACTGATGTAAGTTGTTTCTGTTGTACCGTCTCGTTTTTTTCCCCCATAGGAGATATTTTTAAAAATGGAATAAAATAAAATGAGTGATTCATTTTTAAGTCTGCATATAAATTTAATCAAGATTGTAAAGTTTTATTAGTAATTAAAAAGTTAATTATATAAATAAACAGTGATTTTTTCAATATTAAAATTTTTGAAAGGAATGATTACTCTTAATATAAAATTTGTTTTAATTCGAATTTATAAAAATTAAACAGTACCCATTATCATTATTTTGATTTACAGGACTATTCAGCGATGCATCTTATAAACTTTTAAATATTCATGAAAATAAGCCTACTTTTTGCAGAATACCTTCCAATCAATGCCTTATTTAACTTAGAAGGTTTGAAAAACTACAAATGAAGCTTTTGAAATAAATTCCTTTTATACGGTGTTGTAAGAGACATTAAATATCATCAATTTTATTTTATGCAAGTTTATTAAAGTTTTTCTTCCCCTTAAGGCATTTCCTTAAAGTGGATACCTTTGGAAGAATAGTAAAATGGTTTTTGCAGAAAAAAAATCTAACTACTTACATGTGTATAAATTTAGTTAAATTGTAAAAATGAAAATAGCTATACTTAGGATAATCACGCTTAATGATCCCTAAAACATTTTTTAGAAAATAACTTATCTTCCAATTTAAGATTTCTGCTTGAGTAGCAAAGAAGTATATAAGGTTATTAATAAAGTAATATACGTGATAATAGGAGTACCTAGTATAATGATAGCTTCAGTATATTATCTGAAAGTATAAACGGCGTCTCTTATTGTATTTTTGTCAAGAAAGAAATACTATTAAGAAAACAGTTATATATTTATTATAAATGAAATAACGGATAGATAAATAATGGTATAATTTAAACTACTACGAATCAAAAGCATGAGTTTCTTTATTATTGGGTTCAATTCCGTTATTTGTTCCGCTATATATTGCCAAACTGTTTTTTAATGCCAAATAATAGAAATGTTGCCAAAAATGGCAAACTAATATATTAAATTATACAGTTATATCCATGACAACCATAAAATTTTAGTGACAGGAATAATCGGCGTTTAAATAAGCTTAACGATATTTAACGAGACAGTTAACGGAATTGAACCTAATATTGAAATAAAATTAATTCATCAAAATATATTTTATGGTGATAGTTTCTTTGAGGAAAAGTGCAACATTTTATTTATAACGATTTCTGAGGTTTGATTTTATAAGAAGAGGCATTAAAGATACTTAGATGAATAAGTGAAAGTCCAAAGGGTACAAGTGAGAAGTTAACTGAATAGTGGATAAGTTCGTAAGTACTTTTACAAACATATGTATTTCAATATTTTTCACTGTGATTAATAATCAACTGTAGTTGAAACTTCTTATCATGGATTCGCATGGTAAAAAATACTCCTACCTCATTACCGCAAGTTATCCCGCATCGTCAATTGTGCCCACTTCCAACCCACTCATATGCCGTTTAATATACTACGCTCGCATTTTATAGGTCGTACTACTAATACATCGACACCAGAATTCCATACCCCCACTCTTCCAAACACAACAAACAAAGTACCCAACCCACCTCTTCATAAACCTGCTCCTTACACGACTAATCCAATAACTCAAAAATCCAATCTCCGGCCACGGCGACTTACCCTACCCTACATCTGCTGGCCTCCTTATTAAACCCAGAGACTTAATTTTCACTCCCCTAACGGCATTTCATGCAACGGTGCCAAGGGTTCCGCGAGATCAGCAAGAAAAGGAGCCGCGGAAGGGTACTTAAGGAGGCATATCCTCCCTCCTTCAATAAAGTTAATGGGCCGAGAAGGGCTGACTTCGGATCTTGAGGAGTCTCCTCGGCAATTAGTTATTGATCTGTTGTTGGAGTGATGGGTTCGGACCAGATTAGGACCCTGTTAATGACTGAGGGGTCTTTTTGAGGGCGAGGGTGTTGTTTGGATTCGCCGCAGATAGGAGTGGTTGGAATTTGTTTGGAGTTTGGTGTTCATTGGCAGAGAGAGGGATGTATTTCATTTGTAACTTGATGGCTCGGTGGTAATACTTGAGATAAAAAAAATGGTGATTTGGATGGCAAAGGGTTGGTCTGGTATGAGCTGGTTATAGTCTAGAACTGGCGCCTGAGACGAAATGTATTAGAAGCAGTTACTATTGTAATTATCCTCGAAAGCATTTTCTTCGGCAATGACAAGGCAGCCGAAACAGAAGTAGTTTACATACTGTAAAAAAACCGGTCACTGAAGTTGTGTAATGACGGTTATGGAGCATTATTGAGCGTTTTTGATCCTGTTTCAGGCGCCAATTCTAAATGAACAGACTATAGAATGGTAGTGGTATAAATCCACTGAACGTAGTTTTGAGTAATTGAAGGTTTTCTCCAACAGCCCCTGTGTTGTTGTTGCTATGGAGAAGGCATTTTAGGCAACTCTTACAGGCCACTAATTGAGCTTTTGACTTCCATGTCTAATAAACTAGGTAAAGGATCTTAAAAGAAATACAAATCCATGCTTTCCTCAAGTTTTTAACTTTTGGACCTACACCACTTTTATCCTAAGCACTTTATATTTTTAGTTAAATGCATTTGCAATAAAGTTGCGAGATTGTAGGTACCGGTTTGGCAAAAGAACCACCGAGAGTGTGTCTTCAAAAAAAATATTTGGGGAAAAATCATTCTCAGTTGACTTATAGTGTGTGGGCCAGCCACTAAAGGAGGAATTTATGAGGGGTGAAGATAATTCAGAATCAATTATTTTAAATTTTATAATGAATTTGAAAAAAGGGTACGTTATAGAATAATCCTTGTAAAAAAACTATTTAGCACACCTTATTTGGGACTGTGAAAAAAAGTTTATTTTCAAAATTTGGCAAACAAAAAATATATTTGAGTTGTACGAATGGTTAATATTATTTCATAAGTTTTAATACAAAATCGTAAACTGAATAAGAACTTTTTTTTAATTTTAATCATTATAAAAGTACCTATTAGTAATCATATGGTAATATTAGGTACAATTAAAGGGTAAACTCAAATTTAATGTATTTAGATGTATTGTAGGTAAATGTATTAGAATTTAGGTAAATGTATTTAGAATATTAATATACAATACCTATTAACAGCTTATTTTTACTGAGAAACTAAATGGACAAAACAGATTAAAATACCCTATAATAGTTCATTGGAATACCTAACGTTTTCTTGGGAAAGAGACGTGATGAATAGATTTAACCATGTTTTCAAACATAACTTGGATGTTAGTTACTTAGTAATTTTGATAACATGGAACACAAAAATTAAATGATAAAGATTAAACTCTCTTCCACAAATATTCCCAAATAAAGGTACGCAAATCTAGTTTTAATGTCATAAACAACTTTTAGATAAATTCAGCAAAACTTACTTGAATTCTCACGCATTATTCTAAAATTAAGTAAATTTTTAATTAAACACGTTTCACATTTACGACTCTAGAAGCAATCGGTCCATAGCCAATCCCTTATACGAAGTACATGTATGCATAAACTGTTGGAAACTTTATAACATTTACTAAAGAGTCACGTTTTCCAATTAACTGAATTTTAAATATTATTAATGGTAGAGAGATTTATGAGAACAATTCTTATTTTTATAAATATATACTTAAGTGAACTGTTCCACGATAAGTATGAAGGAATCTTCAAAATTGAGATCAACAGATGGTAATCAGCTTAATGAAACATTTCAATAAATAATGATGAATAAACATTTTCAATTTTGTATACCATAGAGTCTTTCTGCCCCGGCTAGGTGGTATTGGTAAACCCAAACGGGGAAAGCCATTCTCTCCCTGGGGTTGGATAGGTATTGAGAGAGCGCCAAACTGGTTACTTCTCGCAAAGAACTATTCCACCTCCCTTCTCTCTCCTTCGAAGGAGTAGGAGTGCTTGGGGGCATAAGTAGCCAAGTCAGCTATCCTGATTTCCCACACCCCTACTCGAACTTGGATTTACCCGCTTCCCACCGCCAAGCGAGGACAGACAAACTTTACTTAGTGTTATAGAGTTATTCTATAAAAGGTTTTTCAAAAGTCCGTTTCACGGCTTTTATTTGGAGAACCAACGTCCCTTAAAATTTTGAAAGTGAGGTGTATCCTTAAGTAAGTAAGTATCCATGCTGAATCCATTGAGACCACTTACACTGCTCTAGCGGAGGATAAGGAAGTAGAAGAATATAATTAAAAAACTAAAGAAGATAGAACGAAAACAATGAGAAAATTGTTTGCAATATCTTAATAAAGGCGGAGAAAAAAGTCTCATGAAAATATCTTAAATATTCGAGGAGATATTCATGAATATCATATTTGTCTAGACAGTCCAGGGTGAGCCAGTGCCTCCCTCTGAATCTCCCTCCATCGCGTTCTATTTTTGACCACCTGACGCTACTTTTTCTCCTGAATGTTTTAAGGAAGTCCATCTTCACAGAGTCAAGCCATCTTAATCTGGGCCTTCCCCTTTTCCTGCTTGATAGTGGTTTATGATCGAGGAGATATTAACATGTGAAATTAATTTTTTTTAGCCTTCACAATAAAAAAGTTCGCAAATTTGTAAGTTTTTCAGTGTTATCATGTAGTTTTGAGTTTTTTAGTTAAGTAAAGACACATTTTAATTAAGAAATTAAAGAAACTTGCAAATTTGCAAACATTTTCTTTTTTAACACTTGAAAAAGTGCTATTTTCACATGGTGATACCTCCTCTAAAGTAAATTAAAATCGTAAGTAATTTTCTAGGTATCCCCTAAGTAATATTCAAACATGTAGTCCTCATTTTAAAGACATAGTTATAAATAGTAGTATGTAATTTCTTCATTATCTTCGTTTGTTTAATTTGTTAAAATAATTTATTCGGTTTCACAAACTTAACATCCCCAAAGATGCATCTTCAATACATTAAACCAGTCACACAACACATTACCATAATCAAAACGGACAAGAGCTAAATATTCGCCATCTAATCCCACATAATCCAAGAGCACGGGATCAATTTCAACAATCCATTTCAATTTTAATGAATTCCCCTCCATAACAGAAGACCATCGGATCACGTTGACGAACAACACAACGACGCAATTTCACCCCTCAAATCCCCCATTAAATCCCAACCCCCCACAAACCTCTCTACTTTCGGGCCCTAAAAGCACCCCCTCCACGCAATTCGTTCTAGAACAACTTAATGCGAGGTCGCCTCCTAATCGTCAAAGACCGCTTCTCTGATTGCCGCGGCCGCGTCTCGGGTTAACACGGCGTTTCCACTGCGAGCGACTAATGCGTTTTCGGTGCGCAAGCGGAGATCTAATCGTTAGGGAAAGGGAAGAGGTTTTGGGGGGCTCGGGTTGCGCGGGAAATCTTTTAAGGGGTTTTATCGAGTTTCTGGAGGGTGTTGGATGTTTTGGGGAAATGCAAATTTTGTTGGTGGGTAGTTTGGGGTAAAGTTAAGAGAGATTCAGGTAACTGTATCCATGGGGGAAAATTATACCTAGTTGGCAGTTTGCATAATTTATTGAAATGGTTTAATGATAAAGTTATATATAAAGGTGTAAAATCAAACCAGTTGTCTCCTTAATAATGTAACCGTTCGTTGTCTTGTGTCGTTGCATCATACTTCCATCTGATGGTCATGATGATAGGATGATAGGATCATTTAATCAATCATGCAACTTTCCGATGGAATTAGATATGAATATTCACAAATGTGAAGTTCTACAAAACAAAACTATGTTATCAAGATACCAACAGCCCTGCCAATATTTCTACAAAAACAACCACATTTGAGATGAACTAAAATTCCTAAAGTGAAAAGAGTTTTTCAGTGACTTACAATAAATTTTCAAAGGGATAAATCTTATAAATTAATACTGCGATTGTGGTTCTTCCTCAAAACTATATAATAACTTTAAAACTGGAGGAAGAAGACGAAACGGCCTGAGTAGGGCTGTAATATGTCTCAACGCTTTCCTTCAACATCAACATAACTTTAAAAATATCTGGATCAAGTTTGTTTGATCCACCATAAATTTGCAAAAATTTTAATGATTTTTTGCGAGACTTTTTCCCTATAGAAGTCAAACTTTTTTTAATCTAGATATTTTTAATTTATAATTTTATGAATTGGTAATTACAGAGAATTTTTTTTATCTTATATTGAATGCGAAGAATATGTTTAAATCATTTTGAAAATATGTATTTTAACTGACGTACGGTTACAAAACAATTGTTTCTTAATTGTATACTCCACATGGAAGTCCTAGAGTGCCTAGGTGCTGTTTTCATGTGGTGTCTTTTCATACTATCTCCACATAAACATCTCAAAACAACAGCACACATCTATTTAAACATCAATTCTCTTCTCTCAACTCTTGTTGAAAACTTTAAAAGAGAGCATTCCGTTTCTTAAAAAACCGTCCCATACGTTTCCAAGGATATTGCGTCGGTGCGATCAATGCGTATCCACAGAGAGAGAGAGAAAGAGCCTCAACAAAAGCCTCACATATCACCTTCCCTCTCTCTCAAGAGTCACAATGACTTGCGGCGGAATGAAAAGAAATCGAGTCCCGAGGCCCTGAAGGGAAACTTTTGCCCTGGAAAGAGCAACCTTCGAGTAAATAGAAAAAAAAAAAGGTTTTTGAAAAGTGTTCGCTCTGTTTGGGGGAAATGGAACGTATGGTTTTTTGTAGCTGTTCTGGTTTGACTTTTATTTAGTTGTTTATTATTCTTTGCTAATTGTAGGTAAATATCATTTCCATTTTTGAAAGTTGTCAGTAAATTAATTTATTTCCTTCTCTGTTTGTAAACACTTTAATTTTTTTAAAAGTGCAAACATTTTGTAAGCAAAGCTTTCATTTGCTTTATCGATTTATATACGACAAAAATATTTTTTGAACTTCGGTTATGTTTCTGTATAAAATTGTGAAGAATTTTGAAATAATTGTGTTATTTGTGGTAAAGTATGTCTTAGGTTCATCATTACCGAAAAAAAAGACAAATTTTCTTTATAAAAACGCTCATTTCATTTTTTTTTATTATTTTCAAAAGTATTCTTACGTAAGTTAGGTACTGAAATGGAGTTCCTAATAAAGTTCCTATTATCTTGTCTTAAAAAAATACACTTAAGTAAAATGTTCATTGGCCAAGAGCACTCGGTGGCCTTTGGGTCTTTATACCTCCTAAGTGGGTTGAGATGCTCTGCTGACTTAATGCTTCTCTCAAGTCTCCGGACAGTTTATAGTGGCTACAGCCACCTGCGTCAAGAACAGCCAAGAATATGAGGCCGACTAAGGCGGCCCGAGTCAACAGATGTTTGAAGCCCTCCGGGCTAGGTACAGTTGGGGAAATAAAAAACGACTCAGTTGAGATTTCTGACGAACCACTTGGGTTAGGAAGACAAACAAGGTGTCATTTTTCATGTCATGAAGTATTCTTTAAATGAAAAAAATTTCGAGTCCTTAGGGGTCGTCCTCATATTAAACGAAACACTAACTTTTTTTTTTCCTATGGGGACCCCCAATTATTATGCGTTTTTCTGAAAGAGCATCCTCATAAACCCCCAAATACCAAGTTTCATCCATGTAAGTATCCAAATAGAAGCATAATAAATTTTTGAAATGTCAACCATTCAATGTGAAATTTGTCAAAAAGTTTTCGGCGTAAAAACATGAAACTTGGAATTTAGATCAAATTTGTGTCTCCAAACAAAATAATTATGCTTTTATAGCGATATTTAATGGTTAATAGATAGATAATTAACATCTAATTTTGACCCAAAAATAAAATTTTAAAATCTTTTAATATTTTTATGGTAATCGATTCTGGTAGTAATTTTATGTGGAAAACCAAAATTTCAGTCGATTTCATTCAATAGTTTTGGAAAAAACCGAATTAAACAAAATTCCCCCTCTTTAAGGGACCGTATACCTCTGCCATATGTATACCGGCGAATGCTTTTTCTGGAAACAGTCGCCTTATATTAATCACCATAACTTAAATTAAAACTTAAATTTGATATAAAATTTCAATAAATCTCTTATAAACTTTTCAATAAACATTAAAGTGTTGAGTTAAAGTCTTACTATCTCACCGTTTTTAAGAAATAGTGTTTACAGAAAATTAACCCTTCTCACTCTGGAGACGACCCCCAAAACGTAAAAGCTTTATTTACCGCACGATTTGAATGAAACTTGGTATTTGGGGGTTTATGAAGATATTCTTTCAGAAAATCGCATAATAATTGGGGGTCCCCATAGGAAAAACAAAAGTTAGTGTTCCGTTTAATATGAAGACGACCCCCTAAGGACTCGAAATTTTTTTCATTTAAAGAATACTTCATGACATGAAAAATGACACCTTATTTGTCTTCCTAACCCAAGTGGTTCGTCAGAAATCTCAACTGAGTCGTTTTTTATTTCCCCAACTGTACCTCATCGATACGTCCCCCCCCTCGTCTCTGTTCATTGGCCCTTTCTTTCAGCTGCCTTTAAGATCATCCGCCAAAAAGTGATGAATTCCTCACAGATTACGGGAGATTCGGTATTCTGTCCGGGCTCTATAGGGCATTTGACTTTTTATACAGACGAACGTTTTTAATTTGCTCGAGACCCAGTTCTGTTCTTTTTTTTTTTTGCAATTGCAAGATAATTTATTTGGTGTAAATTGGGTTAGAACGTAAAAAATAACGGCTTAACATTATTAAAAAATGTAAAGGTAGTTTTGTTATGAAGTTAGTGAAATACCATAAAAATTTAAATCATAAAATTAAATTTATTTACCTGAAAAGGTTTTTTTTAAAGGGTTTTATGCCCAGCTTATCTCTTGAAAAAGTGAACCACATTCTTGAAATTTTAGATGGATATTAGGTGTAAACTTAAGAACTTCTAGGCGTAGTTTCATTTATGTTTACTAAAAAAAGGAAAGCTTCTGTGAATGTTTATTACTATAAGTGTCTAGGCCACCCAGGAGCGTCCTCGTTGGCTTTTAAAATTGCACCTATTTTTCCTAACGAGGGCGATTTTGTATTAAATTGTATGAATGATATTTGCATTTTATATTTATACCTTCTTCTTCAAATAACTTGGATGTTTGAGACTTTCAGGTTCACCCTTCAAATACTATATTCCTCCTAACGCTTAAGTTACAAAATATGAAGAACAACAAAAAAGCCATCATCTGGCTTTGTGAAATTTTTGTAAGGATATTAAGAATGATTTATAATAGTCAATATAATTTTTATTCAACAAAAAATTCAATTTCTCACCCTAGTACCAAGTATTCCATAAAACTAATTTAGTGAGCTCAAAACAAACCTTTTAAAGCATACTTATCCACTTGGACTTGGAGTAACTAAAGGTAACTTAAGGACTTAAAGATAAACTCTTAAGAATACTTAAGGTTCTAAGCTACTGTAATCTAGATTTAGAAGCCTCTAAAGGATTAATTACAAGCTAAACTTCTCTTAAGAATTAGTCTTTAGGGAACTCTTTAAGTAAGTACACTATTGATTGAAATGTATAGTTTAGAAAATGTATGATTACTTGCAAAACACACCTCATTTATCAAACGTTATGTTTTATTATTATTAAAGTCTATTAGGTAACTTAATAAGGTATAATGTTACAATTTAATTTATTTCAAAATTAATATTCTATCAAAATTTAATTTAAAATTCAGCATCATATTTGCATCCATTATTAGCATGACACGCAATACCGTATAGCAATCATTCCTTTACGTTAAGAAGATCGTTAGAATAAAGGTTCCTATAATCATTATATGAAACTACCGTGATGAGAAATCATTATTTTAATGGCAGGGTGATATTACAGATGATCAAATACTTATTTTCACGATATAAGAGAAGTTAGATCGATTTATCAAAATGACTCTTAAAGGATGTTTGTTTTAAAAAACATTTGAAAAAAATACACTCCAGTGACGTTATAAATTAGAGATTAGTTTGAATAAAAATTTACATACTTGTTTTAAACTTAAACATGCATAAGTAAAGTGCACTTATAGGATTAACTCATATTTATTATTATTTTTAATTAAGTAAAATAGTACTTCTTATGAATAGGTATATTTTTAATCTTACAAAGTAAATTTTAGTTTCTCTGTATAAAGAAAAGTATAAAATCTTCATTATTATTAAATGCTCTAATAGACAGTTTAAATTATCAATTAGTATTAAACTATTAATTTAAATTATTTTTAGATAATATATTTAAAGTACATAAAGAATGAATTAAAACAGAGCTTAATAATCTTCAAAATTAATAAATGAATATGTGTTTCTCTTATTAAATAACTTTTTTACTAATAAAAGTTTTTATACTTTCAATTAGTTTAAATCATAATATTTAATGATTCCATAAAAGTATGATTAAAAGTACATATCTGTTTTCTCCAAATTTGTATTTGAATATTAAAATATTCCGTCTGAACCCTTTTTCTTTCAAAATCAGCAGATGAGTTTCGACTGATATAAATTCCATTTCATCATAAATTTAAGAAACCTTTTTCTTTGTTATCAATAAAATTTTAAATCAGCATAGCAGAAGCATATGATAAATGAACAAAATATGAGTATAGTCAACTCAATTATGAGCCTACTCAGAATTATAAACTAACTTCGAAAATAAAATTGCTTACTGTTAAAAGTAAACACTTAATTTTAACCATATCGATTTAAAAACTATTCATATTTCAGATAAACTTATTTAAGATTAATGAGTACATTTTTTAAGTTACAAATTTAATATGTTTGAGGGAGAAAACAAAAATGGAAATGTCTAGAGGTTATAATTCCCCCAAAAAAATATATCC
This sequence comes from Tetragnatha montana, assembly GCA_963680715.1. NCBI lineage: Eukaryota > Metazoa > Arthropoda > Arachnida > Araneae > Tetragnathidae > Tetragnatha > Tetragnatha montana. The sequence goes on from OY796677.1 coordinate 35,398,421, forward strand.
TGATATATAATCCAGTATTAATCACGGTGTACCCAAGCTAAGTAATCAATCATTAGAATTTCTTAAATACTTTTGCATTTAAATATTTTCTTATACAAGAATTTTCAAAGATTATAGGGTTGCTTAAAGAAAAGCCCTTATAATTTATTCAGTTAAAACCACTATAAATTTAAATGTAAAATACACCAGGTTTCAAGACACATGTTTGTGTGTGTATTTGGCTAAATCTTCAATAATTAATAATAAATTCTCTAATTTCAGACTCATTTAGAGAAGGTTAGGTTTCTACCTCTTGAAAAACATAAAACCCAAAACTGTAACCGGGTAACTAAATTGACTATTTTTTTGTTTCCATCAAAGAAAATGTGATAGAGAAATATATATCAAACCCTCAAGTACTTTGACAATAATTTTCTTTTATATATTCCTCCTTTTCCTTCCAAATAGCCTTAAAGCCCATTAATCCTGCAGCGTTTATTCTTTAGAACCATTAAAGATAATAATAAACTGTTTTCTCCTTGAAAAGCCACTGATTTATGCGCGCCATTGTACAAGGGTCGAATTTCCATAATTAAAATTATTTATTACCTTCATCGCATGGAAATCTTCGAGGGAAAATGCAAAGATGAACTATTTTATCAGATACTCAATTTGTCACTGTGTAAAGGGACATTTTACTGAAGAAAGAAACTTCTGTTTTTATATAGTTTGAAGGAGAATAAGCTATATTTGATTCAAGGATCCTATTGTTAAGAAGATTATTTGGGTTCTTTTAGGAATAAGGGTAAAATATTTCTAGGGTAAAAAATTCGAAAATAAAATCTTGAAAACAAATTAAAAAGTTTACAGAGAGAGTCTTAACTTTTATTATTTTTAAAAAATGATTTTGCAATTATAATATGCTATTAAATATTAACATTTAAAAAATATTTTAGTAAGTATTATTTGAAACCGTCTAGCACTTTTTTTTATACAATTTCGTACATTTTGTGTTGAATTGTATGAATAAAGGCTCATTTTGTTAATGCTACAATGAGTCCTTCATCCTTGCCCTACTGGAAGGATGAATGTAATTTAAATGTAAATTACGTTCATGATATTCTATAATCAACGTATGTAAGGGAACTAACTATGCATGTTATGGACTATGCACTTTAAGGAAACTCTGCAAACGAATGTGTATGCCAGTACACACCAGGGTTGGCAAAAACCCGGGTTTTTTTGAAAAAGCCCAAGTGGGTTGGGTTTTTTCGGGTTTTTTCAATAAAACCCTGAAAAAACCCATATAAAACTGGGTTTTTTCAGAAAAAGTGTGGGTTTTTTCAAAATTAAGTGGTTTTCTTCAAATGTTAAATGTTTTCTGTCAAAATGGTGTCAGTTTTTCCATAGTTAAGTGGGTTTTTTCAAAGTTCGTCAGTTTTCTAATAAATAATGTTTTTATTTTTATCTTAAAGTGTTCATTTACCAATGCTATGAGATCAAATGTAACAATAAGCTTAGGAATCATTTTTTCTCAAATTTTTCTTATGATGTAACATTTTCCCAACATTTTACTGTTATTAAAGTTTCTCAATTAATCTTGATTTATGTTCTTTACATATGTTAATAAAAAGAGTATAAATAGTAAAATTAAGATTTATAATTTTTAAATTTAATTACATACTATTCAATTTAACTGGATGATAATTGTAATATAAATTATAAATATCACCCTACCTGATCATATCTGGATCCTCGTAGTTTAAGAAACATATAGCATTGATATATTGTTACTTTGACTATGAACTTGAATGATTGCAAAATCATATCAAAATTTAAAAAAAAGAGCGAACCTCATCTGCCGCCCTTGAGGCACTGGAGGCATCTGATATCCTTCTTCCTTTCCCTACTTCCAAGAACCTGGTCACATGGTCACCACACCCTCTATGACTCAGACCAATCACAAACTTTTAAAAGATTGGAAAGAAAGAAATAAGGAACAGCAGATGTTTTCCCGCTTTTATTTCAATTTTCAATAATAGAAAAGCCAAATTATAACTCTTTTTTTCTGGTAGACTGCATTTTTGAAAATCTCATGTTTCTTGGATAAATAATTTCAAAATTCAACCAAAAATAAATTTCACAAAGGACAACTGAACTAGGGGAAAAAATTAAAGCATTTTTCACTAGGAAAGTTTTAACGATAGGTTAGTGTTCATGGAGAACAATGAACTACAGAAATCTAAGCATTACTAAAGATTTCGTACAAAAAAAGAACAAAGAGGGAGGGTCGGGCAGGTTTCTTATGTAATTATGAGAGGGGGGTTTGCGGTTTGCTTATTTTTGCTGACAACGGGGGAGAGGGTCAAAAATAACCAAAAACTTGCATACGTAATATTTGAACAGCCCCATAGTAAAAATATTTCCTGAAAACTTTAGTTCATCTGAGTAATCGATTTGAACTGGCTAAATTTTAGTGCTAATGTTAAATTTAAGGCCAATTTTGCAACAATTTTTTAAAATATTTCGACGTTGCATTCTGATAGGAAACTAGTGTCACCAAAACCCTATAAAAATTTTAGTCTCGAATACCGTATGGGATCTGGCTTTTATTCACCTCGCTTGTGTATTGGGGGGGATTGCGCATTGGGTAGCTTTAAGAATAAAGGTATAGCTAGCATAAAGGTTAGATTTAAACGATTTTCACCGGGTCAACGACCTTTTCCTTAAAGTATGTCTTTTCATATTATAGAATATGGAATTTGAAGATGGTTGAAGAATTATAAAGGGGTCTATAGCTGTGCGTAACATGTCCGTATTTTTCAGTTTAGACCCCTTTACCTAAATTAAATAATTTTTTCAGTGACATATTCTTAAAGAGGACTTAAAAATATACATCCTAGAGAATTTCCGTGCCATTTCACGCATATTAAGTGAGTTATTCGAGTTGTGGAAAAAAGTTTGGATATCGAGTCAAAAACACAAGTCTAATAAAAGCATGTTAACTGATATTAATTATTCAGGTAAATTTTATCTGAAATTTTTATATTGTATTTGACCAATAGGGTAAGCTTTTTACTGAAATTCCGGTCGCCATGGTGATTCTAACGTCTTCCAGGAATTTATAAACTCAAAAAAAGCCTACTGGTTCATATTGAGAACAACTCTGCTTTTGAGCTAAGTTGTGCAGACAAAGAAGAAAGGGAATTTCTTTTATTTCTACCAAAGTTTTGATATCACCTGCGTAATTTTTCACTATGTTTGCCTCCTATAGGTGCGTTACAAAATGACATTAATTTTGGAGGGGACGTTTGAAATTTATTTTTCCCGCCCAAAATAAATTATTTTCCGGTTCAGAAAAATCATGTTTTTCTAATACATATGGACGAGTAGTTTACGGATATAGTTTGCATTAAGCGATAAGACGGTTAGTTCCGGAGAAATCTTTAAAAAAGTCTTGGAAAAACAAACATTGGATTTTCTGGATCGCGCAATTTTTACACCACCCACTACTTCTTAATGAGTCAGTCGAAAGCCCTTTCCAAATTACTTCTGAAAATATAAATTACTAATTATATTAATTTATATTTAAGCTTTTCTCCAAACAGATACTGAGCTCTTCAAGCGTCTAAATCAGACGTGCAGGCTTAAAACGCGCCGCAAGACAGTCGGTTCCCGCCAAAAAATAGCACGGGATTAAAACTTGTATACAAGTTTTAAGATACTAATTTGAGTTATCAATTCAATTTTACTGACTTGAAGTAATTAAGAGATAATAACATTTTTAACATTACATTTATTTTTAATATTTATGTTTTGATATCGGTAGCTTTATGGGACAAAAATTCTTTTTAACTTAGTTATGTTAATTTTTAGCTGCAAGGAGGTTTTTTTTTGTATATGGAGGTTAATAAACCTTATATCGGTAACCCTTGATTTAATTCCTCTATTTTACAGTTTTTATTTTCCTTTCGTGTTCTGACGGTACGTTAGAAAATAATTCAATTTTATTCAGAACATTAATCATTACATAACTATAAAAATTAGTTAACGGGTATTTATTTGATAAATTCAAACACCATCTATCATTGTGAGTAAAAAAAAGAGTGGAAAGTCTTCACAGTTCCCATTTCAAATGGGAAAGAACGACGCCAAAAGCCGTTAATATGTTTACAAAGACTGAAAGAAAGGTTTCATGTTCGGTAAAGCTTATGGAAACATTCTGCAGCTGTCAGTCCAGATGGCCCAAACTGAAATTTGTTGGTTAATTAAGGTATTTCCGTTCTAAAATACTGTCATTTATGCAGTTGGCTGGCATCCAATAACATGTCTTTGATTTGAGGAATATACAGTAGGTACAAGGCAACGAAATTAGAGTCCTCGCCAAACAGATATTCATTAACAACTATTAAAATTGCATTTTAATAATCTGTGTGTTAAGTGCTGTAAGCAGGTGTTCCAAAGACTCACAAGAAGACCTATATATGTATTTATTATTATTTTTTTCTAATGCTGTCAACATTGAGAGAAACTTGAGAAGTGCTCCACTCGCTCTACCCATAGCTCACATTCAATTCAGCAGGTGTGGTTGGTTGTAACAGAATATTTTCTCTCAGTAATGAAAATAATTTTTATTTTGATAACATGAGTAAAAGGGTTACTGTTACTACTCGCAGTGTCATTGATGTTCGGGAAACCTCAACAAAATTTACTTCATAATCAAACAATTTGGATTTCATCCTATAAAACCGTTTCTTCATTTTGGGAAAAACCTATTTAATTTTTAAACGCACTTAATTAAAAGAAAACGTTCTAAACTATGAAAAAAATATTCAATCATGAAAGAAACTATTTAACTTTGAAAAAACCCACTAATATTTTTAAAATCCACCTTAATTTATGAAACTAGTTTAAACTTCAAAGAACCCAACTGAATTATGAAAGAACTTTATTAATATTTTAAAAAAAACCTCTGAAATTTAAAGAATTATCCCCTTAATTATTGAAACCTGGTCTAAATTTTGAAAAACCCACCAAAATGAAAAAATATCCTTAACTTTGAAAAAACCTATTCAATAATGAAAAAAATACCCATAATTTTTGAAACATGGTTAAAATTTTGGAAAAACCCACTCAACTGCAGCTCTGGGTATGTTGTTTCGTTAATGTTTTCCTTCAATATTAAAACTGCCAAAATCTTGATTTTTCTTGAAAAAACCCAAAAATGGGTCCAAAATGAGGGTTTTTTCAGATGGGTTTTTTTGAAAAAACCCATTGGGTCCAACCCAATTGGGTCCAATCAAGCCAACCCTGGTACACACAAACAAATTCCAATGAATAATATCTTTACACTCGCATTCTAAATTAACATTGATAAAATTTATGCATTAAGCATTGGTCGATAGAAACATTTCTGACTATCTACGCATCACAGAGTATAGAGCTTACAGAGATTCCAAATGGCAGTTTTCCTCTTTAGTTCCACTACCTCTTCAGGACGTAACACCACCCCTTCGTGAACTCAAAATGGCGAAAGTTATTCCTGATTGGATATGGAACAACATGAGTGACAGGCGAGTGAAAGCTTCCGCGGGAAAGGCTTGACGGAGACCATTGGAGCTAGGAGGCGGTCCCCCGTCCCATTTGGTGTGCCAGTGGCTTAGTTGCCATTACCGTCTATGGAGATGGAACCTCCGTAATCTGTATACTCTGTGCTACAGATTTTCACACTGGCAATAATAAACCATGTAATTTCAAATTTGATGGATAAAAACGCGAATTTTGTTTTTCCTGCAAACCTTTTCTCGCATATTATTCCTGTATAACGAGTTTTTCCTTTGTAATACGTAACTGAAAGCAAAACCAACACTACTGATTTTATTAAATAGGCTACTGATGAAGCCGTGGATAAACTAAGCAATAGAGAAAGACGCTAAAAAGAACTTTTTACTAAAAAGATGCATAAATTATATTTCCTAGGTTTTTTTAACTTAAAAAAATTTCCTCGCAAAAAATCTTTGATGTTAGAATCCATCTAATTAAGGTATCGAAATAAAAAAACAACAACATATCAATCCATAGTAATATATTTAAATTAAACTTTCATAGACTACGTTCAGAATTAATAACGAAGTTTCAAACTGAAAAAAAAATATAATTTTTTACCTTTAAATTTATTAAAATCTCTGAGCCTTAATTATTATTTTTCCACTGACTCTGAAAATGAAGTTTATATAGCAATCATTAAAAATCCATCGACTTTTTTTACTTATATATGAAATAGAAATGCATATTTAAGATGATCAGAATTACAGTGGTATACGTTTATCAAACTCTTTCAGTCCTAGATCTACCCGGGATTACCATTGAATCTTAAAGAAATTTTTGGTGGCTAGGACTGAAAGGATTAAAACAACTGGAGATTTTCTGTAACCGGCCTCATTTTGTTATTCCTTTGGAGAGCGTATTTGTTAGGTTGTTCTCTTACAGACTAACTGTTGAACGCTTGAATAACAGCTGTACTAACTTGACCTAAGGTTAACCTCGAATCAAGCTTCTTCACAAACTCGGACTGGCTTAAAACATGCTTTTCTTCTTCATATACCAAGTTTTGATTCCAAGTTAACCTTGGGTTAGATTAATGGTGAATACGGCAGTGAGGCTCATTTACAATGTTTCACTTTCAATGTTAAACTTGAATGATCCTCTACAATAAATCACTTGTTTTCATAGAAAATTGGAGGAGTGAAGAGTAAAATGACAATTTACACTTTTCACTTTGAATGATCCCTCCAAAATGAACACCAAAAGTGATAAGTTCAAAAAAAGAGCCTTATGACGACTGCCTCACTATTGACTATTTTCCACTACTTGATTAAGGGTCAATAACACCAGAGCTCTATCAGTACTACTTTGATCTGCGGAATCGTTCTTTGACGGCTTGTAAACCGCTGGTAAGGGGCCGTCCATAAATAATGTCACGCCTGTGTGGGAGGACGGGGGTTCATTAATTTGTGACACTTTGTGACAAGGGAGAGAAAATAATATTTTTTTTCTGGAAAATGTAGTTTAAATTATATCATTATGAATTTTTTAAATTATATCATTATGAATACAAACAAAATAAGAGTTCACTTTGAAATTATATGGTGGGGTGCACTTAAACTTGAATAATAACATTGGTCCCATATTCTTAACAACTTTATTTTAAACTTTTTATTGGTAGCAGAGCGTGACATGTGACAAAAGGGGGAGGGGTATGGTGAAGTGTGACACTTTGGGACATAGGGGAGGGAAGGAGTCAAAAATGTTGAGAAAAAATGTGACATCTTTTATGGTTGGCCTCTAAGGTAGCAGAGTTTGCAACCGTAATTGAAGAATCTAAAATCCTTATCTTAAACATTATTTGAGGTATCAAATTTATGGAAATCCTCCCATTTATGAAAAGATAAAAGACATCCTTACCTGTTCTAGGCCGACGTTATCCACATTCCACGAGATGACGGGTATCCCCAAATAGCCCGTCAGCTGCAGCAGATACTGCACGGAAGCCGCGTTCGTCCCGTAAATCTCCGAGTTCGTGAAATAAATAATGGTGATGACGTTCTCCTCCAGCAGCTGGCTGCACAAGGTGGTCAGGATCTCCAACGGACTCGCCGACAAGGGCATCATGAGCCACGGCCCTTGCGCAATGCGGTACTGCTTCGTGAAGTTGAAGTCGTAGTACTTGTTCTTGTTGATGTTCTCCGTCGCGTCCAGCATCTTCTTGAAGTACATCCGCTGGAAAGTCACCAGGGACGTCTTGGGTAGAATGGCGCCGAGATGGACGTTGTTGTTGCTGCTGCTGCTGAACCGCCAGCTGGACTGCCTGCAGCTAGCGACTCCCAGGAGAACCATGAATATGGAGAATCCGAGTCCTAATCGTCTACTGAAGTCATGCATTTCGGCTATTATTATGTTATTATTATCACTACGGAACATTCAAACATTGAGAAAGGTGGGGCTTGGTTGGATACTTGTTGTATGTGCATAGCTGCCTTGAAGGGTTGTAGTTCGTGTGAACTGGTATTTGGATATATTATTTTTCTCCTATAAAAACGTGTTTCAGCTTGGTTAAAACAATCGATTTCGCGATAGGAACGTTGGCACACATAAGAAATATGACTGTCTTCTAAGCCACATAGATTGCTAATATCAGTATGTTTCGTAATAAGGTATTACAGCATCTCGTATTGGTTTCTAGCTCTACATTTAAGTTATTTTATAGTCTGCTTGTTGAATGATGTTTTTCTTCATTTTTCTTTTCTTTTATTTCAAAAAAATATTTCGCGTTATCATGAAAGGTCGAGTTCCATATTACAAAATATAGAGGCGATGAAAAACGTTCAACTACTCTGTGAAGCAATTGACTGAAGGGATGTAAGTACAATTTGTATTACTAGCCGTTTCTCAACGATGTTTTATTCCATATCAGAATAAAATAGCTCTTTATATATACGTAGTCTAAACTTCTCTTGAAAAAGATAATGTTGTATTTCCAGGTGCTATCTTAAAAATAAATTTGGTGCATTTTCCTCAGAATAAAAAATTATCATTAACGTGAAAATAGTTTAAAGCTCTTTATTTTCAAAAATGTTTGTCGCAGTAAATTTAGTTTCGATCTTATATTAGCTTCATACTGAATCATTTTGCCTTTTCTTTTAGTAACACACCCTGAATAGGTGTGCTTTAATAAATGTATGTCACGAAAAATATTGTCAAAAATAAAAACAGGTAACACTTAAATGCACCAAAAACGTTGAAGCCTTAACTCAAATCTGTCTCTTATTTAGTTCTGTTATCTTGAAATGTTTTTCCATGTTGAGCTCAGTACTTTTTTTTTAAGATGAGAATTTATGACCGCAATGGAATTTTACTTTGGTTTTCTTTTCAAATCCACCAGCCAAGAGATGTACCATTGATACCTAAAAGAGAAATGAAAATGTTACTTGACTTGCGTGTAAAGGAAAGATGTGAATCAACAAAAATAGTAGCAAAAAATTATTAAAAGGCATAAACAACAGGCCACAAAGTGCGGTTGGATGTTAGAAGTAGAGCTTAATCATCTTAGACAACATTTTAAACAATTTAAGTCTTTCATATCAAAAATCTTAAATGTAAAACTTAAACGCTCAACTAATAAACACAGCATATGTTTGTAGAGATTAGAAACTAGGATACAATTATAATGAAACTAGCTTTCCCTAATTAATGTAGTAACCTAATTGTTTCACCTAATTGTTGTAGTATGTAAAACTTTAACATTAAATGAAAAAGTATCACGCATCTGTTTGTGGAGATTAGAAACCCGGACCCAATTTAATGAAACTAGCTTTCACCTAATTGAGTAGTTTACCCCCCAAATTTTGTACACTGTTGTTATTAATATTTAAAAATCCTTTTTATACTATTTTTAAATCAGAGACGCACATACACAATGATCTTCTTAAATTGTAATTTTAAAAATTAAATATTATTCATGCGTTAGAAATGCATCTTAATTTTCACCAAAGTGTAAGTGTGCAGTACAAAAGAACAATAAAATATTTTTTTCGAAAAAAGTTTTGAGGCTTTAAAATACTTAGTGCATTTTTTGTAAACAACTTTCTATTATTATTATTCATTGAACAGTGTAATACATTTTATTAAAAGACGAAATAAATAAATTTTTATTAAAACAGCTTGATAAATGCATGAAGCATTGTTAATAATAATAACTAAAATGTTTTAAAAGTGTTATGTGAATTCAATAATTTAGGAGTTGTTTCAAGGCAACAAGAATTTTTCTTGAGCCACCTAAAAATATTTTATATTTGTTTTGTATTTAAGACATGGCTAGAATAAAAGTTTAGAGCTTTAAGATACAAAAGAGGGGAAAGAAATCTAAAGATTTTACTTTCTGTTGTGAAATGGGCTTAATCCTGGATATTTCTGCAGAATAAATTTTAAAATAACAAAGAAACCTTTGGTTTTGTGCTAAAAAGTTTAAGAGCTCCAGGCAACTATTTCAAAAAGTTTTTGAAGTTAAAAGAGCAATTACTCTTAATTCTATTTCAGAGAAATGAATAAAAAATGAGACGAAATTTCGCTCCTCTAATTTGAAAGTTTCAGTGAAAGAATCAAAAATGAAACGAGGTTGAAACTTTTTCCCAGGGTAATATAACTGAAAAATGACTGAAAAGTAGTGTAGAAACCTAAAAGCTTAGAAGTTATAAATTACACACTTTAAAAAAGAACAGCAAAGATATTAACGAGGAAAGGTAATTTTATTAATGATTCTCACTATACCATTTCATTTGCTTCAAGAAATACATAAGAACCATTTCCTTCAATCTAGAGTCTAGACAAACTTAATTTTAAAAAAGTAACGCTTTAACCTTTAACTCCTCAAAACTTTTATTTTTAAGTCAAACCACAAAGCTAATAAAATCCATTACAAATTTTCAAATTCCCCAAACAATTTTAAAGTTTTAAAAATACCTTTTAAAGATCTTCTGGAAATAATTATAATAGTATTCTTTGTTAAAAAGCTAACTCTTAAACATTTCAGCAGGATCAGTTACATTTGTTAACTAACTAATAATATAGGTATATATGTTACGGGCAATGTGATAAATCCGGACATTATTAATAATGCCCGGGCAATGTGATAAATTCAGTGAAATTTATGAATGAAATTTATCACTTTACCCACCTCCACTTCGGTCATTATTAATAATGCCCGATTAATCACTTTGCCCATAACATATATACTCTATTTTTTTTAACTTTCCGGCTGAATAGCTTTTACACCCAAGTTGAATCAAATAATTCATTAACCTATATATTTTTAAAATCAAAAATTTAAATAAAAAATGTTCCGTCATACGAGGGCTGTCCGTAAAGTAAGGTTCCCAAAATTCTGCAGATGCGAGGAACATTGTTATGGGAGATTTGGCTACACTGGCCTGTACCTTACCGTTTTCTTCAAATCCCCGCCCCCACCAATTGTCTGTTATGCTTATTAAAGGTTTGGCAGCTGTTACAGTTGGAGCTTTCACTGTTTCTTCCCGCCAACCGCGTTATCTGTCCCCATAGGCCGTCCTGCACGTTGGTCATATTGGGAGTCTCTACGGCCGTTTTTTACCTCCCTGTACCATTTGCGCACATTTTGTAATCTCATACACTTTTCTCCGTAGACTTCACACATGTGGGAATGACTTTCCACAGTCGCAATGTTTTTCGCACATAAAAAAAAACAATCTCAGAGAGTGGCGGGAGAAGCGAGTGGAAGCTCCATCTCTAATAGCTGCCAAACCTTTAATAAGCATCGCAGACAGTTGGTGGGGGGCGGGGATTTGAAGAAAAGGGTCCAAGGTACAGGCCAATGCAGCCAAATCCCCCATAACAGTGTTCCTCGCATCTGCAGAATTTTGGGAACCTTACTTTACGGACAGCCCTCGTATTTTTCTTAAAATTCTCAGAATTTAATTTATTATTAAGTCAAACACTGCAAGAAGATATTATCAAGCTTTTATTTCACCAGATATTTTTCTTATTTATTCTCTCACATATAGAGAAGATATTTTCAAGCTTTTTTTATTTCACCAGATATTTTCCTTATTTTCTCACACACAAATATATTATGAAGATATTATGAAGATTTTATTTCACAAGATATTTTCCCTTATTCTATCTTTCAGACACAGAGAAGATATTTTCAAGCTTTTATTTCACAAGGTATTTTTCCTTATTCTCTCTTTCTCACATAGAGAAGGTATTATATACCTTTTATTTCACAAGACATTTCCCCTTTTCTCCCTCACACACATACATGCGCGTAGAGAACTTGAAATGAGCTAAGCTTCCAACTCCCAAGCGAAATTTAAGCTCCGAAAACAAAAGAAGAATTCGACCCCATCTCACTTACCTCCCTCTCATTTTTAACAATCAAGGAAAATTTCTCCCAAATTGAAATGAAGAAACGCCTCACTTTCTTACTCGCTCCTTTAAACATAGATAGCTGATTTTTTCACTTCCTGGGAATAAAAGTTGCTTTTTTTATATATAAAAAAAGGTGGAGAGTTTGTTCACAAATGAACAAAAGCCTCTTTCTCGTTTTGAGGGTGAAATAAATGCTTTTCGTAATGAGGAAATGCTGAGTTGTTGTTTTATTTGTAGGAGAGGGGGAGACTTTCATTATTCTAAATTAAGACCTTCCTAGGGCGAAAGGGATGCAATTTGTTTACATCTTTTATTTATGAAGGAATAATCGAGAAGAACGGGGGAATTGCTTTAATCATAATATGTATGTTTCCTGATTTTAATTAGAGATCGATTTCCCATGTTGAGTATTACACATATAGGGTAAACTGGAAAAGTTGATTTATTTCTTAAATACTACTTAATGATATTTATATTTTCCCTACTATAGTTTGCAATACAATACTACTCTAATTATCCGAACTCCCACTATCCGAATTGATCCGTATGTTGCCTTTTCACTTAATTAATTAAAAGCTCTCTTTCTTTACAAAATAGTTTTTTTTATCCCATTTTCAGCATACATGCAGTAATTAAATAAAATGGATATTTTTCGGAAAAAAACCGAATGATCCGAATTTTTTATCATACGTATGGAGTCCGGTCCCAATTGATTGTAGTTCTACTGTACTAATATATACTAAATTATACTTACTTATTATTTTAGAAATATTAGGTAAGTAATATTAATATTCATCTATTTATAAAAATACTTAGAATGTACTTAAAGTCGTAGCAAATCAACTGGATTTTTATGTGCGTAAGTGCTTGCGTTGAAGAATTAGGCTTTATTCAGAAAGATAGCTTTTTTTTAAATGTAACTGTTATTTTAATAATATTATTAAATTATATTTATATTTACCTACTTATAAAAATATAATATAATGAAGTTCTCATTTGACTGATTAAGATGGGATCTAATGTGTTGTGACATATCAATAAAATTTTCATTATAAATGCATAGGTAAAAGAAATATACATTAACTATGTAAGAATATTTTAAATTAGGTGTAACTGCTTACAATTGACTGTCACAGGTTTCTATGAATTAATCTATAAAAAAGAGTAATTCGGCGATTTCCTTCGACATATTTTAACATCAATGCCCAGGAAAAAATATGTTACTAAACAATCTACTACTTTTAAGACTACGATGAATTACTACAACATCTGAAAAAAAAAATTTCTAAGAAGCAATCAAGATTTCATATACACCCTATCTAATCCATAAAATACACATACAAAGCCAACTAAAAAAAAAAACATAACTCCCATTCCCCCACCCCACTGACCAACCCTCCTTCAGGTCTAAAAATAGCTCTTGATGAAGATAAATTCGGCAAAGGAAGTACTCCCACACGGGTCTCCCCAGACCGGAAGCACAGAAACTCCTCACCTCTCCCTAACCTTTCCCAACCAAAAACAAAACGGGGGAAAGCCAATTCAACGGAGAGCCAAAACAAAAATGGTTTTGTAGTCGGGGTGAAATTGGTCCCATTGTCGATAAAAGAAGGGCCTCCATGGGAATGAACGTGTCATGGTTTCCGCCAAGTCTTTTTTTTTCTCCGAGTCGGTGACTCAACTTGTCATATAATGGACACACGGAGAAGGGAGTTAAAGTTGAATCGAAACAACATGGGAGGATGAAAGGGTTGAGGTAGAACGAGTGGGGATCCTTTTATTCTACTTGAAGGAGAAGTGGGATCTGCTCGGGTGAGCCACTTTAGACATGTTTCTTTTTGTTGGGTTTCGTTTGAAGGGGATAAGAGAGTTACGGTTTTCTGGTGACATTTAGTGATGGTTTTTGGTTGCATGGTTAGTTGAGGATTGTTTTAAGAACATGAGCTTGTAGGAGATACTGAAAGAGTTTGTAAAATAAAAATACGAAAACTGAAAAGAAAACAATAAAAATGTTTTATCAATCTTCTAACTTTAGCGAAAATAATTTTTAAAAAATTAATACATCTCAGCAATTAAAGTTATAGAATTATCTTTTATGTATAAAATTAAAGGAAAATTATCAACATAAAATATTTTATACAAAAAAAACAACAAAAATTCACTAATCATACATTTAATATTTGAAAATTAATCACTTATTGGACTTTGTCACAATATTAAGCAAGGTGAAGTGTGAAAATTAGTTGGCAGAAAAAATATTTCGGACATAGGAATTGAAACTAAGTTTGAAACAAATTTATTTTAAGTTAGTTGAATGAGTATCTTTTAAATATCAGCAACAGTCAACCTATCATCTTCAATTCATAATTTTTTATAGAATATCTTTTAAGGTTCAAGAAACTTTTATTTTTTGTGTATCTGAGCATATCCTATTAACTATATCTAATATCCTATAAATCTGAGCATAACTATTGTTTGTAGAACCCTAGTTTACAAACCCTTTCCTTTTAAAACATACATTTTTTTATTCTGTATTTTGCTTTTAATATCACAAGAGTTATTATTTTTCACAATAATACTCTTATTTTAACCATTAAACGGCAGTAAGAATTTCTTAAAATCAGTAGGTACCAAAATTTTCTAAACCCTTCAAGGTATAAGCATGCCGGATCATATTACGAGTATCTATAAGTAATAACGCGTCAAAATATGACTGAAAATGATTAAAACATAACGTAAAATCTCTTGAACTAACTAGATAAAAATACGGGCTATATTTGTCAAACCTGTCACTTAAATTCTCTTGTAATAGCTATTATTATTAAATTCTGTCACACCAGTCAAAGCAAAAAAAATCCAAAATCCACCAAAAAATTTTTTTTCCTTGGAATGACATGGCACACATGGCATCGTGCATTTCAATTTCGATCTCAAAGCGGGTTTTAATAGGAAAAGATGTTTTGATGAGAAATTGCTTTGGGCAAACTTTTTTTTTTTTACTTTTAGATCGTGAAGTAATATGTCGATGTATTGGTATAAAAATATGACCGTAGATTGACATCTACTATTATGTAATTGTTTTTTGACTTATGGATTTTTGTAAGTTGTAGTATCTTATTAAGCTTTAAAAATGGGCAATGAATGTAAAAATGCAGTGTTTTTAACAAAATGTGCTACCTTTAAATAATATTACCTATTTTTATTTGATGAACGAATTAACGAAAATTTAAATTTTAAAGGTTTGAAGTTTTTATTTTAAAATTAATGGGATTTTAGTATTAATACTTTACAATTATTTCTCTTAATATTGTTTCTAAAGTACTATATTTATATTTAAATTATAAATTTTAAGTTATTTAGTTGCTTTTATGCTTTAGTTGCTAGTTGCTTTTGTAAAGGGAGAAACTGTCTACCGGGCCTTATAGTTTTCATAATTATTTAATTATGAAACATGCTTATGTTTCTTATGTAGTTTTCTAAGTTATGCATCCATTTTAGCAAGGAAAATATTTTACTTTAAATTTTTGAAGCATCATAAAGGTGTGGAAATGACTAAATAGTAGGATGATACTTGTAGGTTACTTTTGCAAAAAAAATTTCTGAATATTTTCTAGAAATAAAGAATGAACATACATACCACTTCTCATAGTTAATTTATGTTTTAAAGGGCTTGCGATACTGACATGATATTATCTTATGAAACCAACGAAGGGATTTTTAAAATTATCTGTTCTTTTTGAATATTTAAGCATAAATTGTTCCATTTGCTTTTTTCTTATGAAGTATAAAAGTTCTCTGATAGTAAATGTAACAAAATATGGAAAATAACACAGACACATACCAGTGTGTAAAATACTGTCTGTGTGTAAAATTGTTTTAGTAGAATTTAAGTAAAATATAGAATTAAGTAACAAATTCAACATGTGTTATTGAAAGATACTTTATTAAAGTGATCCAACTGAGTTAAATTGTATCTACTTCCTTTAGATTTAGATATAAAGGGGGAAATGTTAGAAATGTACCATTAACTACATGGGAAAAAAAGTATAAAAAGAAACAGCTATGGTCATTTACGTCCCCAAACGTATTCAACTTCCAAATTCAGAACATAACGCCACCAGAATTCGAAAAACCATCTCCCTCCATTCCATCCAATGTCCCCTCAACTCAAAAAACACCATTACATTCCACAACTTTTGAATTTCTAGCTCCAAAACAAGTTTGCTCTCCACAACGCTTCTGCAAAATGAGGACGAAGCATCATCATATATTCCCTTTCCCTCCGAGAATTGTCCAAGAGAAGTTTTTATTTATCTGGGAACGGAAGAAACAAATACAGGAGAAAAAAAAAATTCTTGTTTTTTACGACTTTTCATCGATTTTCTTTCAGCCAGCCGCTTTATCGACACATCTAGTTTTATATTGTTCTGGGCTGTTTTCCGTCGCGTCGATCGGTCGATTTTTACGGTGAGATGGATCAACAATGCTGTGTGGCCGATAGAGATGGAGAGAGTTTAATTTTTTTTTCCTCTTCAAAAATCCTCCCGATTTGATCTGTAAGTACGTAGTCTAGTAAACTGTGGCTGGTTAAATAGCCAGGGAGATGGTTGAATTTTGGAAGTATTGGAAATGTGATTTATGTTTATGCAGATTGAGTTTATCATGATGTATGTTTTATATAGACTAGATTTTACAGACTGGTAATATGTAAATCCCTAGTGAGAAAAGGGTAATCCTATAATAGGGTAAAAACACCAATACCCGACCATTGCTCCAGCAACAGATCATTTACATTTTATATGCATGATACTTTTTCATTTAAATTTATTTATGCATGTATTTGTTACTATTAGATATCCCGAGATGTCTTTTTATTTTGGATCAGCTATACATTTTCAAGATGTAGTAAAATTGAGGTGGTTGGAAACTAGTGCAAACGGTAGGGTATTAGTGATCACTGATCTATCCTTATACCTTATCCTTTCAGTTATTGGTACAATATTTTAAAACTATTACAATTTTTAAAATTAAGTATTATTTTGCTGTATCCTTTTTTCATTTTCTTGAACCCAAACTTTCCTTCGATAATCTTAAATTAAAAAAAAAGTTACTTAAAATTAAACTCTACTGTCTCAATCAGTTCTCTAAACCATCATCATCATCCGTGGCGCGATAGCCCAGGGTGGGCCAAAGCCTTCTGAACTAGACGTTTCCAGCCGCGCCTGCTAGCAGCCAAACTCCTCCAATTTCTAGTTTTGAAGGCCAAACAGTACTGTATTTAGAAAACTGATCGTTAATCAGTTTTCTAAATACAGATTAAAAGCCGAGAGACAAATAGAGAGGATTCTAAAAATAGATAAATGGTAATAAATTCGTAATAACGTCGAAAGCCATTAGTGTCAATTAGTTTTATTACCTTGTGATTTAAATTTACTCGTAATTTTGTGTTTTTGTTCCTTTGAAAGATAGGTCTTTTTATATTTATTTATTTAAATTTATTTATAAAACGACCAACGTTCAATACAACGATTGGTTGAGTTGCTTTGTTTATCAATTTGTAAAACCATGTTTATTACTAAGTTTATTGTTTTAGTACCGTAAAGAATGAAATAAGTCGCTAAAAAACTTAGTGTTTTCAGTGAAAAGTCGTAATAAATCACAGAGTTAATTATATGTACATATTAAAGACCGTAAACACTGAAATAATAACAAAAAACCCTCAACATTCCCCTAAAACAACTCAGAACAGGCATAAAAACTTCCCTCCAATCAATAAGACATAAAAAATACCACTTCCTCAACCCTTTAACCCCCAAACAAAACAAAAAACCCTCATCACACGCATTCATGACGAACAACAACAAGAATTGCCCACTCCAACTCTCCAACACAATACACCCCATCCGATACAACACGGAAGCGGAGAACGTTATCAGAAAAGCCACTTCACCCCAACAGTCCACCCACAAGGCGCCATTCACATGTAAATGAAATCTCCGGCCTTTGTTCCATTCACTCCACGCCGTCACTCCATCGTTCCGTTCGGACCGACGCGGCTGCGGAAAGGCCATTCCCCGTCGTCTTGTGAGGAGTCGCACATCCATGAAAATGAAGGAGTTGTTAGTCCGATATCTGATCGAAGTGGCCAGATGTTGCTCAGGGATTGTAAGGGGTCCTTTGTCGAGGGAGTTGGGAGCCGCATTGATTTGGTTGAGCCCCTTTATGGGTTTGTTGAGAGGGTGTAAGGGTAAGAGATTGCGTAGTTTCGTAGATAGTTTTGAAGGATAATAAATGGTTCTTGATGCCTTTCTCCTTTCAATGGAAGCATATGAAGCCCCCATTAGGTATAACAATATGTGGTTCTTTTAACATTTCAGTGGTGAAACAAACTATTCTTAAAATGACACCATTCACTAGCTATATTTTCATTCCTGTCTTATTGAGATTTAATTAGTTGAGTGTTTTCAGGTGACGTCACGACCAGCTAATTTCTTTTAACTGTTAACCTTTTGTAGGGATTTTAACTGTTGCTAGGTAACGAGGTATCTGTTGCTAAAGCGGTTTTTAGGTATGGGGTCACGTGATTACAAATGCTCCAATAGAAGAATTCCACGGCCAGTCATTTTCTGTAACTGTTAACCTTCTGTAGGGCAAAAAACTGTAACCTTCTGTTGCTAAGGCCGTTGTTAGGTCTGAGTCATGTGATTGAAAATCCTCTATATGACACCATTCACTATATCTTCATTTCTGCCTGACTTATATGGAGATTTAATTAAATCAAAGATACCGAGCAAATTAAATCAGTTTAATCGTCTATATCGGGCCTCAAAAATATGTCACTGAAAATGTTAAATTTCAGCATTCACAAAAGTATGTCAATATTTTTATTTATTTTTTAGATCTATGAATAAATGAATGGTCCCATTTTTTTAGTACAAAAAAGACCTTTCAAAAAAGAAACTTTCTTTTAGATTGTTTTAAGTAAAAAAAGTATAAAAATATACCGTTAAAATAAATAAAAGAAATATTGAATAATAGTGTAGATCCATCTAGTTACGGGACATTCTAGGTCCTCAGAATGTACTGTAAAATACTGTATCACTTTAAAATAATAATAAATAATGTCTTCACTATTAAAAGAGATTTCAAAATTTATGAAATATGTAATCAAGTATCAAAAAACTATTTAATGAAACTTTAAAATAATATAATGCGGAAAGAAAGCAATATGGCTCCTGAAAAATTCAAGGAGAACGTGAAATAAACCATGAATCTTGGAATTGGAATATAAATCACAAAGGGGGGACTACATACTACATTCAATTTAATAGAAATAGTCCAAGCGAACTTAATTTTATTAACAAAATATCCTTGTGTACTAAAAATATAGATTTGTTATTTTCTTCTTAAAAACATTCATAATAATAATATGATAATATTTATAAATTAATACAAACCTGTTAAGTATTAAAAGTACCATCCTTTTCAAACTGCAAGTTTTATTTTTATTACTAAGAAAATAATCTTTAATTTCTTCTTAATGTGTATTTTCAATTTCTTTGTATCATAAAAATGCATATTGGAATTGAAGATATTCGATAAAAACAGATTTTAGTGACTCCTGATAGGTTTGAAATTATTTTAAAAGGGTTTGCATATGTGAAATAATAATTACAGATGGCATTTAAATTATTTTCTATTAATCTTAATTAGGAATTTTCTATATTAGTTACCTTTGTTATTGATATCTTATAAGAAAATAAAGGTAAGCACTTATGTTTTTTATACTCCAATTGCTTATTAAAGAAGCAACAAAACAAGAAAATGAAGTCCATTACATTAATGGCGCTTTTTAAAAGCTGATAAAAAATTCTTAAGATAAAAGATTGTTTTTCAGGAAATTAAGCTATGATATACATACATGCACACGTGCACAAAATATATGGCAATCGAATTAAACAACTTCAAGCAAAGTAAAAACAAACTGTTTATTCTTCAACTTGATATTCCCTCGAAGTTTCAATTGGTTTATTCAATCTATAAATCTCGTTTAATAAGTATACTCAAAATTTTGAAGAACCTCATCTCCTTAAAAAGTTAAACAAAGTTTTTTATTCAACTCAAAGGGATTTGATTGATTATAAATTCATAAAAAGAAAAGTATTTTTTGCATAATTCATTTTTACATACTCCAGTTACCCCTTGATTAACATTATTTTACTTAGAACTGAATCACTTTGCGAACCTGGAAATTTATCAATTGCCTTTTTTCCATCTAAGAAGTGTTTATAAAATTCAATAAGTGCCTTTAATGAAGAAACTCCTTACTTAAAGGATTAATAGTCTATATTTTTTAAAAGAAGATGGTCAAGGTAATTTATTAATTTATCGCTTAACTACTTTAAGAAATAATCAATATTGAATTAATAAGCATAAAAATAAAAAAATAGGCCTTCTGATTTTTACAAAGATTACGAGGCAAAATTAAAATATTAAATGACTTGAAACTTGACAAGGTTTTAGCCTTAAAAAAAGCAGGTGACAGGATAGAATTTATAAAATTTAATCATACTATACCTTATTAAAATTTTAAAAATCAAAACAACCTCTTTTTTATTTGTTTATGTTATTAAAATAGTTCTTTGATGTTTTACTTCATTAGTTTTTATACATCAATAAAAGGGGTTTTTTTAGATTTATTTTAAATTTAAATTTGACAGAAGGTAAATATTAAAGTAAACATTTTTAATGAATTCGTTTAATTTAAGTGTTTTGTACTCAATTTTTCTTAACCAGATTTTGCTATTTCTCCAAATGTTTAATATAAATTAGCTAATGTTAAAAGTTTAGATGTCCAAAAGACTAATAAAATTTCCTAAACCTAAAAAGTTACCAATTTCACTTAATAGATAACTATTGCCGCCAAGTTATTTAAATACCCAGGCATTACATTATATGATTCATGTATTCATACAGGTTATTTTTATCACATATTTTTGCATCTAGAAAAATCGATTAACCATAATTAATAATTTCATTTAAGCTCTCTTTTATCTCTTATACAGTCGACTCCGCTTAATGTGATGACCTTTGTCAAATAATATTGTAGAATGATAAGAATATCTGACTGATAACAATAAACGATTTGATACTAAAAATTGTCAAACAGTGTAACTAGAGTTTTGCATTAAATTCACAACTATTTAGTCCTAATTGAAGTATTTAAAACGATTACCTAGTTTTCATTTTGCAAATTATACATTCTTGAAGAAAAATATGAGAGTGAAAATATATTACTATTAAAAAATGACTGAATTTGTAAGTTTATGTAGTAAAATTGGCCTCTAAAGGGGAAAAAGAAGGTTTTTACGGATTTCAACAAATTTTGATAACATTAAGCTAAATGTTGATCACATAAAACGTCACATTTTATATTAAACCAAATAGAAGTGATCGGGACCAGTCAATTTTGATAATATACCGTGATCACATTAAGCGTAGTCAACTGTAGCTTCTATAAAGTGAGAAAGAGAAATATTTGTTAACAAAGTTTAAATTAATGTTAAACCTTACTTGGGGATTGTGGGGGATATTTTGATAAAACATTACTATTCAAAGTAAGCACATTTTCCTTTATATAAAAAGAGGTGAAATAGAGTTGAAGATAATTTCAGAATTGTAGTTTAGAAAAAACCAGAAACCGTGATCACTTTTTTCTTTATTTTTCCAACGTATAAATTTTAAGGATTAAAACATTTTTCACCTTTTGCCATGTTTCAAAGTAATTTGAATGGTTTTCTAATATACAATTATAATTTTTTTTGCAATAGTAAATTTTATTAAATCAGCACAAAAATTAAACCAGTTCTTGCTGGCGAATTGTTTTTGAATTTTTGTTTATAATTATACTAATTGTTATTGATGTTTTTTCTTCATTGTTCTGATTATTGAGGGATGTGTGTTGATGTATTTCTGATTTCGATGTATTTTTTTCTGTCATGTATTGCAATGTATTTATCGTGAACGGGCTCTGGCCTGATACGAAAATAAATTCCCTCTTTCTTTCTTTCAATTTCAGAAAATCACAGAAAAACTGTTGAATCTAAAAACTTAACTGCTATAAGCTACTTAAATATCCCATTCCCCAAGTTCAAGATATGTAAGATATGAAAACCCTATTTCCGCTTAAGCTTTTGTTTTTGAAATGTATCAGCAAAGGAATAAAAGACGACTAAAATACCCT
This sequence comes from Tetragnatha montana, assembly GCA_963680715.1. Taxonomy (NCBI): domain Eukaryota; kingdom Metazoa; phylum Arthropoda; class Arachnida; order Araneae; family Tetragnathidae; genus Tetragnatha; species Tetragnatha montana. The sequence goes on from OY796677.1 coordinate 35,420,604, forward strand.
ACTCTAAAAACCCACTACTTCTGCATCCGGCTTATGTGTATGATCTTGAAAGGAAAAAAAATATTTATGTGAGCTCTTAGGATTTCGGTGAAAATACTGGACGAAAGGAAATGTCCAGCAGCAGTATCACCAAACTTATGATACCAAAAGAGAATATCAAAGCTGGACCTCTTGGCCACATGGGTAATTCAAATGGAAATGCTTACTAAAAATATGGATGGTCCATGCATTTGTAGGGGTATTGCAACAAACTTTGGTCTTTGCTTCCTTCTTTTACTACAAAGATATGCTTTCACCTAAAAGGGTTTTTTTAGTGCATTGCTCCTATATCTTATTTGAATAGAGCTTCCAAGATAAAACATTCTAACTTTAGTAAATTAGTGTAATTTTGTAGATTAGTACACAATTTTACAAGTAGTACGCAATGATTATAACTATTTACTTAATTGTATAATACCATTTTGAGTCTAAATAAGATACTAATTCAATTTTAGTATGAGTTAAAATACACTTAAACTATATTCCAAACACTGTATATGACTTTTTTACGTGTGTTTGGTTTTATAACAGGTAAGGCTCTGAAGTTAGCATTATAATTAATATAATCTTTTATTTAATATCGTTAAAATGTCAGGTAATATAGTTTAATATCGTGTTTCATTACGAAGAGTGTTTTGTTGTCATTCCAAGGATTGATATACTTTCGTGTGAAAAGGTATTTTCTGCAAAGTCTAGTAACATTTTAACTCATCCAAAAATTATTTTATTTAAAAACAAATTATTGTCACACAAATACCCAAAAATTAGTGCGTTGAATACTAAATCAGATTACTTGAATTTACGTTTTCGGCAACAAAAAAAAATAGCAAAAGAATATGTATTTAAACCTTTTTCATCTCTATAAACTATCTTTTAACAGCTAAAAGACATTAAAGTATCCAAAGATTCGACAAATTTCTTTAAACTAAACCGCCGTTGAGATAAGAATGGTTACCCCTTTACAAAATTGCCATTACGGTTACTTTAAAATAACTCAACTCATCCATCTTCTAACAACAAACGATAACTCATCTCTCTTTTTCCGTTCCACCCGAACCGAAAACAATTCCCATTCTTTCAAGCCCGCAAGAAACATTCCAAAAGCAAAAAAACTCCACACTTTTTCCACAGGTCTATGGAATCCTTTCTTCCCTCATCCCCCTGAAACCACGGGTGAACGTCTCAGCCCGGCCCCTGCTTATCAATCTTGTTTGAATAGCGAACCGCCGGGTACAGAGGACAAACAAAAACTTTCCCTCGTTTGTCAAGGATGTTAAAAGCAGTGAACCTCGGGCGATAGGCCTTCTTTTAATGGACGGAGACTGGGCAAGGACGATTTGCAAAAATAGCGCCCGCTAATGAAAACAAACGAGCCTGTGTCTCCCGGGGATCTGCCTTCATTCTTTTTCATTTTGCAGAATGGAAGCTGGTTAATTAAAGTTACAGTTACATGCTTTTGTTGCTGGCTTTTGTTTCGATGAATCCATAAACAGCGGATGATTGTGTTCAAGTTTAATGTCTTCCGACTAGGGCGAAGTCGAGTTAGTTAAGTTTCTTGGGTTCGTGGGAAATATTCATGATGGTTTCGATGCGTCTAATGGATTTAATTAGGGTCTTTTGTCTTGAAAATGTATAAAATAGTATTAATGCCTCTTGAATTTAAGTGCTAAACTTTTGTGCAGAAAAGATGAAATGCATAGGTTTTCATGAATATTATGATTATCTCTTAAATTATTATGGTAACTACCTACTACCCATCATCAATGCCCATGGCAACATTTGATATTATGGTCTCGGAATTTGTATATGTATTTCATCATAGACACGACAAAAAAAACCTACCCAATATAAGATTAATTCTACATTTAAACTGTGAAGTTAGTATAATATTTCCATTAATTGTGATATATTGTTTAAATGTAAAGACCTGTAGAAATTTATCATCAAATTCATGTATTTTTTTTTCAGAGTTTTTGAAAAAAGAAATGACAATTTCCATTGTGATATTTGATAGTAATTTTATCAACAATACTCCAGTCAACTCGTGCGTCATTTTTAATTAAATGAAGCTTCCGTAAAGAGTTTGGACGAAAATATTTGTTCCATGACGATACTCTTCGAAGGAAACACACAGGCCATCATTCACATCGATAACACGAATTAAGAATAAATTATGATTATCTCTTTTCATTGCTACTGAAATAAATTATTTTCATTTGAATTAGTGTGTACTTTTAAATTTAAAATTAGCCTATCCCCTCTCTGGATACTCCTCATGCATTTATTCTTGACTGTTGGTAGGAAAGAATAATGTAATTCAAAAATTATCAACTAAAGAAAAAATTTTCCTTACTACCGCGATCTGGCTCAAACGTGGGAAGAACTATGCAAAGAATTGTGCTTTTCTATGAAATAAATTTATATATTCCCTTTTTTCGGCATTATTATATTTTTTGGGATTATCAAGGACTAAAGTGGGTCGCACAAAAAGTTATAGCTCCCTCAATGAACCCTCTTAAAATTTCAAACCATATCCCCCACTAGGTACCGCGTTCTGCCCCATGTTCCCTCAACAATACCAAATGTATTATTAAATAAAAATGTCCAAAAATAATTGTAAGACTCTGATAAAGAAAGTTCCCAGAACCGCCATTTTACACACCCACTGTAACACCCCACATATCAATGCCCAAACGTGCGTGCATTTCTCTCCATCACGCCATAAACCGTCCCAGGTGATTTACAACAGAACGGCTCACTCATTAAACGTCGCCCGGAGGTGAATATGGGAACCCTTTGCGGAGGTAATGACGTATATTACTCCACTGTGATTGGTCGTTACGCCGAAGATTTGAGCGGCTGGTATCTGTTAGCGCGTCCGAAGTGAGGCTGGGCACGCAACAACGCGAGCGGAAGCTGATGCAGTTTCGCGGTGGAAAATGGCAACAGTTTTGTTTCGGGGAAGTGGTTGTTGATGGATGGAGTTGAGTTGAGAGGTTTGTGTGCTGTGCTGGAGAGACAGTTTGGGTTGATTGCGTTTTCTTGAGTTGTATGGTTATGCTGTGTAGAACAGTATTTTAAGTTGTAAGGTAGTTATTGTGTACAAATTATGGAAACAATAGGAATAAAATATAGCATCACTAATCAAGAGACAAAATATTAGACATTTTACAGTCCAATTTAGATAAAGAAAAGCAAACCAAAATGCAGAAAATGTCTTTTTAATTCAAATACTAAAACCCCAATACCTAACTACGATATATTGAGTGATACTATTATAAAAAGTTGATCAGTTAATTGTTCTTAAAATTCCTACTAACACATTTAGTATGAACTTTATGTACTTTAGTATGAAGCAAAATCAATGAATAATACTGTAAACTTTGCCACATTATTGTTATCCATTATGGTGATTTTGTAATTTTATCATACAAATGAATAAAAACCTAAAACTTTCAAACTCTAGTAAGTTTGCTAATAACAGCAACCATTCGCTACTGAAAATGTTCATTAGCTAAAATAAATTATTACATAAAGTACACTTTTATAACAAAGGCACATTATGAAACACGCAATCCTCGAATAGTTTACTTCCCAAAATTAAAGAGGAATTTAAAGTTTTTTAGCCCGCCTATTTTTTTTTTTTTTTCGAAAACCTGAGTACACAAAGGTAATTCATACAGGTTTGACAAAACACAGTTTAATTATCCTTTTCCGTTCGATCCAATGAGTAATTCTTTAAAAACTGCGTGCGGTCTTTCATTTTGAAACAGTGTTAGTTCCTCTCATTTAAACAATACGTCAAATTATTTGACAAAAAAGAGCTTGTAATTGACAAAGAGAATTAGCTTCATTATGCTAGCAAACAACGAAAAGGCTTTTGGCTTTAATAGCCAAATAGAATTTGCGTTTAATTTAGTAAACCTCTATTAATTAGATCTTTTGGGAACAAGTCATAATTATGAGTAATGATCATTAATCAAAAACAATTAATTATGCAGTTGTGAAAAGAGACTCCCTGAGCTCAATTGAATTTCTTACATAAGAAGGGTTTCTTTAATTAGTGCTTCAGACAAGAAAGCATATTGATGGTTTTGACGATATATTTCAAGGCAAATATGATTTTTCTTTCGAATAGGCACCTGAACAATCTTTGTGTGCTTGCATCAAAGAGGTCTGAATGCTTCCAGGCGTAAATGTAAAATCGAAGTAAAGAAAAAACTAAGGGCGTTTAAAAATTAATTAATGAAAGGAAAAGGCTTCATTAATTAATGGGAAGATTCAAATTCATTTATATAATTACTTCCTTTCTGTTTTGATAGTTTCTTTAGGGAAAATTACTTTTCAAATAAATTGAGATACCTTTTCACTCAAAATATTTTTTATCAGCAAAGTAAAGGAAATTTTTAAGGTTTCTTTTTTTATTTCATAATCAGCTTTTAATTTAAAGTTAATGTAATTTTTATCAAGCTGGTTATTATTATTATTATATTTGTACATATAAATTTAAATTAACTATAAATACACTTTTTACAAAACTTTATATTTACTGTAGTTAGTTAGTAAATATTTAGTACTCTGATAAAAATTCAAGCTTACCTGATTAATAAGTTAATTAATAATATTTGAAAGTACTTTTTTAAACACGTAACAAATGGTAGTAAACTGGTAAAATTGCCTTGATAAATTGACTTGATAAAATTGCGTTTTACAAATAACCTTATCCTTAAGTAAGAAATAAATAAAACAGACGGGCTTTTAAAGTAACTTACTTTTTAGACGGCTAAAACTAATCGATGTAACACCGGTGTGAAAAAATCCTCTACTAATACTAATAAGACTAGACTTACTGAAAATCACACACTTAAAAGCCTACTTAATATTATCCATACTTTTAGACCATTCTCATCGGTAACGTAGCAACTTTTTAGAATTTTCATGCACGAAAATGGATCTAGGGATCACAAGCACTCCACTGCGATGGATATAAAGTGTACAGATCCATAACGAAACACCTAAAATATGCAAGAAATGCCAAAAAGCTTCTTCTTATCGACAGCGCAACAAGGAGGGTAGCTGAGCCCCCGGAAATATTTTCAAATTTGTAGCATTCGGATTTCCAGCTAGCTATCCTCGCACATCACTGCAGTCAGAATTCTCGTTCCAGAATCTTTTGAAGTTAGATTCGGGGAAAGGTATGCATATATTAAAGGGAACGGGCAATGCAATGCATCCGAGAATATTTTATATGTATTATCGATTAATTGTCGAGCTTTATATTATAGGATGATACAATATAATTCATGAATATTTTGTATTGTTGAAAGTATATCATCAGTGTTATTCCTAGGATATTTTTGGAGGAGTAAAAATACTCCTTCACTTTTTTAGGAGGAGTGAAATTCAATTTTAAGGAGTGAAATACGGAAATAGCATAATTTACATATACAGAGACAAAATTTCTATTAGAAAACACTTACTTTTTAATGGACAAAATGAAATTGAAAAAAAATGAGGATGCTATTTTGGGTCACAATCAATCATCAGAACAATAAATGAAAAAAAAATACTATTGCTGTATGAAAACACCATTAAAAAGTATGATAATTAGGATGCAGTGGTTGAAGGCTTAAGCTAAACCTTTGTGAAAAATTTCAAAGAGTGAAAATACTCCTGTCTAGTTTTATAAAGAGTAATTCCGATTTTCAAGGAGTGAAATACTCTGTCAGAGGAGTTTAAAATATATCTGGTTATCATAATAAAATTTCAATTCCCATGAATATGAATTGTTTTCTTTTTAAATGGTTTTTAATAATTATTTCTATAACCTATCAGTTAGTAGGATTTGAATTGTTGAATATTTTTGAGGTTTGAAACTTAACCTTAACTAAATATTTACTTCACTTATTATTAGTTAAAAAATTCATGCTTTTGCTAATAGTATTAAAAGCTTATAGTAGTATTAAAGTGTAGAGAATTTAGGTACTTATTTTGATTGAACAATTTTTATGTTACGAGTATAATCTTTTAAGGTTAAAATTAAATTGGTGTTGAGGTTGAGGTAATCTATAAATGTGTATAATTAATGTAATAATTTCTACAAAAATATTAAAGTAGTATTTTAAAGATTGCTTTCAAAACATATTCTTTATTAGTGTTAATGATATTTTAAGTAATACTTTAAAAATATAATTAGGATTTCCTAAGTAAACATTTATGATTTTTTACACAATTCTTTGAGGAAATATTACATATTTAGATGTTTAAAAGAGTCATGAAAGTTAAGAGTTAATGTTAAAATATCACGTTAAGAGTTAATCTTAAAAATATCACGTTAAGAACTATTTGTATTTTGTTACTCGTGATTTAATTTCCGATGTCTTTTATTTGGTCCAGGTGTAAATTTAAATCCAAAGTAGAACATAAGAGTTAAAAACTTGCTATACATTTCCCATACCAAGTTTAAATGTCAACAAAATATATGTAGTAATGCTTTTATAAGAAGTATCAAAGCATCGGGATTTAAAACTTAAGAAAAATCTTCAAAAAGAAGAAAATAAGTCGAAAAATCATCCAAAAAAAAACACCCACCGTGGAAATAATATGCTCAAACCAAAGAAAAAATCAAACTACATACACTCAGAGCCAAAAACGTAAAAAAGTATTACTGCAGCAAAATTTCTTTTCGGTTCCATCTAGAAAATGTTAAGTCTTAGGAATGCACTTACATTAAAAAAAAAATTCTCCGTTTCTACCTTAAATCTATATCAAACTTAAAAAAGAAGAGTTAACACTATTTATCTCGTGTTAAAGTCTTAGTTCAGTGCTTACTACTCAAGGGAATAGGAAATAGTTTCTGGTTGACTTTAACAGGATACAATGAATTTATTTTTGATGCTCATACTTGATAAAACCAGTTGTGTAAGACAGATAAAGGGAGCCTTTTTACACACACAACATAAAAGTCGTTTTTTTTTTATCCCCAGAAGTATAAGAAAAAATAATTGTTACAAAAGGGGAAAATGTTACTTTTTGGAGCGAAACTTTTTTAAAAAGAACTACAGTTTTTCAAGCAATTACGTTCTTGGAATAAAGGGTGAAGAAAACTAGCATAGTGGCGTTTAACTCCATTCGTATGGAAGAGAAGAAAGGGGCCCCAATGTTTTTAACTCCGTATTCTCCTAATAATAAATGAACCCTTTCACAACTTTTTACCCAAAACGTTTAATCAGTAAATTTTTTGAGAATCCTAAGTGAACATTATCAACTTTTTACTAAATCTGTTTTACTTGTCTATTCGGTTGGACTTTTTAAATTAAACGAACTTACGGTCGATCTAGCTTTAGGGAATTGGGAATTTAAACATTGTTCAGATATTAATGGATATTAATGACTATGCGCATAAAATGTTTTTGTAGAGCAGTCAAATTTTGTCGCTTTTTGTTTTAGCATTTAATTTTCCAGGTAAAATTCAATTATTAAATATAATTTTTCTCTCTTTATTTTTAGAAAAATAACATTTAATCAGGTTGTGATTATTCATCAGATAAGATTCATGGTTATTGTTTAAGTACAACAACTTTCTATGTTAGGAATGAATAGATGTAAAATTTGTAGAAAGTATTGGTAGTTTCTTCCAATTCCAAAATAATCTTACCCTCTAAGGGCAAAAGTTGAAAAAATAGGAGTATAAATAAAAATTAAAAAATATTCAAGTAACTGATTTTAATTTTGGGTTTTTCACTTCATGCTTCCCTAACGCACAAAAAACATAACCGGAATCAAAGGTTTTTTTATTTAAAATAACAACGGTTCAAAGAGAATTCTAACTGACCAAAAATTAAATATATTTATATATTTATTTTTTTCGTCAGCTGACGAAGGCTTGACGTTTGGCTGACGAAAGGGATCAAAGTATCTCCGAAACATTGTACAATTTTAACATTTTACGTGCAAAATAAAACCGTTGTTTCTTTTATATTCTACTTCACAGTCTTGCACGGTGGATTTTATTCTCTAATAATTACCTACTTTTAATGCAAAAGCGTTTCATTCATATCTATTTCACATACATACTACCGAATTTATCAATGATGCAGAGAAGATGATGAACCAGAATTAGTCAAGTTCTCTCCTTAATAATTAGCAGAAACCGTTGTACACTTTCCAAAATTACCATTAATCTCAAAGTCAGGTAACCTAAGTTTAACTAACAATCCCTGGTTTGATTACACGTTACATTCTCTCTACACCCCTTCGGACCCCTCTATCTGCAAAAGAGCAAGTTAAGTTCTCCCTCTAACCCACACCCCATCTAATTTATGCCCAGCTCTCGATTCAGGTTGAGGAAGGAAGGACTTTACAACGTATTGCAGGGACTCGCTAACGATCTACTGTATCTTTTAATGGTAAAATCGATAACAAGAGCTTTAATGAATTACTCCAGCGCTTATACAGATGGGATAGCGCTGGGGAAATATAATAGAAGATATTCTCTGGTACTTTGGATGGAGCGGTCGAATGGGAGTTGAGTCAAAGAAGATGTCGTTGTGTGAAATTATTATGGTTTGAATGATAATGCGTTATTAAAGGAAGCGTTAAGAGGGATGATTTATGCGAGATTTATGAGGGGAAAGATAAAGGCGTGCGTCTGTTAAAAAGTAGCAGTGTTTGTGAAGTAAGAGCTTATGAAAATCAATGGGGGTTCAGTAGTTTTTAATGATGGGCGATAACAAATTGAACACAGAATGTAAAAAGTGAGTTTGAAAGTAAAATAAAAATACAGTAGTGTTTTGAGCCAAAAATTGCAAAGCTTTTTGCATTTGCATATGAATAAATTTTTCATACGAAAATTGAGAATAATTTTGAAGTTAGTTTTTAATGTTTAACCTTTCTTATTGCTAGTATTACTCTTTCTTAAAGGTTTTTCCTTCTTCTAATTTGTCTCTTTTCTATTCAATTTTTATGGACTCCTTTAAAAACTTTCTAATTTAAGGTTAGTTCGATTCTTAAGTAAATATTGTTAATCAATCAGTCTAGGACACTAAATTCATTTTAATTCAAATAAGAACCTATATTGAATTAATTTCCTATCGATAAGACTAAAGATATAACATGTTTAATTCAAAGTTCAATGACAGCACAAATCAAGTTCAATCAAATCAAAATGAAAAGAAATAGCAAATACCTAACATGAATTCAAATAAAAGAGTATTGGTAACTTCGTTTTTTATACTTAGATTTTAACCAGCTAATTGAAGCAAATATTTTAAAAAAAGAACATAGTAAAATCTCGAAAAGAAGAAAGAACAAAAACATCAATTCTCATTATTTTTTGCACTTTTCATTTCTGGTGATGGAAAATCAGGACTGAAGAAAAATAGAAAACAATCGTGTATTCATTATGAGAGGAAAATCGATACCTAAGAAAAACGATAATTAAGTTTTTTCGTTCCGATACCAAATAGAAAATGCTAATTTTAATCGATTTTGATGACAAGAGTCACTAGAGAAATGTATTTTTGAGAATGATTAAACTTTTCCTCTCGATTCAATATTGGGAGTTGTGGAAAATCGATGAATAACGAAGCACGTCATTAGTAGATTATATCGGTGGCAGATTCTCTTTGAAATTAAAAGAATTATTATTTTCAAATTGAATATTAGCTTTTCTTAACATTGCTAAAAAATTTAAAAAGAGTGAAACAAATTTTTACCAAAATGAAACGCTTATGTTTAAGAAGATTTTTCTTAAAACAGTTCTTAGTTTTGAATTAATATTCAAAACTGACTTACCTAGGTTTTAAAAAAAAACTTACTCCCCCCCCCAATAAGAGATAAAAACAACTCTTCCGTAATTTTATCTTTTAGAATATAAAATTCTAACAACTTACATTTTAGCATTTTACTTTTATAAGAAGCATTTGAAAATGCTTGTTAGTTAGTAAATACATTCAAAGGCAATAATTTGGTTTAATTATTTTAAAGTATACTACCTACTTAGTACGTATTTGTTATTGAAGATGTTTACACTATAAAAGAATTCTTTGATGAAGTAAATTAAATTGTTTATGCAACTTCTATTGAATAATATTTTTATTATAAGTATTTGTTCTCAGGTAAAATATTTTTACATTTAATTCTTTGCTAACTTATATAAAACTAGAAAAACTTTGCATTTTCGAAGCAAAGAAGTACACAAATCTATCTGACTTACTCCTCACAGCGAAGACTATGAACGAAAATTAATTCTAAAGGAAAGTTTACTGAATATGCATGAGAGAACGAGCATGGAATATTTAAATCAGGAATTCGTGTTTGTTTATTGCCTTTTATTTCTGTTTCGTTAGAGCTAAGTCAACGGCGAATCTAATTTAAGTTATTGTGTATTCTTTGCATAGATAATGGATTAGAAAAACTCCACGAAAGATTTTTTTTTCGTAATCTAAACGGAAGGAATTCTGATGTGTTTTTGTTTGAAGGAATATAAAGGTTCAATGACCAGATTCTATGTTTCAACGGATGTAGTACTTTGTTATCCGTTTTAGGATAAATTGTCAGGATTTTTTTGTTGAACGTTTTTTATTCTCTAGGAACACATTTACAATTTAACATGACCCATTAGGCAATTTTCTCTATCTTGATTCTTCAAGCAAAATAATGTTGCGCAACTTTAACTTACAGGAATTGTTTTTAATTAGCATAAATTTAGTGTTGTAAATTATATAAACGTCACTAAAAAGGAACGCTAGTCTTCAATCAATGCTTTACTTCTGAAACGGTAGAGTTAAGAGGTTTTTTTTATTTTATGATAAAAACCCTATTGCAAATTAGCGCAGATTATAATTTTTAGTTAATTGTATTTAATATGAAATTTAAGTTAACCTAAACACAATTTTTAATAATATGTACCCTTAAAAACATATTTACGGCTCTTAATTTAATCCACCTGTAATAGGGTGAACTGGGCATTGAATGAGCAGTTGACCTTATAACCTGAATAATAAGGAAATAAATCACTCTGAAGGACTCCTATTAAAAATTGAGGTGTTGCAAAAAAACCCTCATAAAGGGGGGAAATCGTTCATTCCAACATCTTCGCTTTGTAATAATGTAAATTTCTTCATTAATAACCCCAGCTGCATGTGAACAAAAAACCCTGTAGGTTAAGATTGACTTCATTCAGTCATGTTTTCTCACTTATAATTGGGCAGCTTATGCTCTTACTTGTTTTTTAAGTTATTCAAGGTGAATAATAATGTCGAACGCGTCATTTCGGAAATTGAAGAATTTTTCATTCATTCGGCATATGGTTGTTTTTGCATTAAAATCAAAAGAAACTCAAAGCAAAACATTTACACGATTTAAAGATATTTTTCCCATACTGCGGAGAAAAATCCTGTTTGCAAACATATTTGCATACTTGTCTATAAACATAAAAAGCCCTGAAATGATATTTGAACAGCGCAATTTGCAAGTTGCAGTGTTGATTCACTGGGCAATTCAAATCCTAGCATTGAACCAGTTCTCCACATAAATTAATTTTATGTAAACATACAGTATCTACTCGTGTCAATTAAAAGCTAAAATCCAAAGAAAAAATATACTTCACTTAATTTATCCTACATGAAATTTCATTAAATTCCTTGATTATTAAGCTAATCATTACATCTGAAATAAGTTAACAAGGCTCTAAGAATTTATTCAAAGGATATTAACAGGCTATCTCAATGATTTTTTAATAAGAATGCATTGTATAAAAGAACCCACAATAAAGATCCCACTCTTGAAACATAAAACAAGAACCCTCTCAACATTAGTTATATTCTTAATTAAAATTCTTAAGCAAAAAAAACTCCAAAACTCTACCAAAGAATTCACCTAGCAAGCAAGCAAGCAATTTTAAGGCCATCAAAAGTCCTCGCCGTCCCCACATAAATATCAGACCCCCGACACTCTAATAAAGTTGTAATAAAATCGTCCCAAGCACGACGTCATAAATATTTACCTAGGTCCCTACCCTGAAACGTGACGTCAGGACTCGCTGTAATTGAATGAAAGTGCCTCCTGTTTTGGAGAAATAGATATCAAATGGATGTGCCGCTAAAAGTTCAGGAATCTCTGCTATTTCTCACCCATTCCAGAAATATGTACGTGACTTCAGTTCAGTTCCTTAACGGATTAGGCGGTTTTATTTTTGGGAGGAAAGTGTAGGGTGCTCTTTGTTTATTAAAATCTGGAAATGGAGGAGTATAAAGTTTTGGCTTGAAGGGGAAAATATTTTTAAAAGTAGAAAGTGTTGATTATATAAATGGAATGTTGTGAGAAAGAATCCGTATTATTTACTAGGATTGTTCTCGGCGTGACTTCACTTCAACTTGAAATTCATTTACAAAAAGCATCGTAATCTGTGTAAGATTTACTTTGAAAGGTTTTAGGTTTAAAAAATCCTACCAAAACGTGCATGTTACGCTAAATATAGGATTTTTTTAATCAATACAGCAGCGAATAAATCAGTCGATGGTCAATAATGTGCTTCTCAGGTTTATGGAAAAGACAGAAGCAGAACATATCAATGCAATAAAATAATACTGAAAATTATCAGCAACATAATTTCATGTTTATAATTGAATCGTTTGTTTCAGCACGGTTTACGAAACTTATTGTGTTTCCTACCTACATTTAAAGCACGATTATTGACTTTTATCTGCTCTAAACTTTGCATTTTCTCCAAAAGAATTATATAACACCTATAATTCATTTTTTAAAAGAATGGCGTTTGAATTTTTTCTGAAATAAACATTTTAATTAATTTTTTATTGAAAATATTTTTTTAGTAAAAACTTAAAAGGTTTTTTTTTTTTTTTTTAATTTTTTTTCGTTAAATTTATATTTTGTTAGACTTCCTTTATCCTTTTCTTGTAATAGCGCATACTTTTAACATCCCCCCCTCCAAAAAAGCTAGGATATTAATTTCATTTCATACTAAATAAACAGTGTCCTTAGTGGTTTAAATTTTCATAACTGCTTTCTAATGAATGGATCAAACCTAGGATTTAAAATATAAGTGTAACGCAATTGCTGGAAATAATGTCATTTATACATTTCACAAATCACGAAAATATGAGTTATTTTACAATTGAACAAATGAAATGTAATGATCAGCTGAATTACTTTATTAAATTGAATATCTAATTCAATTTCTTTACTGAATTGAACTTCATACATTTTACTTTTCAATTTTTACAATAGAATCAAATTACCGTTATGGAGATGAAATGAATTATTAAGAGTATTTTCAATCAAGTTTTAACCCAAAAACTCTATCTTATGTCAGTAAAACTGATGAAACTATTCTTGTGTTTCGTAAAAAATATGGTGATAAAAATAAAACACGATTCCTTATAAAAAAACAATAATGGAAAGTTTTTTTTTCCTTTATGGATAAAATTATGCACTTACCCTAAACTTTTGTAACATGAACCTTTCTATCAAACTGCAGGATTAAGTTGACGACTGATGTCACTAACACAATCGAATCCCCATACATATAAAAAGAAACTTCAATTAAACCTGAAAATGAAATAAAGAAAATGAAGTAAACAACTAATAAATATTGCAACATAATTGTAAATAAAATTATACAAAAAAATACAGTATATCATTAGTAATGTATTTGGAATTAAAGAGAAATCAAGAAGGGTACGTGATACTGATAAATTGTGAAAGTCTAAACAGTATCAAAAGTTCAGCATTGAATAATTTAGCAAATTAATAAAAATGTACCATTTTAATAAAGGCCCCTATTGAAACTAATTGGATTATTATTTTTTAAATGTGCACATATTTGACAAAAAAATCAATGTCATACTTAGTTTTAAACCAACGATTTTGAGGCTGAAAAACTGTGCATAAATAGGATTTTAAATAGTTTTCCAAATGTTATAAATTTGAGTATTATTATTCAAGTTTGTTAGTGGTAAAGTTTATCTCAAAGAGAACTTTAGAAAGATATTTCTTCAAAGTTAAAAAACACACATTTATCGTCACAGGGTATTTGAATATCTAAAACACAAAGCAATTTTTCATGAGCCCCTAACCCCTTTGATGACCTTCAGGATAACCCATGATGGTTTATAGTGCTTCCAGGGGATTTTACTGCAACATAAAATTGATACTTCACCACGGTCGTTGAATAAACTAGTATACTTGGTTTACTTCATAAAATATAAGTTCAATGTACGTTTGAGCAAGAATAGCTTAAAAATTCTTTAGAATAATAAAATTTTAATGCATCTATTTGTGTAAAAATAATAAATTGTTGGTTTCTTTCTGTAGTGCTTCTGCTTATAAAAATATTTGCATTAATATTAGAGTTGAATTCAGATTGGTCTTTCGGTTTTAAAGTTGGATAACAAAAAAAATCTTTTTTAGAATATCTTTATATTCTTATAGATCTTGTAAAATTTTAAAATTTAATCATAAACTTTTATTATGCATTGCCTAAAACATATATGAATAATTTTTTATATTGATTATTTTATTATTCTATGGTAATATTAAGATAACCTGATAGAAACATAGAAAAAACTTAGATATAACTTTCAGAGAAAAATATCACGTGTTACAGAGTCTACCAAAATGTCAAAAATACAGCAAAATGACCAAAATCAATATTAATTCATTGAGATTGCAACAATTAATAACATCGCTTCACTTTTAATAATACTTTTGCTTAATTTGTTTGGAAAATTAGAAATGTTCATCGACCACATCCTCGAAAGAGTCCTAATAGATCATACATATGAACCCTAATCAAGAGACATCAAAATTTAATTAATAAATAGGAAGTACTATTAATAAAGTATGGCTTCTGTAATACCCCATTGATGCTAACATTGGCTTTAGCCAAATACTTTTTAATACCCATGTTTAGGCTTAGAGCAAACCCCAAAGCACATTAAAGCTTGCTGACAATTCTCTCATGAGAAATGCACTCTGGTAAAGCTATTATCTCAAGATAATAGTTTGAACTTTTCAGATATATAGAATGGTTCGTTGAAACTACTACAAGCTGATGACAATTCTTTCACGGACCATTGGCTAGAGTTAATGACAATAAACACACTCAAAACTCCAAGTTAAAGTGGAATGTGGGAGAATTACCCCCCAAAAGCCACACTGTCTCAAGAGATATTGCAAGATCGATTTCGCTGAATCGATTCATTTCCGCTATTCGAGTCCATTTTGTTCAAAGGATTAATTTCTAAGGAACAAAGGGTTTTGAGATTCTTTTAGACTCGAGACTGTTGAGTTTTTTAAAGCATAAAATTTATGATTGAAGGAGAAAAAATAAGCTTTGTTTTTGCGAACCGCTCATTGTATCTCGGACTGGACGAAGATTGGGCGGATAACAATGGTAAAAAGAAGCTTTCTCGACAGTTTAATGGGATGTAATTAGTGTTGAAGGAATAATTAATGCAATTTAACCAGACTTTAGCGGAATAATATCTCAAAACTAATTGTTCTCTTCCGCATGATTACCTGAAGCAATTAGAAGATATTTTCCAGGGTAATTGTGAAGAAAGCGATAACGTCTGGGTCTTTCAAAGTAAAGGATAAAGTTTCAAGGAAGAGTAATTCATTATGATAACAATGACTGGTTGCGGTTGTAAAGGCTGCAGTGCTAAACTGGATGAAAGGAGTCGGGTTTGCAGAAAGTAAGTAAGGTTAGTTTTCGTGAATGTAAGTTCGATTAAATGGAAGAAAATGTATTATTTAAGGCTCTCGGTTCATTGAGAACCTTGTTTGAATTGAATAGCCTCCTCTCCTATATGATTTTTTGAATACTACAGAATTTGGAAATAAAAAGAAGAAAACCTATGTCCGACATTTATTTTTTAAATGTTTAAGTACTTAAACAAAAAAGTAAATTACTGACATTTAAATTGTTTTAGAAAAATCTGACGGTTTAATCGATAATGAATTTTTTTAATAAAAACATGTGCTTCAGCATTTTTTAGAGTTAAAAAGAATTAAAAGAAAGAAAACTAAATAATATAATTATGTTTAAAAAACACAATTAAATGTTTTTTTAACATAAAACCCTTTTTGTCATAAGTTGATAAACTTATTTACCGATTAATATTAAGAACAGATTAAATTAATTTTTTACCCAAGGAGATTTTATTTTTTCGTTAAGCTTATTCGTTAAGTTTTTTTCAGCAAGTTTAATCCACTATTAAATCAGATCATTGTCTAGAAAGTAAAACAGATTTTGGTACAAAAAAACTTTCGCAAAATATTTTCGTTTTTTATTTTATAATAGTTAATTAGGTGCTTTTATTTATTTATTTTTTTGTTTGTCACGATGTATTACCAAATAATCCAAATTATCTCTTTTTATGAAAACTAATTTTAAAAAAAATATGTAGGAAATATGCTATAATAAAAAGTAGCATATTTTTTTTGAAAGCTCAATCAAAACTTCGCGAAAAAAATATTCTCCCAAATCTTTCTCTGGAATCAAAAAGAGACCAAGGCCTTTCGAGCCAAAATTATTTCGCCACTTGAAGATCGAGGGAGTGAAGAAAGTGAAACCATTCAGTCGAACGTTTTGGCAAAGTGCCGAAGAAAATGTAGAGGTACAGTCTGTGACCAAAGTAAATAATACATAAGTGAAAATTCAATACTTTCATCTGATGGAGATTTTAATAGTACCTATAGCAATTGGAAACTTTCGAAAGTCAGGCTGTTGAGTCAGGCATATTGGATTATTCTTTTGTATACTATAAGGAATATTTCACGTTCTTCTGAGATTTCATTTAATTTTTGAGTGAAAATAGTTTTGAATTGCCATCTAGATCTTAAGAAAATACATAAATTTTAGAGAAAACGAGATATTAGAAGATAGACAAACGAGTACTATTGGCATAGATTAAAAGAAATTATAAATGCATACACATATTAAATTGTTAACTCGACAAATATGTAAAATTTTAGGTATATTTTTTACTCTTTTGAATTATTTATACCTAAAATAATTCAAAAGAGTAAAAAATTTTACTCTTATTATTCTTATTATATACTTATTACTCTTAGTTTCAAAAATTTAATTTTACGCGTACATCTATTAAAAAGGTGTTCAATTATTATTTATGATTTAATTCCCCAAAATAAGAAATGTCATTAAGCATTGGGACATAGTGCATAGTGATGAAAATTAAATCCATAAGGTTTGTCAGCAACTTAATAGACTAATAACAAATATGTTATCTTAAATTTAGTGATGTGCTTATTCTGTGAGGAAACATATTTTCGCCACTTCCTTATTTATGTATCTTTAATTTATGTACAATTATATTACTTAACTAAATCGATGTTTGAAATATTCTTTTGACTTAGTTGATTAGATACATTTTTAACTTTAATCTAATATTACATAGAGAGTAGGTAAGTAAGTAGTACAGTTTCTTTTCGAAAATATTTATTTAATTATAAAATCAAAGTTGTTGAGGATAATTTTGGTATTATTTTACATTACAAAGATAATTATTGCTGAGCAAGAACTAATTTTAAATTTTTAATGGCTGAAAATAGAAATTTTTACTTTCTAAAAAGAAAAATACAAAAATCAACAAAGACAAAATATTACTACGAATTGAAATTCATCGCTCATAACAGTGTTTTATTGAAACCAGTTTAAATTGTATTTTCCTTTAAGATTTAATTAAATTATAAAAATTACATCAATACTCGAAATATTTTTTATACAAATATGCACTTTGAATAACATATAATAATACAAACTAAGAATTTAGTTTAATAAAATCATTTTTAGAAATAATTACCACTGTTTCTTTTCTCAGCTAAGACGACTAAATTTATAATAAAAATATCATGTATAATTTAATTGATGTTTTTCATGCATCACTGGCAAACTGGTTTTAAAAGAGCGACTTGAAAGCCCTAAAATATCTATTTGAGTCTAATAAACATTAACAAATTAATACTTATGGATTAAGAAAAGTTTTGTCCACTCAGAATTAAAAGAACAAATAAAACTACTATAGTATGTAATACAGTCAACTCCGCTTAAACTAATCACTTTTGTCCAAGAGTATAATGATAAAAATATCCGATTGATAATAATAAGTGATTTGATACTAAATAGTTTCAAGCAGTAACACTGTAACTAGTTTAATACAGTGTAACTAGAGTTTTGCATTAAATTCCTAACTATGCAGTCCTAATTGAAGTAAATAAAACGATTGCCTAGTTTGTATTTTGCAAATTGTGCATTCTCAAAGAAAAATATGAGAGTGGAACATATATTACTAATAAATAAATGGTTCATTTGTATGTTTATGTAACATAATTGGCCTTCAAACGGGAAAAAATGAGGTCTTCAGGGGATTTCACCAAATTTTGATAACATTAGGCGAAATATTTATCACATAAAACAGCGCATTTTACATTAAATTAAATAGGAGTGATCGGGACCGGTCAATTTTGATAACATTATCCGATTGATAACATTAACCGTGATCAGAATAAGCGGAGTCGACTGTACAAGCCAAAACTTTATTGTACTGGACCTGTATCTATTTTCTATATTTACAAACCATACAATTAGAAAACTTTAACATATTGAAACCTTGCCCCTATGCCTAACGCTCAAGCGATACATCAATTTCAAAACCAATAGCCGACTCCCCCAAACACCGCCCCCTTCACCCAACCACCTAATGATCTATTTCTCCCAACTTCGTCCCCAGATACGGCTCTAATCCTTCAATGCTTTCTAATTACCAGCTTAAAAGGGCAAAATCCATCTTATAAGATTGACTAATTAACGCTTTGGGGGGACGCCACAGCTAATTAAGCTCTGCATCAGGCCTCTCCCCGAATTCCTAATCAGCAACACAGTGCATCGAGTCTAAGAGAATTTAATTACCGGCGAGGCAAAACTTTTGCTACCTCTCGAATGGCAGCAATCTACGCGAAGTTCCTGTTGACACGGAAGTTTGTGTTGTGACGCTTCTCTCTGAATGCTCTTGTGGGTGGTTGGTTCTTTCTGCCTGATTGGGTGGTTGGTTTGGAGTGGGTGGATATTTTCAGGTGCTTCGCACTCAGAAGTGCTCTTACCTCATTAGGGTTAAGTGATCTGGAATTGATCTTTGATGGAAATGAATTTATCTGTCACACTGGTTCAATAAATGAAGATTTCTCTTAAGTGGAACTACGGAGATTATCGTTTTAAAAGTAATTGAAAGACTACCGCCAAAAATACAAGTTTTTAATTACATAGGAAAGTTTCTCAGTATGAAAGTAATACTAATAATTACTTTGAAAATCAAAAATTGAAAATTTTTTCTACTGTTGAACCACTGAAACTATTTGTTTTAGTTATTATGATTGATAAAACTTCTGTAAACCATCTTCAAATAAAATTATTAAAAATATTTCTTGGTATAACACGCGCAAAGTGCAACACGCAAAAAAAACCTTTAAAAAATAAAAAAGTGGTGGAATATTTCTTTTTAATGCAACCACAGAACTTATCTCATAATTGAAAAAGTACCTACAAAGAACTAATAAAATACTATATGGAATATTTTTCTTAAAATATGAGTTACACATAAACTTAAGTAAAACTGACAAATGTTAGATTAAGAAAAATTATTGAGACTAAATTTATGTTGTTAAATGTAATTCTTTCCCCTTGTTCTAATCTTTAATAACTAGAACCTTAGGTATAAAAATATACAAAAATACTTAATTAGCATGCCTGACATTCAAAATACCACAAAAGTTACTATAACCAGAATTCAGAAGTAGTATTAGAGTTGGGAGTTTTAAATTAATTTGTAATTAACCATGGGCTGATCTTTTATGAGTTATAATGATATTGTACATTTTTTTTTGTATACTCTTAAAAAAAATATTTTTAACTTTTAAAACTAATTAAAACATATTTACTTTTCTCTCTATATAAATTCATATAATTAATGAAAAGATGTTGGACACACGGTTTTTCATAAAAGAATGTTCGAAATATTTAAGTCGTTTTGTTTAATTTCCGTCACAAACATTGTGGAAACAAGTGTCTCAAATCGAGCAAAAGGTAAGAACTCGAGTTTTTATGGTTGTGTTTTCAATAAAAATCCAAAGACATAAAATTCACAATAGGTTTTCCAAATTGGTATTCTATCGCATGAAAAAATTTTATAGGTGAAAACTGGTACGTGCGAAGCAAATAAAATGAGTGCTTCTAAATTTGTTCAGAAAGAAACGTGATTTGGATTAGAATAGATACTATACTTTTTGTGAATTGAAAAGTTTCAAATCAGCAAAGGGTTGTAAAATGTAAGATTTTACTTTACGGTATCACGAATATGACAACGTTTCTATGCATCTCTATTCATGGGGATAAATAAACAAGGCCGTATTTAGGCATGTCCAACTTGTGTCATGGCGAAGCATTTTTAGAGGTGGTAAAATACAAATAAATACAAATTTTAACAATTTTTAATCAAGTATTTCCTTGTTCAACGTTAATTTTTTCCAGGAGGACAAGCAAGTATACTACTTTCTAGTCCAAGTATATTTCAATGTGCTTAATTTTTTGAAACAGATTTTTAATCTACTGAAAATTTTGTCTGGATTCCTTCTAATTTTTATCAAATGTTTCCTTTTTTTTTTTGGCCTAAAAAATCAATACAAAAAATACCATTTTCTTCTAATAAGATTTAAGTCAAAATGGTGTGTTTTCTAAAATAAATGTTGGAGTAAGGAGGGCGGCAAGGAAGTAGTAGCACAGGGCAGCAAAAACTTTAAATACAGACTTTTAAATGATACTAATTTCTTAATTTTTATGTTCAATTTATCTAAAATATTTTTTTTCCATTTACATTCAAGTGCTCTTCCATTTTTGGGAAATAATATTAAAAGTATAAAAATGTGTTACGTGTTGAATTAAATTTTTCATACTTGTTCTTGAAATTTCAGTGGTTAGCTTTAAAAACAGAAACATTTTTTTTTACTAAGTTAAATTGGTTTCATCCATGTGTTTCCGTTTTAGAAAAACCTGGCTTTTGAGGAAAAAGTAAATATACCATGTCTGAGGTAATTGAACATTTATCATTTTAAATATTTACCATATTTTTAAAGTTTGCCCCCCCCCCCAAAAAAAAAAGGAAATTTGAATTTTTTTTATTCTTTAGTTTCAGATGTCTACAAAAGACTTATGATCAATATTTGTTTTACAAAAAAAATCACCTTGTTTATCATTTCTTAGAAAAATAGTCATTTACTATCTGAAATCGTATGATTATTCCAACCTCAAGCAGGTCTCAATGCGGAAAAAAAGTTACATTTTTGAGGCGCAGATTTTAACCGCAAATATATGCATAGATATTAAAGGTTTTTGAATGAAACTTTTTCTTTTAATCAATTTGTGTTCTACTTCCTTTGATGAAAAAAAACCCTTTTTTAACTTTTTATTTTGCTCCTAGGAAGGTTGTAAATTCTCTCAATGGTTTCATAACGGTTCATAGGTACTTTACAACATGTTTATTTTATTAGGCTGTAAGGTCGTAAATCCGACTTTCAAAATCTACCTGTATATAGCATAGGAAGATGAAATTCAGGTATTATAATTAAAGGCTAAAGAAATTTTTTCCATTGGAATTTTTTGCAAAATTCTATCAATATATCATCCATTAGAACCTAAAAACCTTAAAATCCCAATTGATTGCAATCATTACACCTCCTAAACTAATATTTGTTGGTAATTGTGAATTATTTTGTTTCCCCATGGAAACTAATGATGTACTTATGGAATGAAAAATTGTGTTTGGACAAACACTTAGGGATGTATTTTGTTACGCAATGCAATACATATAAGGAGAAAATTAAATTAAATTTTGTTTTCCAGACTTCTGAAATTCAATTACAGGTCGTCTCCAGGAAACGAGATCTTCGCAATAATATACGATCTCGAATTCAGGTAGAAAATATATTAGTAATTCTGCAGGAGTTATCCGAGACAGAATTTTAATTGAATATTACGTAAGTATTTTCTCTACACTCTTATCGAAATTTCAGAGAAATGCTTGGCATAACTTCCGCGAGTCATTTTTAAGTCGATAATTAACTTTCAAAATGAATACTCTGAACTGTAAATCACAAAATAATTTGATGGTTTAATTTTGAGTAACAGACGTAAACGATAACACGTAAGAAATCTTTAAATTAGCAGCGGCCAGAAATTTTAGAAGAATATTTGAAATGGGGAGCCAGATTAATATTGCTATTAAAGGTAATTTAACAAACTGCGAGCTACAGTCTATATTTTAGAAAACTTCAATTAGCATTCACTAATTTCAGAATTTTCCACCAATATTATGGTTAAAAACTTAATAAATTTATGAGGAATTATATCAGACATCCCTGAACCCACGCTTTATAGCTAGGCCAAGGGATTCATCTGATCCTCTGAAAGCTATAATTTAGCACATGCACTTACAATTTCTTTAAAATCTTTCTACCTTTTTTATTTTTAGAATTTTTTAAGGAAACCTATTTCAGATACCTTATGATTGAAAGTTTATTAAAACAACCCAACGAATGCTTTATCTTACTTATATGGTCTGCTCGGAAAAGTCCAAAAACTCTAAATTATAGATTAGAATTAATTTGGAATTCTTTTTAGAAGATTCTTAACTTATTGGGACTAGGGAGGCTATCTCCCCCTTGCTCTCTATCGCTCACCAACCCACATAAATGCTAATAGTTTTCACTGAACTGGATTACACGGTGAAACAAAAATAAACTTCAACTTTGACCTTAAAAGTACCCCAGAACCTAATAATTACATCAACTACATAGCTTTTTCTAAGTGAATGTTCTCCAAGCATTTCTCTACTTATCAAATTTCATCAATTTCTATAAAGTAGTTTTGCATAGTGAGAGGCCAAAGAGTCCAAAAATAAAAATTTCTGAAACAGTGACGGTAACTTTTTTCAATAGTTGCTGCACTATTACTAGACTAAGAACAGGGGCAAAAGAACAGAGACTAAGAAGGGGGAGGGGCATGAAAATTTATCCGGAGAAGACCTTACACTATTTGTAAGAACTGCCCTGAAGTGCAGCTTACGCCAAGGAATATTTCAGAGTGCCCGGCTATTGCCCCAGAGGTGCTAAAGCTTGACCTGGTGCCCCTCTATCACCCTACCCTCTATTTGAAACCTTATATAACCCTGAGGCGCCAGGGCTATCAGCCGCTGTCATCAGTGCCTTTGAGGACATATAAAAGTAGCAGTCCATGGACACGACGACAACAACAACAGCAACAAGAATATTTTTAACCTCCATCGAAATTAATTTTTAAATTAACAATAATATTTCCTTACGCTTCCCCAACCAGATAACATATACCGCCTTAAAACTAGTTTTAAAATGAGCAACCATTTCGCACATTCCATTAAAAATTAAATCACAGAACCACCAAAACGACGATCATTACCGCATATTCTTATCAGAAACGAGCAATGCCTGTTTTCACAGTTAACAGCTCTTAAACCAACAGCAACAACACGGTTTCGAATTGCGTGTCCTTTTAACATATTCTCTTTTACTGCTTCCCCTTGAGGCAAGGGGGAGGGTTTGATAAAACCCCACTAAATCACGGAAAACTAATTTCAGCCTCTCTCCCCCTCCCTCCGTAAGTGACTTGGCCCCCGAGGGGCGCAATTTCAGAAAACTCGCCCCATTGAGTTTTATATTTAATAACTGGGACCGTAACCGATGTCGTTTGTATGTTTTCTCAATGGGAAAAAGTGAAGGATTTATTTCACCTCTTTATAAGCACCGGAATCGTAAAGGATGTCATGTTCGGTGCTTGCTTTCACGTACGTTTTGGGTGAACACACGCACAGACTAGTTTGCCATTATGAGTACATAATTGATTGAAGACTAGAATTCCTAACAAGCACTTTCAGAAAATTTTCAATGCCGTTTGCTCTTTTAAACTCACCATTTTCATTTAAACTTCACGCTGATACAAGAACTGTTAAAAATGTCATGTGCGGACTCAGATTAAATTGTTTTATTAATTTTTTAGTAAATTATAAGCTGTTTTACTATTATTAGTTTATTATTAATTTCATGATTTAACTTTTTGGAGTTTTTGTTTTTCTTGGGTTTTGAAAAATTCAAAATATAAATGTGAACTTCAGACTATAAAGTAGTACAAACTTTTTAAAAATAAGTTAATTTAATAAAAAGAGTATTAGGTAATATTACCCATTTTTTTTTAAATAACAAGGGGTAATTTTTAAAGATGATCATAATGCGTAAGTTAACAGTTACAATTTAGAAGTGTAGAGGTAATGTGGAGATTTAATGTTGTTTGAAAAAAAACTAATGCATTATTAATGGAATGGATACTAAAATATCTACCAATTGTTTAATACTTTTAAATGTCACTCTGAAGACATCAATTTCAAAACTGGAATTTGTCATCATACATTGTCATCTATCATTTTAGAAACCAATTCTAGAGACAGATCCATTTTCATTCCAAATACGTTAAGAAAAAGTTGAGATTTTTTTTTCTTGAAAAAAGAAATCATTTTAGGAAATACATTTTCTAAGAGACGTCCAAATTCAAAACTTCAAAAAATGAAACCTTTCAACTTGTGCAAAAAAAGAATTCGACTTTTCTAAAGTCTAAATAATATATTTAGAACAACAATGCAGATTCTGCCAAATTCTTGTCTTAATATTATATTCAGAACCAATATTTGTATATTTGCAACACATTTTGATTAATCTTAGAAGTAAAAACCATATGTTAATAATAATGGTATAACTATGTTTATGCCCTTCTTATTTTATATCTTACTGCCAATTAAATTAATAGGGGTCGAAAATTCTAAACTATAGCTTTGACACTTAAGAAAAGTTGCTACATACGTAGTATCTAAAGATGTATTATTTTCTGTACTACAATACACTGTTAAAATTCTGAGTAATATTATATCAATGTGGTATATTTTTCAAAATAATGTCAGGCATAAAAATATTTTTCTTCCTTAGAAATCTGACTTTATGTTTCCCTGAAGATGCCCATGCGGTTCCATTTTCTGAATTAATAGATCGTAGAAAAGCATAAAAGTTCAAAAACGCGTATGCATATTTTATTTCAAAACATCTCGTCCTCCGATTCTATTGACTTTTCACAGGCTTTGATCTGGTTTATTTTGTGGTACAAATCACCAAGTTCTACACTACATGAATTATTACCTGTAACCCAAGTTTTGCATTTGTTGTCTCACAAATTTAACCTTTTTATGATAATTTCTACTGTTACAAAGATCGCCTATTTTTAATTAAAAAAGCATGAAAAAAAATTAAGATTATTTATAAATGGAAGTATTAAACATAAATATAACACAAATATATTTTGGGGGAATCCGGAAAATCTAAACAATTTTTAATTTTTATTTTAATGTTGTAAATTTAATTTAATAAAACCTTAGATATACTATATCAGCTCTTTGGTTACCTATACTCATTGTGTTTCATTTTTAATGGGCATTCATTTACAGCGAGCGCATCATTTTATTTAATAGGTACTCTTATTGGGAATAGTTATCTTAATATCCTGTTACTAGGTTACTTCTATAATGTTGTATTATCATACTTTTTATATAATTTCTCATTGATTGAATAAAATATTTTTAAACATTTCCATGTATGAGGGCAAAATGATCATAAAGTGTCAATTATTAAATAAAAATTTCGCGTTGCAACAATTAAGTATACATGTTTTCAGTAAAATTCTATTAATCTTAGATGATTTTATGTAATAAACTCTGTGAGAGGAAAGCCAGTTATGTTATTGTTTCTAATGCTACTTGGAATATCCAAGATACATCCGCAAAAGTTTACAGGAAAGGACAGTTATAAGTCTGATAATAAAATATTATTTTCTAATAACTTTTACTTTTTTGAAAGTTTTAGATGTTACTCTCATCTTCATAGTTGAGCCATTTTAACCTTTTTAGTCGTAACTGTCCTAAATTTACCATAGAATTCAAAGAAAATCTGGGTTGGTCTAGGACTGAAAGGGTTGAACAAAAATGAGTACCGCCAACTGAACAGTTTATTTCAGACACCAATCAATGACCGTCAGGCTCAGCGTCACAGTCTATGATGTTTGGTAATGCACTCCGGAGTACGTAAGTACCATTTGTTGCAAAGAAGAAAAAAGCTAAACACATATTTATTTGTCTGTAAAACATCTGAATAAGGTCTAATTTAAGAAAAAAATTACTAAACACCAAAGTTGTTGCGAGTTTCTAAACAGCTTCTATCATTTTTCTCAAGACAACAAATTTGGTATTTGGCATGTTTCTTAAATAAATGGTTTATATTAAAGCAACCTTAATTAGTACTTGTGTTGTGCAGTGTTTTTTTTTTACCAATATTCAGCTATGGGAAGTTTTAGGCGTATCTCATATGGAATTCCAAAGTAAAATAAAGTATAGGTTTACATGCGTTCTTCATAAATCCTTTCTCGAAGAAAACATTCCAATATAATATTACATTACTATCCAATCGTGAAGATATGAAACGAAAATTAGGTTTATTCCAACAAATCAGTGCCCGTATGACAAAAGATAAACACATTTACCATTCCTTTTTACCTCAGAAAGAGCCTCACCTGAATAGTGTATTAGATTTCTATCCCTTGTGTTCACGTATCCGAAATTCACAACCATAGAAAAAAAACCACCTAAGAACGAGTCTGAAACCTAACCTAGAGGATAAACATAAGTACAAGTTCCATATGAAAGGAAAATACGGCTGACGTGATATTTTATTTCTACCCGAAATACTATGCAGGAATAATATTTTTATTGCGGATCAAACTTCAGAGATGTCCAAATGCAATTTTTGATATAAAAACACCAGCATTTATACGACAGACATTTATGTGTTCTTTCGTTTGGATTTCTTTTTTTTTTATGGAAAAAACCTGGCACCTTTGTTGAAGGTGAAATAAAAGTGTGAAGCTTTTATTTCATTTCATTTTTACAGCTTGATTCCGAGTATATGGCGTTCTAGTATGCTTAGGAGGGAAAGTTATATTGTCACAATAAATTTTAGTCAGTTTGCCGAAATACTTGTAGAGCTTTTTTTTTAGCTTTGGATATTGGGATGTTTGTTGTTGAAAATTGCATTACCTAGTTCTTTGGAAGTTCACGAAAAAGCTCTCAAAGAAGAATCTCTGCTGATTTGAAAGGATTGCCGTTCAAGAGAGACAAGACAATTTAGAGAATTTTTGAGTTCGTAGATCTATTATAGAGCTTTAAGAAGAGAGCATATTACAACATTAGATTTAATAAATATCAATTTCAAGTAACAAAAGAGTTTTAAGAAAATCTTGAAATTCCATTAAGATCGAAGAATCCAGATTTTCAAGGTATAAAAAAATTAACTTACTCGTCTACCACTCTAAAATAATGTAATTAATTTTTATTGTAGTAGGAACAACCATCCAGCAAGTTAAGATAAAAACATTATTGTAAATTTAAGGTAATACGGTAAAATTTTTAAGGTGTGTGGAAAAATCTAACAGACGAAATCCCCTTTAACACGAAACTTAATACAGAAACATCTTACTCTCAAACTTTGAAGTCAGACTAAATCGAAAGGATTCCTACATTCTTCCCTCAGTATCTTCCATTAACTTGCGTCCATCTGGATTCAAATCTTAATGCCAATATTTTTTAAGGGAAAATTTATTAAACCTTCTTGAAAACAATCATTTCGTTTAATACTAGTTTTTTTACCGTTTAAATACCAATATTACATTCACAATCAAGTACATAATATAGTTTTTAACATTCGGTTTCCTAAATTTCTCCTCAAAGTATCCTTTATATTCCGTCCATCTTCTCCCTTTCCACAAGGTATTTCCAAGGACTCCTTTTCTCAAGAAACCATTATTTCTGATTTAATTTACAAAGAACCTTTGTCAGCATTTTAGAGGACCTCGGAATCGTTTTTCTAACAAAATGTTTCCGTGATTAAGAAAGGTTTGTGAACCACTGATATAAACCAACTTGGAAGTTATATTAAGGGTCTGAAGCACAAAGGGCACAAGTGACATTGAGTTAAAACATCCCTGATTTCAATGGGTAAGATAAGTCGCCAAATCTACGGGGGTTGGCAATTTTTGGGCAACCCTTTGTTGCCTTTTTTTTTCGAATTCTATTTCCGTAATTCATTATTTAAAGCTCAGGCGTATTTATTACTTTTTTGTAAAATCGTTTTATTCATGGTTTTTTAAAATATGTATTGTCTATAATAATTAGCTGGAAATAATTGAAGTAACACAGGAAATTCAAAATAACACGAGAACCATAAATAATCCAAAAACTTCCAATCCAGAGTCCATTGTCGTACTTATTGCTTAAATTGGTAGTTCTGGAATATTTTTTTGAGCAATTTAAGTTCTCGGATTCTAAGTGAAAGTGAAACCTCTTATAGAGAATGCACAACAGAGTAAGAACTCGCAAACTCGAAGTTTGCCAACAAAATTCTAACACAAAACTTATTATAAAATGTCACTTGTACTCCTTGAGCCCCAAATCCTTTATATGTAAGCTAATAGCAAACTGATTTTCTAAAATGCTATTAGTAAATTTACTGTGAAAATAACCTCTAGGAAATTAACAAATAAATCGTAAAACGCTAAAATCTGAACCATACCCATGTTTAATGTCGCACACACGCCCAAGCTAGATGTGGTTGATGGAACTATATCTACTCCAAAGTACTCCAATCTTCACAGTAACTCGATGTAATGAAAACCATTTCCAGGTTCAGTTGCTTGCTTTAAGGCTTACATCCACATCCCACAGTGCTTACATGCCCCAACACACACCTAAACTCCAGCTCCTGCATCAACTTCGGCAAACATTAACCTCCCCCGTGACAAATGGGGCTGGACCAAAGTGCCCCCTCATTCCTAATCCATAAGCACTTGTCCCCCATTTGCGGTCACAGATCGAGGGGCAATTACGTTTGAGAAAGTCCGGTCCATCTATCAAAACGGACCATGAATTAATCAAATCTTCCGGACCGTGGCTAGGCTTGTTGATCCGTGGCGTGCCGGATCCCTTATGCAGCGCGGATTGCGGATGCTTGATTGATTGGTTTGTTGTGTGTGTGTGGTGGGAGGTGTTTAAAGAGGAGATTGGGGAGTTTTGGTTGGAAATGTAAAGAGTTTGGAATGGTTCAGGGATGGTGGGAATCAATTTGATGAGGAATAAGGGAGGGGGAAACTTGAAATTTATATTGGTAAAGCTTAAATTTCTTTAAGGCGTATGTTGATACTAAGTTAAAAAAATGCTTTTAGAAATATTTGTTGTTGTCGTGTGTCAATGTCCATAAGGATTCAATGCAAAGGGGGTGCGTCTCTTGAGAAAGTGAGGCCCATAAAGGGCAGGAGTCCGACTTCTGCCTCATGAGATATGATAGATGCTGCCACTATCTATTGCCACCTCCACAATTTTGGCGTGTCTCTGAAGGGGAGGGAAATAGTTGGTAAACTGCGCCATAACCGACCACAGGACTTTCGGACCCACAGATTTAACGAGCACGTAATCCGCATATACTCGATAGATCTTAAGCGGTGTCGGGAAGAAGCCGATTAGAAATATTTATCTTGAATATTTATTATATCGATCAAAAAAATATCTTTTTCTACTCTTATTGAGAAGATGAGTAATATGAATGCTTTTAAATAATATTTATTCAATATTATCTTAAATAACAGAGTGATAAATGTATAAAAAACTAAATTATATATATTTTTTTATAATTTTTAGAATTTGTCTAATTTTGACGTCTACAAAATTAATAAGGATCCTGCTGTACCTCATTTGATAGAGTACAGAAAGTTTGCGGGTCGCAATAAGTACATGTTCTGAAAAAAGTTCTACAATAAAACACAGAAATAGGAATCCAGATTCTCTAAAGCTAATCGTTTTTTTTTCAAAACATTATTATAATTTTATTCTTTATAAAAATCATTGCTGTAATTGCCTCTATTCAAGCAAGTTTTTAAGGGGTTTTTTTTTTTGCTTGACAAGATTCGAAGCCAAAATCGAGAAAGAGAGATAGAGAACTACCAGAAAGATTCTGTCAACCCCTTCTCAAAGAACTGAATATTCAATAAGATGCAAATATTTCGCATAGAAATAACCATTCACAACTGCATTATACACTTCATCGGGGCGTCACTCGACACGTCATCTCAAGAATAACGAGATTTCAATTGTGTAATGACGATAAATGAGGTGCTGTCATTCCGAAGGAGCTGAATTCAAGGCAGAATCGAGCACGATCTCCTCATTACTAAGCCTAACAGACGCGAACCATCGTTTGAGAAATTTCTCAATGAATAATTCATGCTCTCTCAACAAATGCTGGCTGTACCCAGAATAACCTATCTGTATATAACGTAAGATTTCTTCAACTATACTATAGTGACTAGAATAAGGTAGTGTGTTTACCGGATTTAAAAAGTGTACCCAAAAAAGGCGAAAAATCCAGGTGGCGAACGATCGCTAGTTTCCACTCTCTATGAATACTATTATCTCTTTTTAACGAGATCCGCGCTTACGGGGCACGGCACCGCACAGATCAGAGATAATAGCATTCATAGAGAGTGGAAACTAGCGATCGTTCGCCACCTGGATTTTTCGCCTTTTTTGGGCACACTTTTTTATAATGGTATCTATGGGCGGTAAACACACTACCTTATCTAGTCACTATAACTATACGTTATCGTTAGGGATTGAGGGCTACGCATAATCTCATCAAGAGAATAAAAAATGATGTAGAGGTAAATAAGGTTTCGCTTAAGCAAAGAACGCCATTCAGAACATCTGAGGAATAAAATCAAAAGTAATGGAAAGGAAGCCCAAATATTTTATCAGGATACCGTTCCCAGTTATTCGTGGGGTATATTTGAAGCTTTTTTTAAATGAATAATTCATAGTTTGGGTAAATTTTATTAAGTAGAAATTTATGAGCTTTTAACAAATAGGGAGTGACACTAATGTCCTTTTGTGCATGAAACTTTATTCCAGGAAAATACCTAATGCAATAATCTAAACTTACTTCTATTGCGTAACGTAACAATATGTATAACAAATAACACTCACTCAATTAAGCAGACTGTGTTTATTTATTAATTAAAATACATTAATAATTCCAAAAAATAGAACTGTTAATATTAGTTGATTGTAAGGAACAAAGAAAGATGCTTTACAATGAAGTAAACTGTTTAATGCAGCGGTTCTCAAACTGTGGGGCGTGCCCCCCGAAATTTCGGGACCATCCACAAATTTGGATTAATTGGATTTGGACAAAAATGAGTTAAAACAATGATGATGTTAAAGGGAAAATTTTTCAGAGGGAGGACTCCACCACACCCTTTTGTACTTGAAACTCAGCATCACCTACATTTTTTATGTATCAAGTTATTCTAGATGCAATTGGGTCATTCCATGTCAAATCAACCAAAAAATCTCAATTCTCAACCTTACCCTCTCGAATTTAAATGAAACATTTAGGAATTTGATCTCTTCCATGTTATAAATGAGAAAATGCTTTTATGTTTCAATTTTCACCGTACGTTTTTTTTTTTTTAAATTGAAAGAAAATCCAACTTTTGGATTTTAATCTTACATAATTCCAGTTCTATTTGACCAAGAAAAATGTATCACCCCTCGTTTTAAAGATAATTTACAAGGTTTAATGTGATATTAAGTTTGACTTTGTCCACAAAAAAACTAAAACACAATGTTGGTGTCCTAGAGTTTTTTGAAACTTATAAATGGAATATGCAAAATTATAAGGTTAAAATTCTGCAATTATAGAATAGTACAGCCATGGCATCAGGAGTAATAAAAAAAGAGTTTGGTAACTTTAAATGAGATACCATAAGTCAGAAGGAGATTAAGGTGTTCACAAGATTTAGAATCGAAATATCCATTCAAAAAACTAAATCAATACCCAAAAGAATCACGAATCAAAGATATTTCATATTTTAAGAACTTTAAATAACTCATTTCATGCTATTTCTCACCAAATTAGCGAATAATCGCCAAACAATTATTTTCAGCAGACTTTTTCTTCTGTCAACAACAGTTGAATCGCTTTTTATGCATGGCGCTGATAAGGATAAGCCATCGACCTTGGGATAACCACGCGTGCCCGATAGGGTGGGTCGAAAAAACGCTTTTTTCGAAATCCGCTTACGGGTAGTGCAGATTTTTGGCCAAATGGCTTCAACAACACGTGTGAAAAATTTCAGCTCGATAGGACAATTCCTTCTATTGCCGCAAAGCGCCCCAAATTTGAGAAAACGCAAAATTTCGATACGTTTTTAAAATTTTATCAAAAATCAGTTTTTTTGAATTCCGCTTAGCGAAAGTGCATATGTTTAGCCAAATGACTTCAATAAAACGTGTAAAAAATTTCACATCGATACAACAATTCCTTCCGGTATAAACTTGCGCCCCAAAATTGGGAACTGAAAATAAGAATGTCATTTTTCCAATTTTTTTTTTTTTGAAAATTCTAAAAAATCAGTTTTTAGAGTTTCCGCTTTCGGGTAACATGGACATAAAGCTAAAAACCTTCGATAAAACGAGTAAAAAATTTCATCTCGATTGAACAAATCCTTCCAATGTAAACCAGCGCCCCAAAAGTAGAATTTTTATCTTCACAACATTACTGTCATTTCCCTGCTGTGGTGTTTACCCCCTCGAAGCGCCGCACTCACTTCGACTAGCCGAAAGACAAAGACAGCAGAAATATGACCTTTCCCATGTCATTCAAATCATTAAGCTAATTGATTGTGGATGCAGAATGCCTTAGTAACTGGCTAAAAGATATTCCAAGCGAACAATTTTGAGGCGCTGCGCTGTGGAAGAGAACTTCCTGCCTTGGGAATTCGTACCTGGCGAGTCACAGTAGAAGAAACGACAGTTTGTGAAGTTAAAAATTCTACTTTTGGGGCGCTGGTTTACATTGGAAGGATTTGTTCAATCGAGATGAATTTTTTTACACGTTTTATCGAAGGTATTTAGCTTTATGTCCATGTTACCCGAAAGCGGAAACTCTATAAACTGATTTTTTAGAATTTTTTTTTAAAAAATTGGAAAAATGACTTTCTCATTTTCAGTTCCCAATTTTGGGGCGCAAGTTTATACCGGAAGGAGTTGTTGTATCGGTGTGAAATTTTTTACACGTTTTATTGAAGTCATTTGGCTAAACATATGCACTTTCGCTAAGCGGAATTCAAAAAAACTGATTTTTGATAAAATTTTAAAAACGTATCGAAATTTTGCGTTTTTTCAAATTTGGGGCGCTTTGCGGCAATAGAAGGAATTGTCCTATCGAGCTGAAATTTTTTACACGTTTTGTTGAAGCCATTTGGCCAAAAATCCGCACTACCCGTAAGCGGATTTCGAAAAAAGCGTTTTTTCGACCCACCCTAGTCATGGCCACCTAAACTAATAAGGCCG
This sequence comes from Tetragnatha montana, assembly GCA_963680715.1. Lineage (NCBI taxonomy): Eukaryota > Metazoa > Arthropoda > Arachnida > Araneae > Tetragnathidae > Tetragnatha > Tetragnatha montana. The sequence goes on from OY796677.1 coordinate 35,454,260, forward strand.
TAGAAGCTTGAAATCTGAGTGATGTCATGCCTTTTCTTTCACGTCATCGACGCGTTTAAGACAACAGCGCAACTCCAGTCTGGAATCTTGATCGCCCCACCCTTTACAGCCTGATTGGTCTCCACAACTACGGTGAAAACGTCACTTGAATTAGCCACACCGACACACGTGTCGAATATTTCAGAAGTGAGGAAGTGAATTAGAGATTGCGAACCTCAAGTTGATTCCGTGCTCTATTATAAACAATTTTATGTTGTGTAGTTTCGTTTTGCAGAACTAAAAAGAGGTTTCCCTTAAGACCTGAAAATGGTTTTATGCAGAGTTAATTTTAATGATCATATTTGATCAGTGATTACTAAAATCTGGTTTAATGATTAAATTTTGAATAAAATTGTAAAAATCGGGCCTGGTTTAAAACTCATGATCGGACATATTTTTAAGCCTTCAAATTTACGATTACAATGGAGGGGGGGTTAAATATTAACTGATGTTTCCTCTTTTCGATCAGTTTTACAATGTTATCATCAACAGAAAGATTTTGCTGGTTTTAGGTCCAATCTAAGGTGTCCAATCCAAGGATTGTGTGCAAATTTCAGATCAGGATTGTTCTGCTCTTTAACCCCATCTGTCATTAGGAGAGTAATTCTTAGCAATCCTAATTCAGATCAAACTTTCTGAAATATTCGGCACGTGTGTCGGTGTGGCTAATTCAAGTGACGTTTTCACCGTAGTTGTGGAGACCAATCAGGCTGTAAAGGGTGGGGCCATCAAGATTCCAGACTGGAGTTGCGCTGTTGTCTTAAACGCGTCGATGACGTGGAAGAGAAGGCATGACATCACTCAGATTTCAAGCTTCTACGGCCTTATTAGTTTAGGTGGCCATGCCCTAGTGCCCGATTCTCTCGTGATATCAGGTGCGGCTTTGTGAAATTTTATTGCGTCAGTCACTCAGTTGCTATTCTGTGTTCGGTGTTTCGCTCGGTTATTTCCTTGGATATGGCTAAAATAGGAACTCGAGTGTTCGAATGGGAAATCAAGAACTTCAGCTGCTGGTGCGAGGCTGTGCACGGTAAAAGCATCCAGAGTCCGCCATTCTTTCTTACTCATTTTGAAAATGCGGAACTATACCCGAGAGGTGTCAGTGGTCAAGACGATCGTATGGGGATGCGCTTCTGTAAAGTTAAAAGTGATTTTGCCGGTGACTTGACTTTTATAGGTTCTGATGGATCTTCGATCTGCTCGCAACAAGTGATAATTTCGCAGAAAGGCGAAAGTGTTATTGGACCTTCTGTTAACCTCAAATTCGAAGAGGTGGTGGCAAAAATCAGGAAGGCTGAACAAAAGGACCAAATCATCTTGCGGTTCTGCGTTCGTTGTGACAAAAATTATGAACAGCACATGTGTACAACTATTGATGTTTTGGAAATATCCATTAAAGTTGATCCAAAATTGATCGAAAGCTTCGAATCGAAAAAATCAGCTCTTTTGTTATTCATCCCTTACTCTTCTAAGAAAGATACAGAAGGAATATATGTAAGAACCGATCGTGAGAATGAAATAATGAAGCTTAAAATGACGCGTAATAAGATAGAAAAGGCTGTTTTCGTCGAGAGCTTCATATGTATGCTAAACAGCGACGAAGCCCCAGTTAAATATGAAGAGAGGAAACACGTATTCATTGGTGAAGAAGCATGGACATTTTCAGAATCCATGAAAACGAAAGAGTTGGTGAAAAAAGGAACCATCATATTTTTGCATTTGAAAATTATTAACGGTCTCGTTATTCGAACTTACAATCACTTAAACTACCTGAAAGAAGTGAACATAGTATCTGATAACAAATCTATCTTTTCTGAGCTTAAGTCAATTAAAAGTCATGTCGCCTCTAATCAGTCTGAGGATTCATCGGCTGTACTTAAAGATGATCTAATGTGTCTCTACCAGGACCAGGACTTTTCCGACTTCCTACTCAAGTGTGATAGTGTTTCGTTCCCGGTCCATAGGAACATCTTGAGCGCCCGATCCCCAGTCTTCAAAACCATGCTCTCTAGTGACATGATTGAGACAGCGTCCGGTTGCATGGACATTGTTGACTTGGACGCCCCAACGCTCACCCGTTTTCTGGCCTTCCTGTACACTGGGGCCGTGGAGGAAATGCAAAGTGAAAGCGCCCTCAAGCTCTACTACGCGGCTGACAAGTACCAGGTCCTCTCCCTCAAGAGGGAATGTGTCGACTTCTTGCGAGCAAACGTCTCCATTTCGAACGTGTGCGACATTTTGACCCTTGCGGACAAACATAAGGACGACCATCTCGTTGCTGTGTCACATAATTTCATCTTGAATAATTACAATGATGTTTTGGGGTCAAAAGAGTGGGTAAATTTCATGGAAATTGATCCTCTCCTTGCTGTGAAAACCGTGACTCATTTTGCTCAACAAAAGTATGTGGTTTTGGGGAAAATACAGATCCCTTAAGCTTGAATTAGTAGAGGGAAATCAGGGTAGGTTGAGACAAGTGTTTAAAAAATATTCTCTAAAAATGAAGTTTTGCTAGCACAAATTTGAAAACGTTTCAAAACTTATTAAAAAATATTATCTAGATGATTGTTATTAACTTAAGTAACAAGAAAAATGTCCCATCCTACCCCAATGCCGGGGGGACAATGGGACAATTTTTTTTTCAAAAATTAAAATTCATAATTAATTTTTCAAAATTTGGTGAAAAAATTACAGGCAGAATATTATTCATATTCTTATTATTTATTATAAAAAACAGCAGTATATGAGGAGCTTAGAAGCCAAGGGGTACAAGTGCAGTGTTTTTAGTATTGGAGTTAAGTGCACTAAGTAGTTGCTGTGGAGTCAAATATTGTTGTGGTAAAGGGATACAAGTGAATCATTGTATGGGGTTGCCATTTAGCGAATGGTTTAAACACAACCTCTAATGTCAGCTATTTCCCAGACACTTTAACCTTGTTTTTCTCATTATCAATGTGTAGTCACTTGTACCCCATTGGCTTCTAGGCTCCTCATATATCATAAATGTTAAATCAAAAGAAAAATAAGATTGCGTTCAACTAGTGTCACCAATCAAATCCGGTGGAGGTAACTTTGCAATTATATTATGTTCATCAATGAGTGAATAGTCCATTTTCTGTGAGAAGAAATATTTCTTTTCCCCACCCCAATTCATAGTGTCCCATCCAACCCTAAGAGTAACACTTTTGAAAAATATGTTCTTAAAAAAACACATGTCTTTTGAGCTTAACTCAACTGTTCATTCATAAAGGATATAATATTATTGAGTTAACACTAAAATAATTAATTAGCAAAAAATAATGAGATTGAAAATTTACTTTAAAATATTCTGAGTAGTTATATACTAAGTATATAACTACTCAGATGATAAAAAGCAACAAAATGATAAACAGCAACATGTATGATGCAATGATGCCACAGACTGGTGGAAGACTCGTAAACTAAAAATAATTTTACATTTAAGTCCCACCCTACCCCGTGTTCCTTCCTAACCTCCCCCCCCCACTACTCATTAGGGAATTTATAAGTTCTGATTTAGTGAGACACCTCATATTTCCACTCAATTCATGTTTTTCTGTTAATACGAAGGCAAAATTCAAAATTTTTGTAAAATTATGTGTTTGAAGTAGTACTAAGTTACAATTCATAATAATTTCCTTTTTTTTATTTGTTATGATTCTTAGTTGTTGTTTTCATCCACGTCAGCTAAGATGCTTGTGCATCATTAAGACCAACTTTCAGCTATAATTCCAAAAATTTATATTCTATGTCACCAAATGTAAGGCATGTTGTTAAAATAGACGTAGTTCTTGTTTATTTCCAAATTTGATAGTTTCAATTTTTAAGTATTTCTATAAAGTGTGAAGTTTAAACGTAAAGTGGATTTTTTTTTCTTTATAGTTATAGTTTTGTGTAATTATTTTGTTATTGTATGCTGTCCTATACAAAAAAAGACCTATGAAAAGAAATAAATTAAGTTTCAAAAAGTATTTTCTATTATTTTTACCTTATCTTAATGTTTCGATAAAAATTTTAGTAAAATATATATTTTAGGTTAATAGAAAATAAAAAATACAATATAATTAGTTATGAAGTTACTCTTAAAAATCACAATTATTTTATTTTATTCTTATGCAACATAAAATCTAAAAAAATAATAATAAAACTTCAATCACTGCAAAAATATTTTTCCAGAAAAAAATGTATCAAAACTAAATAAGGAAATAAAAAACCTTATTTTGAACAAACAAGTAGGTTTTATAGCTCTTAACGATGCTTATACATGCAATACTATCTCAACTCAAATTATGTTTTAAACATGTAAAACAGCACCGATAGTAAAAATTTTTGATAGTTCCAAAACCTACTCTTAATTCAAGGCTATGCTACATGCCTTTCAGACAAAAATCAATCAATCAAAAGAGTACATAAACCAAGATTAATGCATTTTTAAGCATTCTTGGCAAAGTAAATATCGATTGTTTACCCCTGTTTCGAGTTAAGCGTGTCACACGTTTAAAATATACCCCATTAAATCTTCTTTATACAGAAAAAGGATGTAAAATTTTAATACCCCGTAAAAACAGCCTCGGGATATTTTTTTGGGCAAATCCATTAAAATAGAAACGGCGCTTCCTAAGAAAGAACATGTAAAAAAACTATAAACTTCGTGCATCTACTAGAAGAGCTTTCATTAAGTTTATTTTTACTATGTGAAACCGTTGTATATTTATTGAAAACCCTAGCACCCGTAAATTATAGCTTTTGGAAGGAAACTCAGAAAGAGAGAAAAGTGATGCATTTTAAAAACTTTCAAGCGTTGTATTGAGATCCTTTCATGTGAATTTTATTTCGACGATTTGAGTGAAAACTTCAACGCTTTATTTATTTAATATTCGTTATTTAAAAATACAATTTTTAGCTTTGTGACGAAAACCTTAAATAAGTAGAGTTCTTATGTCGTATACCGTCGCAAAACTGTAGCAATTTCATGAAGTATTTTTTTAAGGATTTGGAGTTAATATAATGATGTAATGTTATTGCTGAAAGCCTACAGAGCTTACCAAAATGAAAGGAACCCAAATCTTAGATTGAAAAATTCTAAAATAAAATAATCAGTACTACTTGTACAATAATTTCAAACTGGTATTAATATACTTGTAATCAAATAGGAATTCTCTTTGATATTTGACAAATTTCAAATTTTAACCATTGTGAATCTTCAGCTTAGTTAATGTCAACCATCTCTGCAAACATGAAATTCGGGGAAAGCGTAGTAAGTGATATGATGCTGAAATTAAATGTAAGCTAATCTATTAATTTAAAACTATTTATCTCAAAGACATGCAGAATACGGCTTAAAAAATACTGTTGCAATACGATAGTCTTTATCAAACCTACCTTTGAAATTGTTTCTTGAAACCGGAGACAAGTATACTGGTACATTGGAAAAGACTTTCGATTGTACTGAAATACCAAACACCAGACTCAGACTCGCTTATTTTAATGAGTCTGGGTCTATATCTATAGACGTGGAGGTTAACCAAGACCGTAACGGAATTTCTCGCTGAGTAAGATGAGATGTTTTCAGAAGAAAGACGTTTAGTTAAAAGTGAACATAGTGGTTTCATTTTGTTAACGTTTTTCTGAAAATAATGCTTCTTGTTAGCTTTGAACTGCATTATTATGTATGAAATATTAAACAGATTTTATTTTGACCTATTTTTTAAATTAAAATGCATTCCGAAGTCAAAATGTCACCAAGTAAAGATTTTAAAGATAAAACGTTTTGAAAAGTAATAAAGGTAGATATGTACACCAACACGCATGGTTAAAACAAAAGTTCATTGGAACAATTTTTATTGTGATAAAAAAAGAACTTCGTAAAACTTTGATACTATTCCTTGCGCCACATAAAAACGCAAAAGTATTTTGGATTTTGGTCCCTAAAGATTCATATATCGCCAGATTATTGTTGTCATCAATAAAACTTACATTTAAATGGATAGTTTTCTACTCATAGCTTTAATTCTGTTTTTTTTTGCGTCTGAATTCAGAATATAAATACCCTTCACCAAGAAAAAATATCCACACTGTTTACTTTTAAAGAGAAAAATTGAATAATGCAAATATTCAAGCCAAACACTGAAATTCAAGAAGCTGGAACTCAATTAAAATCCAAATAAATTGTTTACAGGCGATTGAAATAAGACGGAAAATCCTTATTATTGTAAACATAAACTCTGTAATTGACTCACAAATCGACGCATTTCCCCAAACCCCCAAGCACTAGACCTAACCAACAAACCATCCCAAACACAGATCACACTACACCGAATCAGTGCAACAACCAATACAAACCTCACAATCTACCAGAGGAGGGGGGGGGGGAGAAATCACGAGGCCATTATAAATAGAACAAACCTGAACTAAACAGCTTGGTTCGACGGGGAGATAACCGTGAATTAATTCCCTCTTCCGGCGAAAACCCCACCGAACAACGGTGCCTTCAAATTTATCACTGCTCTCCGTTTTCTGGATCGGTGATCGGCGGCAACTGCATCGGAGTGTCCCCGCCCTGTCCAAATGAGGCGGAAACGGTGTGGAAGAGTCGGACGGTGTTTTTATCGGTGGCGGTACTGGTTCGGGTCATGGGTGTTTTGAATGCATTGGTGGAGTCGTTAGTTGGGTGTGAGAGGGGTTGTTACGTTTAAAACAAAGCAAAAAAATTGTTTAAAACACATGAACATTTTTAGCAATTCTTTTTTCTAGGAACAGATGGCATTTGTATCAAACTTAGTATTTACTTCCAACTGTTTTATTTGATTTTTTTTCCAGAAAGTAATTTAATAAAAAATACAAATAAACTTGTTAAAAAATCAAAAATTTTTATTTTTTACAGAAAAAGAATAAAAAAGGAAAGGAAAGAAAAAAAGAAATGGAAGAAAAGAAACAAGCTCTCTCCATCTCCCTGATTTTTTTCACTCACTTATTCTCTTTTTATTCTCTTTCATTCTCCCTTTGAAGGGGAGATGGACTTCAAAAGAATAAAATCATCTCAACTTAAACCGTTGCAAGAGTTAATGAACAGTATATCATTGTGTAAGGAAATGCAAAGATTTAAAGATTATTGTGGTCGTTGACCAAGAATTTTCTGTTTTGACCACCCGTATTAAATCTTTCAAAAGCATATTTTGAAATGTTTCCAAGACACCTCGTTACATAGTTTTTGTTGGAAAATTATCGAGTGTCTCTTTTATACATCAAATTTGTTTTTAAAAAATATATCAATTCAACCATACAAATAAGCTAAATTGGTTTACAAGCTGTGCAAAACTACGGAATTTTAGCTAATTATGCTATATGTTTTCCAAAGCATTACACAAAGTCTAAGTATAGCAAAGAAGTAAGATTATTGTTATTTGGTTCTAGAATAAAGATAAAACCAGATTACTATCAAGTTGTGTTCATGAATACCCGCTAAAAAATAATTTAACGTTCTGTGAATCCAATGAGTAGTATTAAATTAATTGCATATCCTTGAAATATTTTCAACCAAATGAACATGCTAAGTCATGAAAAGAATTACAAAATCATTCTTAACACTTTTCTGCCTTAGTTTATGACCAGATTACATAACCCCTAAAATAACACAACATTTCAGGGCTAAAACGGTCTTTCACATGCTCGAATTCCCAAACTATTCTTAAGTCATCTTTGTTCCAAAACCCCACTTCAGGAATCCAGCGATTTAAATAAACGCTATATTTCCTTTCGCATTTCTTCGTTAATCAAAGAGCCGGCTCCCATTCCCTTCAAAAGCCATAGGCTCTATTCTTTAGGTAAACATTGAGGGAGACTAAACATGTGGAATTTCCGAAGTTATGGGCCACAAGGAATATTTACTTAAAATCGCACCCGGTTCTGGATATGAGGCCCGTTAGTTATTTCTGCTTTCCGAAGTGGAAGTCGTTTCGGAATTTAAGTTTGCCATCTATCTTGGTGTTGAATGGAAGATATAAATGGTTTGGCTAGAAAGCTTCTTAAAACGTTTCAAAACTGCTGGAAGGGGTTGAAATTCAACTTTTATGTAGAAGGAATTGCGTGTTTACTAAGTTGGAAGTTAAGGTTCTTTTGAAATGGTGTTGAAGAATTGTTCGGGAATGGTGTGAAACTTTAAAAATATGACTAAAGTTATTTTTCAAACCATTCATTTAATAAATTAAAATCATCATTTATAAATTTTGGTTTTATAAGAATAACATACTTTTAACAAAAATATGGCTGGAATTTCAAAACTGACAATTTCTGTTTCAATGTTCCTGGATTTAGTTATCATTTGCCTTTTTTAGTTTCTTATAAGTGAATGTGAAAAGTTGTGTGGTTCTAGGAACAGTACAAGTTAAGTGTAGTTTCGTCATTATAATAAATGTAAAAAATATAATGAACAAAATGTGCATTAAAGGATAGAACTCTTCAGGCAGAATTTATATCCAAATAATTATTATATCTTCCAATGTTGGAAAAATTGCCTACATAGCCCATAGCTTGAATAGCCTGGCGTCTTAAAATCTTAAACCAAACAAAAATCTTAAATATAAAATAACCTTCACTTATTCACAAACGCCTATAATTTTTTGTAACTAATTGAATCAAATATCTATGTAATTTTATAAAATATTTCATTTTTTAAGACAAAGAAGTATTAAATGATATTATTTATGAGTTGAAATTTATAGAGTGAATCTTTTTCTGAATAAATCAGGAACTAAAAATGTTAGAAAAAACACAAAACCAATGAAAAGTGCTAAAGAACCCAATTCAAACTCCAAATGAAAACTATCTCTGTTTCCCAATCTAAAAATCCAGTTTCAACGAAAACAAAACTAATTTTATCTCCAAACAAAAAGTGTGGGTTTCCAATAAAACAGTCTCCGAGCTCATTTTAACTTCCACGATTTAAATTCGATTTTTCCCGAGCCCTTCGCTTTGTTAACGGATTTCCGAATTAACTGTAATTTTACGAACCACCCGAGCTGTCGGAACATAAAAACTTTTTACGACGTTTTCATGGGATATTTTCTGTAAAAAGAGAAAAACAAAGTCTTATCAACTTCCTGATAGAATATAAAAGGAGGGAATGTGTAAAATAAAATTGACCGGGGATCGCTTTGGGGATACGGTTGCAGTGGAATGGTTTAAGAGTTGTACATTTGTGTGTGGATAATTTATTGTATAAAACTTATTGGATTAATCATTACAGTTTGTTATTTTAAAAACGGAAGTTTTCCGTTACATATTAGTGTGGGAGAAGTTTTATTTTACTACTTAATTATTTCGTATTTCACTTTCTGAGATATCCTTTCTAATATTATAGTTTTATAAATAAGAAAACGTAGTTACTAATTAAAGAATAATAAACGATACGTCCATATATTGAGTGTTGCTTAACTGATTATTTTTAAGCATTAAAAATTTCTTAATTTTATATTTTTAAGTTTTAATGCATTTACACATACTAAAACTAATTTCAATTAAATTTTTTGTAGCCATAATTATTTTCATAACATTTTTTAATTTAAAAATTTAAAACTACTAAAAAAAATAACTTAAAACTCCAAATTATATTTTGTGGAGTATATTTAATACTTTGAAATTACCAGACGCATTATCAATTAAAGACTTGATAAAGTAATAATTAGTTTAATTGTAAGCTAATATTTTTTTCTATCTTGCATCCTACTTCTAAATCAGTACTAAATTAAAATTTTAAGTTACAATAAATTTTGATACGCCATTAAAAGTATTAAAGTATCAAAAAAAGTTTTTCCTAAGAGTACTTTTTAACGGTTAATTCCAGTAGCCGTTTCATTTTTTGTTCCAAATAAACTACTCTATATTTTTCAAAAAACCTTTGTTTTACCGGAATAAAAACTATTTTGGAAACAAGCCAATGAATAAAAAACAGAAGAATATCGAGAACCATAAAAACCCTTTTTTGCATAAAAAAATTACATCTGCAAAATATCTAATAACCATTTCTCTTGAATTCTTTGATGTTTTAGGTCTTATTTTTAGTTGTTGAATAATTTGCTTAATGTACCTCAAACTCAATCAAGCATATTATGTAATTATAAACTTTTTCTCTTTGTCTGAGCATGGGAGAATAACGTAACATTAAATCTAATATTTCCTTATCTTTCAGAATCATACAATATCTTATTTGTATATCAAGTTATCTTTACAGTATATCATTTTATTACAGTGGGTCTTTTATTATTATTATTAATCTAATGAACTAACAACAATAATGTTTTCGCCATCAATGGTTTTAATTTTTTATCCAATATTTAGGTATCTTTTATTTTAGTAAATCAATCAAATTTCCCGAATAAATTACTGGAATTAATGGAGTCCCAAGTTTTTGAATTATGGAGTTGTTATTTGGAATACTTAAAAAGCTTTGAATGGTAACTTTTTAAAAGTGATAGAATAATTTTAATTACATATGTTTTCACCAGCCATCAATCCAAAGATATCATTTTTCAAATTATTTAACTATTAAAAGTTAAATGAAAAATGTTTTAAGCGGTTTTTACTCTATACGTTTAAATTATCATGTATTACTTAATAAGTAGTTAAAATCAAAAACTGTTTTATTTTTTGTTCTAAATATAATATTTTTTTCACAACCAAATGTCTTAAGAAAAGGGGGAAATACTGAACATTAATCAGTAATAAAGCTAGAAATTATTCAATTAAAACAGTACAACTTTTCCTTAATATTTTCCCTGCAATAATACAAGCACATTAAAAATCCATTTAACTCACTACGGGTTTTATTTTAATGTCATACCACTACAATCAATTTACAGGGAATGACATAAATAAGTAACTTCAACAAGAAAAGTAAATATATTACTTTTGGAATCGTTCCTAAATATAATAATTTTTACCTGTTTCTTATTCTAGCCAGTGGAGTATTTGTTTATATATTCTTTCCAAATAAAAGAATATTTCCATCTCATTAACTCAGTATAGATATTCAATGAATATCATTAAACCGACCAAATACCAAGGACCATTAAAATTGAATATCAATTCATGCCTCAATCGAGAAATTTGAATAATGGTTTCATTGCCACAGGTGCTGCAATAGACAATGTTCTGAAATTCACTAGTTCCAAAGCGTTCATGTCCCAATCATGAATGCTCTAGAGTTTCTAGATGTTAATAAAACTTAATAATTCTTATCTACATAATTTATCAATAGTACTTAGACAATATTATTTGTTTACATTATTAGTTCATATTTTCAATAATTACAGTTTAATGTGTAATGTAAATTTCTTCACAACATAGAGGTTACATATTTGACCTGCTTAAAAACTAAAATCACCCTATTTTATAAATTGAAATCACTACCAATTTTCTTTTGGCCTGATATTTAGCTGCTTATACGCTTGGCACCACTTTAAACTGTTAAAGTACGGGCATTAGCACAAAATTATTAATTTTTAATATTTTTATTTCTTGCAAAATTCAAATTAAACTGATAATAATTAATGTAATGTTTTCAAATTGGTTCCGACAGTTCCATGAAGGTTATTATCAGGTTTCAGTTAATTGCTAGAGTTACTTGCAAAAACCTTTAAAAGCGTTTACCTAAGTATTTAAATAACACAAAAAAAAACATATTTATCATGATTCATAGTAGCTAAGATTTGTGATTACATAAAAAGCAAGAGTTTTGCATTCAAAGTTCACGTAACTCAAAACAAAATATGTTTTACGTAAGTCACTAAAGTAGTCATTACATTTTGGTAAAGAAAACAAAAGTTCTATTCGGTAAAGCAACGTGGTGCGTTAAAAAAAACTCGTTAATAAATATTTGTTCACTTATTATCCTTTACCAATGAAAGACACTTTTTGGGGACGATGCGATTTGATTGCATGATTAAGTCCTGAAACAAGACATATGAGTTGTTTAACGAAGTAATTTAAAAAAAAAAATTGTTCAATATTTCCTTACATATTTTTATGTTTCAAGAAAAATTACTTCCATAAAAACCTTAACCCATTAACACATTTTAATGAAGAAACAGTACAATTTATTACTTACTTTTAAAACTAATCGAAAATAAAAAGCAAGCCTTCGTTCTTTCAATCCCAGTTAACACTACCACGGTTAATATCCTAGTGTACTGGATCAATGATTTTCCTTCCGCAAGGAACCAACGTATTAAAAACGCACATATTTCATGCTGATATTTAAATTGGATTTCGCACTAGGACCGAAAATTAATTAATTCTCGGCCACGTTTCCTATTGAGTGACTTAAGCTAATCTCCTATAGGATTTTAAAGAAGAAAAAAAACCCCTTTTATCAACAGAGTTTTTGCTCCTGACCACGATTGGCTAATAAACTATGTGTGCTCCCAAAGTTCGAGGGTAATAGGTTTTCGTTTCGTTAAATGGTGGATGTAATGGCCTTTGATTTATACTGCTTCAAATCATGGTTTGGGAAATTTTCGGAAACATTTTTATAGGACTTCTTATAGGTTTTATGTAGGATAGGTTTTGTATTTTTTTATTAAATTGTGTATCACTGATTAAGAACGTTTTTATGTTATGTTTCAAAAAGTACTGGTCATCAAAGAAGAAGGGAAAAAAATAATGAGCAACCAAACCTTTTAGAAATTTCGACCACTCCTTGAGGATTTTTTTTTTTATCTTACCTGATTTTTAAAGAAAAAATATTATTTTTCTTACTTAAACTGAATAAAATTTTTATACTAACTCATAAACTGAACAACTAACAAAATTTTATTGAATTATAAGAAAAGTTCCTAAATAAATTTTAAAAGTTTCTTTTCGTCTTGTTCAAATACAAAACTGAAAATAAAATTGGCAGCATTTAGTCTCATAAAATGATGCCCTAGAAATGATCTAAAGCAGCTAAAAATGTTTGGAAAACGTAAAAATAAAGTTGTTTAATTTTATTACAATATTGAGTTAATAATTATCTCAATAACAATATTCAGCTAAAGAATCGGATACATTTGAATTTTTAACTGTAGTTTGCGAGATAATGTAATTTCGAGTTTGCTAATAAAACGCATAATTTTGGATCCTATTGCGCAAGTAGGACAATAATTATAGGTACTCATGTTAAAGAATCACTAGAAAGAAAACGTGTCACTCAAAAAAGTTTCTTAAACTTGTGTAAAAATTGTTAAAATTAATTGTGTATTAAGGTCTTTCACTTTTGAGTAGTAATTTTCATTTTCATTAAATAAATAATAAGTAAATTAATTTTAGTACTTCTTAAAATATAAATAAGTACATTTAGTCATTTAGGTAAGTACATTTAGTCAATTTGAACAAAAAAATATATTGAAAAACCTCAATAACGCAAGGGGTCTCCATAATTTTTATACTTTTCTTAACGTTTTTGCAATTTAAAGCAAATATAATAAATTGCAATCCGTGCCTATAATTTGATAATATTTCTAAAATTTTTTTAGTCTTTAGAATTGTGTACAATTTTACATTATCGATACCTATGAGTGATTTATATATTCATAAACTTCACATAGCATGTCATTTATGGTTGGTTTAAATATTCCATAACTCATAGTTACTATGGAAACATCTTTATTTACAACCACTTACCACTAAAAGCTAAGTGCCCGTAAACATCCTAAATTAGATTTTCCTATATTGAGAAGTATTGTTTTCAATTTTACAACGAAGCCAAACTCTTAAAAGAAAAAAGCGTAGTTCTAAGGTAACAAATACTTAACTAAACAAGTTTTCATGACCAATTCAGGGAGTACTTTTGGTTTACTTTTTACTTTTGTGAGTAAAACATTTGTCTAACTTAGGATGATTTCAAGGCTCTTACTTCTAAAGTTTTACCAGTATATAAGCTTTCGTAGAACCATTTAGGCCGCTGACTGTTAATGAAGACCAGCTAAATAATGGTAGTAAAATAGCGAAATTTAAAATAGTTATGGTAATTAAAATCACTCTAATGTAAAAAAAAAAGATATTATATTTAGTTTTAAAACAAAATAACGTGCTAAAATTTTAGAATAAAATTATTTCTGTTCAGAAAATTTTTAGTTAATTAATACAAATAATTTATTTAAAACGTCTGCAAAGTTTTTAGCTAATTCCTTCTACAAATAAGGATTTTTAATGATTTGGGTGGATAAAAAATTATAATAGTATCTCATTTTAGGTTAATTTAAATTTAACTATCACATTTGATTCTTTAAAATGTAGGGTTTTATATTATTTCAATCGTTAAATATAACCTTGTATTTAAAAATATGAGTAAAATTGCGTTGAAGGTATAAAGTAACACATACTTCAATATGTCTCTAAATATTAAGGCTCTTATCAAGAAATCAAAATTAAATTTAAAATTCCATATATCTAGTCTGAATATACCCTCGGAGTATTTATTTAAATTGAATATATTTTCAAATCACGTTCAATCTTACCCAACTTATCAATTTATATTCCCCTCTCTAGCTTTTCTATGGTCTCTTGGGTAACTAAAAGTTACAATCAAGTTTCACACAACTTCCATTTTATATTCAAAAGCATTTCTTCAAATTCACGTTTGTAAGTTCTGACGAAGAAACACTGTAATCAGTAACATCCTTTCAAACAGTCGACAGAAGTCAGCATTTGAGTAATAAGTTAAAAATGGTACTCGTTAATTTTTGAAATTAATTACTGTTGCTACTAATTGGATTAATTTAGATGGGAGAAAGGTGTCTGAAGCATTAATTCATTTATAACTAGGCAGGGTAAAGATAAAAAATTCGGGATTAGTTTTTATGAACGTGATTATTTGGGATTGCTGTGAATCTAATTAAATTTATGGAGAGGCTTAAGAAGTTATAATTAAATGAAAAGAGTATTAAATCTTTCTTCTGTAATCCAATGCTTTGCGTTCGGAGTCGAAAATAATAAATTAATATAGAAGTAGATTCATTTTGAAAGGATTGCAGTTTTCACTGAATGAACAATTACTTTGATCACATTGAAAAGGGTGGTATGGGGAAACAACATTTTTAAATTTAAAAATATCTTCAAAATATGCCTTCTTAAAGTATAAAACAATCGAAACATATTTATTTTTACCGCATAGGAGTGTTGGAAAACAGTAACCTAACACACAATAACACTTTAAAACTAATGCAATTAGTGATATTTAACATTTAGTAGTTACAGAAATATTTTTGATTTGGAATGCATTTTTCCAGTTCATAAAAAAGAACCTTTAAAATTGAAGTTGATACGGTTTGCTAAATAATATTTGGTATGCCATACTCAAAGCAATAAATTTTCCAAGTTATTGAGAAAAAAATATAGCCCGCAGGAAAAAGGACCCAGCATTTTGTTCGATTGTTACATAAGTTCTCGTGATAAACTGAATTGAATTTCCTCATATACCACATAGAAAGCTATATTTGAAACTGGCTTATCTCACTATCGTTTTTATTCTTAGTGTATTACATAAATAACAAAGCCTACGTTATATAGAATCCGAGCATTGCCTACAAGCAAAAATAAAATCTTCTTTGAAACAACACAAGTTTTCGATCCAACATTTTATTGATACCTGCCATACGAAATAATTCATTTATCCCACGAAACTTATATTCCTTTCAACTTTATTGCCTTACGCGTAAAGAAATGCAGACATTTCTATCATGAAAAGAGCCAATGCATTATTATTGTCACCCGAAATAGAGAGATGTATTCCAATCTTGCCATGCCGTTCTCTTTTACTAATCCCAAAGATAAATATAAGCAATTTTTTCCTTCTACCATGGTATTACTATTGAAACAGTAGATATGAATTATATCCTTTGCTGTGTACCCTCTTTATTATTCTAGATACGGGTTTTTCATTAATATATTCGCAAGTATTAAGGGATATTTTAGGCAGTACATATATTAACTATTTTGTTCATTACTTATTCCCAGAAAAGAAGAGCAAAGAATCCTCCCCCAAAATACCACTGAACCTCTTGCATTTAATAGATAATAATTCAAAGCCACAATGCGTGAACTGATCATAAAAAAGGGTACCAAATCTTCAGAAACTGAAAGCAAAATTAAATAGATGGGAGGAGGCAAGATAATAGGCCCAGGCCAAGGGTGCTTATACTTGGTTGCAACGTTTCTTGAACCCAGTACGTCACAAATGCGGAAGGAGAAATCGGCAAGCACGAAGCATGTTTTGTTGATAGGAGGAGTTTCGGCACGCAAATCGTGATTGAAAAGCACTATATATACATGGGTGTAACAAAATAATCTTATTTTAAAATTGACGTTCTTCATTTCACTCAAAATTCAGACACCGCGATGGGAACTACTTTGTTTGTTAGTGACGTCGTAGGGTCAACTTAAGTTGCTGTATAGTACAGAGGAAGAGACTCGATGCCTTATGTGACAGCTTGTTGCGAAGAGGATAAGTAAGCAAGTAAGTAAAGCTTGAATAATGTAAAATGCTCTAAAACAAAAAAAAATGAGATTAGGACCTGGTGTAGGAAAAAAATATGTAAATGTTCTCAAAAAGAAACTGTCAAGAATAGAAAACATCAAACTTCTTTACCATGAATTCTATCGATGAGTATTCGAATTTAAACACAGGACGCACTAACTTTAATACCAAATTCTAAAAATAGACACCACATTTCATTATACTTCGTCCATTCCGGATCCAGCCCCCAAACTTAAACAAAGCTCTTAACATGCACGACCTTGTTCACCAGCCCTAGACGACTAATACACATTATTTAGAACCAGTTAAACAATTAACGGAATTTAGCACAATAGGACTTTCTGTGCCTTGCGCTTCATTAAATTAGTAACCGGCAAAGTCAGTCGGAATTGTAATCAGCAATCTTTTCAATTTTGGATTCCCTTTAGATATTCAAATGTCCTCAGTAATTGAGCGCGTACTTCGAAGTAAGGCTTAGAGACACGGTCTGGTACGGGAGCGCTTTCGTTAGGGATTGACGTTGAAACTGAGGTGATTAAGGCAGACGGAAGTGAATTTAAATTATTTCATAATTGTGAATCAACTAAATTCGGAAGTACTACAGTGAAAGTTCTTTAATTTCGTTTGCAAGGAACTCTAAAAAGAATCGATGAAGAATACGCTTTCAAGAAACGTACTTTTGTTTAATCTTACACTGCGAACGTTCGTAACACACATTAAAGAACACTTTTTACCTCAAATTAATAATACTTCAGTTTGTGTTGTTAGATAGAACACTTTATTTTGTTGTGGTGTTGTGATAGTGTTCTGAATATATTTGGAAAGTGTTTTTATCCAGAAATGAGTGTAAAAGTAGTGTTGCAATGTGTTGCTAAAAATTACAGAAAATATGTTCTTATTGTGTTTTGATCTAATCTAAATTTAAGAACACATTCAGATTCTAAACACTATTTTAAGAATATATTTACATCACAATATATTTTACACTATTTTTAGAAGATATTTTCTGGATAGTAACACTTTTTCAAACATATTCATTCAGAACACTATCTATGATTTCATATTTATAACAGAACGAAAAATTATAAAAAAAATTTAAGAACCTTTCAAACAGTAGGAAAAATTTAAATAATTAATATATTTGTCCGCTTTAATCAGAATTTCTCCTCTGAGGTTTTATGATCGATCCAATTTGTGCTACTAAAAAGACAAATCTGTGTTTTATCTCTTACAAAACTTATTCTGTTACTTTAATTCCAGTGGTCATTGTAAAAAACAATTATTTAGTAAACTGTTAAAATTTTCAAACTACTCTAGGTACGAAAAAAATTCCTTATTTGAATCAAAAACAATAAATTTTATCTATTGAAATTGCTGAATTAAAAAGTAAAAGATGTTCACAAAAAAATAGTTTTGTTCTTTTCAACAAACTTAATTTGCTTTATTCTAGTAGGTAATATAAAAATATAAAGGGTGTTTCAAAATTCCGTTTCACTGCTTTTACATGGAACCAACTTCTCCTAGGGTCATGAAAGTAAGATGTACCCCTGGGTAAGTAACCATGGAGAATCCAAGGGGTGACTCTCAGCGCCCCAAATAGCGAAAAAAGAATGTTAAATAATGTTTATAAAAAACTTAAAAAGATAGAACAAAAACTTAAAAAAATTAATAAGAAAATTGTTGTAAATATCATTAAAACCACGCAGAAAAAAATGTCAGGAAAATATCTTTAATATTCAAAGAGATAATAGCAAGTGAAAATTGCATTTTTACTTTTTGAGGCCTCAAAAAATACGCAGATTTACAAATTTCTTTAGTTAAGTTTGTTAACAACTCAACAACTCAAAACTACATAATGAAAAACTACATACAAATCTCTCAAATTTCTAAACTTTTTCTTTTTTAAGACTGAAAAGTGCTATTACTAGTTATTATCTTCTCGTATATTGAAGATATTTTCAAGAAATATTTTTCTAAGCGTTTTTTATGATATTGCCAACAATTTTTTTTCTCTGAAGGCTTTGTTCTATCTCGTTTAGTTCTAATTAATTTTTTAAATTTTTTATTTCGTTGCTTGGGGCGCTGTAAGTCATGTCAATGGATTCTTCATGATCACTTCACTTACTCAGGGGCCACTTTACATCCATGACCCTAGGAGACGTTGGTTCCAAATAAAAGCCGTGAAACAGACTTTTAAAACCCCCTGTATGAGGCAAACAGCAATAAAAGAGATATCTAAATAAAAGAACATCCTAACGATGATAAAGTTTCGGCGTAACTTGTTTTATCGCTTAGTTGGTAATCCGCCAAAATTTGATTTCTTTGCCAAGACGGCTATTTTTTTAGTAGAAAAAATATCTGAATCAGTAATTTTTTTATGCTTATAATTGTAATGTTTCATTTTATAAACTTACTTATCTTACTTATGACAATGAATAGAATCTTAATTACATTGAATGGAAACGAAGTATTAAGTAAAGAATGCTAATCAAACCAAGATATCAAATAAATATTTCTATGAAATAATATTGAACAATATATAATATACATGTTTTTTAAAGAAAAAGATTTTTGTCATTCCTTACTTCAGGGTCTCATTAAAAAAAAGTATAATTTAGATTTTTTTTAAATGTTACTATATGAAATATTGTTAGGCATCGCATATTTAGAAATTTTATCTCTTTTCAAAACAGAAAAAGAAAAAATAACTTCTATTAGCTCTCCGAACGAGTAATACGTTGTTTGAACATTAAGTAACTCTCTTTGCTTTCTCCATAGCAAGAATGACATATACCTCCACTCTCATAAAAAATGAACGACTTCATAAGTAACTCATACAACCTGTTAAATGCATTAGCTCTCTGTTCTCCCAAAGAAACAAGATAGGTTTGGAACAGCCTAGAGAAATCCTAGTTACCTTCACCCGAATGTAAGCCATCTTAGTTTCGTGCTACACTTGACAGATCAAATTAGCCAAGTTCTACTGATTGATTAATTGATAAGCCGATAAATTATCTTGCCTTAAATTATTGGTTAACGCCTTGAGAATGTTTCGACTGATGGCATAAGAACTTTATTTGATTAGAAATAGCGGGTCCTATCATGGCCACCTAAACTAATAAGGCCGTAGAAGCTTGAAATCTTGAGTGACGTCATGCCTTCTATTTCACGTCATCGACGCGTTTAAGACAACAGCGCAACTCCAGTCTGGAATCTTGATCGCCCCACCCTTTACAGCCTGATTGGTCTACTCAACTACGGTGAAAACGTCACTTGAATTAGCCACACCGACACACGTGCCGAATATTTCAGATGGGAAAAACGTTTGATCTGAATTAGGATTGATTTGACTTAGGATCGCTAAGAATTACTCTCTTAATGACAGAGGGGGGGGGACGGGATGGCCTGTTCGGTTTGCTCCTCTGCCTTTCACGCCAGCAGTCTGCGCACTGCCCCGTCGTGAGTTCGATTCTCACCTCGCCCCTGGGTGTATTTTCCTTCTTTGTGCCAGTAAAAATTCTGTTGTGTCTGTCTTACTTGACGAAGGTGTATAAGCGGATCTTTGAGATCAAGCACACATACCGGAAAATATATGTAACCAAAAAACCAAACCAAACCAATGACAGAGGGGGTTAAAGAGCAGAATAAATCCTGATCTGAAATTTGCACCCAATCCTTGGATTGGACACCAAAGATTGGACCTAAAACCAGCAAAATCTTTCTGTTGATGATAACATAAAACTGATCGAAAAGAGGAAATACCAGTTAATATTTAACCCCCCTCCATTGTAATCGTAAATTTGAAGGCTTAAAATATGTCCGATCATGAGTTTTAAACCAGGCCCGATTTTGACAATTTTACTCAAAATTTAATCATTAAACCAGATTTTAGTGATCAAATATGATCATTAAAATTAACTCTGCATAAAACCATTTTCAGGTCATAAGGGAAACCTCTTTTTCGATCTGCAAAACGAAACTAACACAACATAAAATTGTTTATAATAGAGCACGGAATAACTTGTGGTTCGCGATCTCTAATTCACTTTCTCACTTCTGAAATATTCGACACGTGTGTCGGTGTGGCTAATTCAAGTGACGTTTTCACCGTAGTTGAGTAGACCAATCAGGTTGTAAAGGGTGGGGCGATCAAGATTCCAGACTGGAGTTGCGCTGTTGTCTTAAACGCGTCGATGACGTGAAATAGAAGGCTGACATCACTCAAGATTTCAAGCTTCTACGGCCTTATTAGTTTAGGTGGCCATGGTCCTATCCGGATGGCTATCACACGGATTGTTAATCACGTTTATGGTAATTATTTTAACTCAGAATTAAATCAAAGGACGGATATTATAAACGCCTTGTTTAATAACATGTTTCTTATGCATGTATTAATGTGAAGATATTATGTTTCTTAATTAATATTTCCGTTTTACATAATAAGATTCATTAAATCCCCCTTCGGAATTTATTCTTCTCATTCTAAATGCTCCATAACCCTTAGCGATAAAACTTCAAAATAAATTTTTCAAGTTTCTCAATCAGTAAAAAACGCTTACGATTTTTCTCCCAATAAATTTTGTTTATGGAATAAAATATTACATGATTTCAAATTTTCTTTTCATATTGTGGTTTCTTTATTTTGTGTAGTAATCTTTCAAACGAGTTTTCTTGCTTAAAGCTTATTTCTATTTTTAATTTTTATATCAGTTAACTGTAGTTTCAAATTAAGTAAACGGTTACTATTTCAAGATCAAAATCATGTTCATAATCTTTTTCTTTCATGAAAAATAGTAAAATAATATTATTTATATCAATTCCAAATTTTTAGGTAATTTATTTTACTTTTAGGCACATAATATGTCCCACTGTTTAAACGCTCTCTTTAAATAAAAGAAACTAAATGAAGAAAATAAGGGAAACCAAATCAGTAAAAGAAGAAAGTTCTTTGAGGAATAAAAATTAAGTTTATTTAATAAATTATTCATAATGAAGGGGTAATTGAAGATGAAGGTTCATCCAGGGGCAATCTTTCCTATTTTTCTTCTTTCTCAAAAAGAAATTCAATTCATTTTCATAATAATGACTCTGAGGTTTAGTTTTTTAACTGTTTGTCTGAATTAACTTCTTATTCTTAAGTTACCTATTAAAATAAATTTAGCCTCTACATAATTCAAAAAATATGAATAAAAGTTGTATTGTCTGAATTATCTGAAAATGTGAAGCGAGGGAAAAATTCACCTTTTAAACATAAAATATTTAAACTCAATTAAAAAAAAAAGACTCTCGCGTTGTTTTATCAGGTTCATGACTTTTCACAAGTTCTCAATCATACTAACGAACAATCTACGTCAGAACTGGAGTGTTATTGTATCTTTTCTGGTACGACCATCCCAATGAACCCAATGAAGAGAGCGAAGTACAAAATGGTGAAAAGACGTGTTCGAAGATAGCAAGAGGATCCTTTGATCGATTATACTGGAATTAGGAAAATAGAGTTGAAGGGGTAAATGAGGGTAAGATATGAAAAAGTTTATCTTTCGGTTGATAGCTCTTTTGGGAGTCTTCAATAATAAAAGTATAAGTTTACTAGCGAGTTAAACCATTTAGCCTACTTTGGATATTAATATCAGAGTCAAGTATCTTCGAAAGCGAATGAGAAAAAGAATTTTTTAAGTTTTAAACCCCATAAAAATACTTAGAAATATGAATATATTTTATATAAAGTTTGGCTTTATGTTTGTGTATGAGTTTGAAGGCACGAAAAAACGTACATTGTTTTTGATATTTTTATGCAAATTATTAGTTTAATTTCAAATCATATCTTATGATTTAAAATCTTAACAAACTCACATTCACAAATTATGGGGGAAAGTTGAACTGAGCAAGAAGACTTTAGTGTCAGCACTTTTGTAAGTGAATCGTATAAAAAATCGATGTTAGTCGTTTTAACAACAAATGAAATTTCTTTCCTCGTTAATTGTGCACATATCAATGATTTTTTTTTCATCATACTTTACGTTTCAGCTTTAATTATGTTTTTTTTCTACAGAGGAGGTTTTTCTTTAAATTTTTATGGATTCTAATTTCAAATTATTTAAATATGAATAACTGAAATTTAATGAGGTAGGGGAGACCGGGGCTAGTTTTCCACTGGGGCAAATTTTCCAACGCCCTTTATTTTTAAATGAGCAATTAGATCAACCCAACGAGTGAACTAGATGAAAAAGAAAGACTTCACACACATTCTGATGTACTTTCAGAATTTTAGCTGTTGTAGTTTCGTCAGAAAAGCGTTTTTTTCAATATTTTGCTCTTTGCGTAAACTTTTGTATTTTCATTAAAAATGTGATTAAGCCCTTTTAATTTTAACTGACTAATCTGATATTGCATATTCTGATAGAGGATTTCTTCCTCTACAAAACTATGCTTTTGTTTTTCAATAATATTACACCCCCACTCGTTGAGGGGCTCCCAAAGTTCAAAAAGTGAGTTGGGGCAGGTTTTCCAAAAGTAGACGGGGCACTTATTCCAACATTTGTGTGGCTCAAGCTCAAACCAATCAACCAATCCATAACGCAAGCTAACGATTCCAAAGGAGTTGTTTGTTCGAATCCCTCTAAATATTTTCCTATTTCTTTCAAAAAAGGTGGTGTTCTTATTGTTAAAGTGTATAATAGTTCTTATAGTACTTAGATTTAAAGAAAACGACCATGAAAGCCTTTACAAATATTCATTTAATCAGATAAACAGACCCACTAGAAGGATTTGCAATTTGAAAATTAGAATGTTATGGTTTGAAGTTCGTCGAATTTACGTTGAAACCTCGTTTTTCATAGATTTTGATCCTTACAGCCATTAACCCCGTGCACAATGTAGGAAATTTCATTTAGAAAATTTTCGCCAAACTCTTATCGCCAAAGATTAGAAGGAAAATCGCCAGGTTATGAAAATTACTGTAACCCACAATAACACGATATACTAACTCAGATAGTTGGTCAGATTTATTATTAAAACTTGCTGACTGCAGCCGGCGTGGCCTAACGGTTAGTGTGCTTGGTCGCTAAGTTTCAGAACCAGGTTCGAATCGGCATACCTGCTATATGATTGATTAATTTTTAAATGTTTGAAGATGCCTGAAATTTAAACTACTTATAAAGTAGTTATTTTTACACTATTGATTTCAGTAAACGGAAATATTAACCTGTTTTTTATGTGTATGTAAAATGTTTTACTTGTTACTAATTTTTTTCAGAAGAAAAAATTCCGAAACAATACTTAACAATATTCGACGAAAAATTTCACCTGCATTAAATTAGAAGTATTTTTGAATTACATGAACAAAAATCTAAAACAAAAAACAAAGATTAAACCTTTTTTTTTTTTTCATTTTTTTTTTTACTATAAAAAGATTATTTCTCTACATAGGTTTCACAGAGGAATTTGGTTTTACATATGAATCAAACTTTTAGAAAAGTCGTCACTTAATAAGAACGGTGTCTTCTTACATTTATTATCTATTAAATATAATAAAGATGGGCACAGCTTCGATAAGAGTCCTCCAGCCGCCATGTTTATCCACAGCTCCCTCAGCAATATGCTTAAGTGTTGTCACCATTTGAGCTTATGGGTAAACATGGCGCCTCAAGATGTAAGTTAACTTAAATGCAATAAATTTGCAAAAAAAAAACCTGTAGTGCTAAAAATTGATATCCCCCCCTCTCGAAACACACTCTGTTTAGGTGTAATAAAGACGTCCCAGGGTTGCACCGACAGCCTACTACCGTCAGGCAGGGTCGATGATGTCAGAATTATCTAACGCACCCTAAACACTCGATGCTAGTATTTGGTAGTGGACTGATATATAATTAAACTATTATAAATAAAACAGTGGTGGCCACACAAAAGAAAAGATTAACAATATAATTAAAATTTAGCTACCACTTTTAATTTTATTTTCTTTTTTATATATAATCAATCTTTTAAATGGGGAGTACAATCCGGAACAGGAGCAGCTTACGCTGCTGGTACCCCGTTACCGACGTATACTCTCTCTGGGGAGTACAGCAGATCCAGCCGCATGTGTTCTAAATAATATATAGGGCCGACATCGGGTTTAAAAACGGTTCTCTAAGATTTTAATCATGTTTAAGACATGGGTGGAGTATAAATTTTATAACGATTTTAACAGTTTGTAAAATTCGATGTTAATTGGGATGCTGATTTTAATTGAGACTTATGATGAAATAGCATGCTAATTAACTTTTAGTTTCACAAATACGAAAACTGCTAAAATCCCTATACCTATTTTAGCCCGCTATAATCATTTTACCACCCCACCTTACCCTATAACACAACCCTATGAAACACCTTGAAAGTATTCTCTTTCACCTCAGAAAACAACAAAAAAAACCTCCCCCTAAAATTAAACTCCAATATCAATCTCCAATTTTTATTCTGGATATCCCACTATTTCCATGGATCAATGCTTTGCGTATTCCACAATAAAGAATTATCAAATGTTTGGCAGTGAAAAAAGATTATTTTTGTCAGTGTGGTGGGTGTCTGAATTATTAAAAATTTTAAACAGAATGAAATAATTTTTTTTCAAAATTTATCATGACCACACGACGATTCAAATTTTTCCTTAACCTCCTAATAAGTTAAAATATCAAGAAGCTTCTAATCGTTGATGTGATTTAAGTTAATTAATTTTATGTAATCAATTTTAGTAAATTTGATGTTTGATGCTAAACTTCTTAACATAATTAATATTTATAATGGCATTTTATTCCAAGCACAACGTTCAGAAACTTCCTTAGTTTTCGTTAAAAAAAATGATTAAAACTCCCTACCCAATCTAATAAAACATTTTTCCTCAAATGGGCAGTTTCTGGAAATATAATAAAACATACATAACTCTCAATTAATCATTAAAAACACGACCGTAGAATCATAATAATCATATTTGAAATTTTATCTGAGTTTTCTTTTATTCATAGTATATGATGCATAAGCAAATTTTAAACTTTGAAAGTGTTTTAATTTTTAAAGAAAAATATGGGTTTTTTTTATTAAGTGGGAAAGTTCTATTAGAACCATTCTCTAAATATTAATAATAAAAAAACACCTCTAAACATATCTGTATTAAAGTATTTTGACAGAAACTTTTAAGAAGTAAAATAACTTAACGTAATACGAATCCATATAATAATTTCATAATTTAACGTGATACGTGGTATTTTTATTACCTATTTACAGGAATTAAATAATTAACTAAATTAAATTTAATTGTATAAATTTTTTCAAATGCTTTAAATTTGAAGAAGTATCCAACATCTATTCTGCTTTGTGTTTGCTTATATCCCTATCGGTTAACCTAAAACAATGAGTAACTGATTTGGCAATTGCGGGGACAGAACCTGCAACCTAGTGATTACGAGCTTGATACTCTACCAACTAGGCTACCACTTTATGTATCCTAATTGAAAGACAAAATTGCGCCAAAATATAGATAAATAGCCAAATCTGTTTTAACTTTTGTGGGAATTGTGCCATAGTATAGATAAGCAGCCAAATCTGTTTTAAATTTCCTCACAATTCTTGCCAATCTTTCCTGTTAGAAGTAAAGTTCCCGTAATTTTCAAACCCCCCTCCTGGCTTTGTTTGAGGGCCAAACATTACAAAACTTGGTTTTAGGGGGGGTTCTATTAGAATCGGGGATAATCTTTGATGTCGCCCATAGGAAAAACGAAAGTTGGTGCTTCGTTTAATATGTAGACGGCTCCCTAAGGGCATAAACTATAGATTATTTTCAAAAAGACGTTAAATCATGAAAAATGACACAAAAATTATCATTCTACCCCCAGTAGTTCACTCACAATGCGAACTGTATCAGTTTTTTTCTCTACGACTGTACAAATAAACAAAACAATAGACGACATTAGTCATTACGTCACTTGCTTGTTTGGAAACGTTGATTCTATCCGTGATTGGTTCCGTACAGATCCGTACTGATTTACTTCCAATCACCGAACCAATCACGGATAGAATCAACGTTTCCAAACTAGCAAGTGACGTCACACTAATGTCGTCTATTAAGGTACTAAACTAATTTTTGGAGATTACTATAACGCAAGTAAAGTTCACAGCTACAACACAATGATTTCATATGAAAAATACATATTATACTATAATTAATAAATTTTACTATAAGTGTTTTACGATTTAACCCTTTAAGACCAGTCTTTTAATTTAACCGGCACTGTCGTTCGATTCCTACATTTATTCCAAGCTAATACCTGAAAAGCTACAAATCTAGTTATATCTGACAACCAATCAAACAACCAACACACAAGATCGTATTCTGGGGCTTAGAGAGAGAAGAGGCACCAACCAATGAGAAAGGAATGTTAGGAATGGCATCCATCCGGTTAACCAATCAGAGTTTTTGCCAGCAATCGGTATAACTGCAGATAGTAGTACTGTAGGAAAACTTGCCCCTTACTGTTGGAAAACATGCCCCACATACGGGGCACATTTTCCAACGTGACATGGTCACCTTTAAGCCTTTTTTGTAAAAAAACTAATAATGTTGATGAAAATTGAATGCTACATTTTGTAGAGAACAGTATGAGAAATATGATGAAATTTTGTTTACCCAAAAATAAATAAAAATAAAATGTAAGGAAGCAAAATTCATTTAGGTTGGAAAACTAGCCCCGGTCTCCCCTATAGAAAAAACTGCCAAATGCATTCTATAAAAAATAGCATGAAAAGTTAACGTACTTTTTTAGGTAATGTAAATTGGTATTAATTAATTGGCTTTTAATTATGTTTCATAAAGTAAAAGTTGTCTAAGATGTAAATATATAGGGGAAAGGAGGGTAAGAGAGAACAGTCGGGTAAAAGTACGCAGCGGTTATCCCCCCTTTTGGCAATAGCATAAAGGGGAGCGAGTGTGATCGCATGAAAACATGCATCATCAACTATCTTAAAAGACAGTAATAATTATTTTCATACATTCAACGTTAGAATTTAATTGCAGTGAATTTTAGGGTTGATTCAAGGACGTTTTAGAGAATTAATGCATCGACGGCTAAGAGTATGCACAGAAAAGATAGTGAGAATTTTCCTTAAGAGAGTTATAAAACTCATCTTTTTTTTTATTCTTCACCGCATGAGATTTATGTGCTACAGCTATTGAAAAAATGTTTATTTTCTTCTTTTTTAAAAGCTTAAAACTCATACTAAGCTGAAATTTAGCTTAATGTAAAATCCCTGAAAAGTAACACTATACGATTTTTCTTGGGTTTTCAAGAAGATTAAATCCACAATGGGAATTATACTTAGAGTGGAGACATGAGGGTAAAATCTTCCAATTACTAAAGTAGTGGTGAATTGTTTTATGATTTCAGTCAAGCATTCAGGGCGCGTACTCTTAGAATCACGCTCTGCGTACATTTAGGGGCCACGCCGGGTAAAAGTAGGCACGCACCACAATTTTTTATTTTCTTTGTGATTTTAGCATATTTCTGTAAAAGCTAAGACTTTCATTTTTTATAGGTTGAATTGTGAGTCAATACACTTACAATCAGTAAAGTTTCGAGGCTTTGGCTTTTAAATTCTCAATCTTATAGCCCAAAATAATTTCCATGCGAACTCTTACCCTCTTTTCCCGTAAAAATCTGAAACTAATGTTATAGTCGTTGTCAAACATAAAGAAATAATTATACACTTGCAGTTAACATAGTTTGGTGGTTAAATGATAAATATTTCTGTGAAAAGAAGTATCTATTAGTATCATATCTGCGCACTTTTTGAAATAATGACTTTAAGATTTGCGTATAAGAAACCTTGCTGAAGTCTCGAAATTATTCTAGAGTTGGTAATCTATCTATAAACAGTAGGTATAATCATAGATAATATATTAAATAACTTTTTGAAAAATTGCATTGGTGGGAATTTCAACAGATTTAGTGTCTAGTAAGTTTATAAATGGAATAAAATACGCAAATGTTTTCGAATTGCCATATTTCAAACAACCCATTGAAAAATAGCTCTTATAGAAATTCACGCACAAATAACAATAAATGAAATCCTTTTCATAATTGGTACATTATTTAATTTTTCTATAACCAACACTCTCCTAACCTGAATCGTTTTCATGTTCGCAGTTTAACCAAAACCTTAAAAAATAACTCCTTATAAAATGAATGAACGCGAGACTTTTCATATTCGAGCGGTCGTTTCGAAATATGTTAATTTAAAACAGTCGTAGATTAGCTCTAGCTCCTGTTTCCAGCTCATACTTGCGCTTTAATTAAACATTCCGAGGTAATTAAAAAACAGCGCATCTCTCGTAGTGATTAATTATCAAATACGCGTGGTAAGAGTATTAACGTAGTTAAGGTGTTTGGTACCGACGAATTCCATTTTAAATTAAATCGGAGACTACTGAAAATTATATAAAAGACAAGCTCTTTATTTGTTTCTTTCTGTGAATGGGGATTGAATCAGCGTTGCAGGAATTTCGAGAAATTGTCCTTTTTTTTCAAAACTACACATCTGCTGAAATCAGTAGTTTGTTGTTGAAAATAAATAAAATTTAAAAACAAAAAAAAGTTATAATAAAGTTTGGGTTTTTAGATATACTTTCCTGTTTTAAAAATAATAAATACCAATTATAAAAATGTTGAATATCTTAATTTATGTTAAGGTTTTTAAAATAAAAGTTTATGTTAAAAAGTTTGCCCATTTCCTACTATGATGTGCAGTGCATAAAATTGCGCATTGTCAAATTGTTTTGTACCAATTTGTTGACCAATAATTCTTAAAATATAAAATTAATTTATATTTTAGTGTATTTGTTGATACGCATTAAAACAGTAGTAAATAAGGTTTTTTAATATGACCAGTATATTCTAAAAGATTTTAACTGAAAGAGAAAATATTTTGACCTCTACTTGGGGGAGTAAAGGAAACATATATCAGAATAAATGCCTTTGTATTATTGGGTACTTTTAGCGGTATATATATTTTTTTATTCAAGGAAAGTTTTCTTTCACTTGATTTTTGAAGTATATAGTCAAATATCTGGAATAACCTAGTTTAACCTTGGGAATGTCTTGAGTCTAAACTCACTAAAAGAAAAGGATAATCTAACTTTTCTTCTAAGAAAGGATTCAGGACTTATATCTTATAGTTTTTTATATATTAAATGTTATGTATTTATATATTTTTGTTTTTGCTGATACATCTACTTTTCCTTTCAAAAATGTACCCCCTATTCTCAAGAGATATAACGATATAAATATGAAAATCTGTAATGAATTTTTCAATTAATAGAAATTAAATAACGTGATGTATTTTATAAAATAAGATTATTCTATAATTATAAAGTGTTAGTAATCCATAGATTAAAAGTTTCAAAAAAGTCTCATTAAAGAAGTTACGCGTTTAGATAAAGTTTTTCTAAAATAAACATTTACATTTTGTAATTTTCTAAAATTGACATTGGTTGCCCTTGTCATAGTAACGGAAAAGTTCCCATCTTACAAAAAAGACCTAATTTATCTTACTTTAACGAAAAAAATTACTGTAGTTTTCTCGATGAAAAGGCACAACTACGCTAATAAAATATTTGAAAACCTTTTTTTTTAAAGGACTGATGTAAAAGATATTCTGTAACGTCTTTTTAAATGTAGATCCAATTTTAAAGAATTTGAGAAAGGTATTCTGTGTTACGAAAATGACCGAAATAGTTATCAAAAATTTTCATCGATGGCTTTCTGCAATTTTTATTTTAACTTCTTTCTAACTTAATGGGATTAATTAAAGGTTGCAAGGAGCATTGCATTAAATAAAACAAAAAATAGATGTTTTAGGTATCGGTTAAATAGTTCAAAATCTGAATTCCACATGCAATTCAAAACTATAAAAAGAAAATAACAAAGACATAATATAATAATTTTATAAACAGCTTTTACTTATATAAATCTCCTCTTAAAAATGTGTTACATAATAACTCGTTAGTATCATACCATATTTTCCTGTTAAATAGATAACTTTGAAACAATTCGGCTTAGTATAAACAAACAAACATGGACAAAACATAACTCTAACTACCTCTTATTAAACCGGAAGCCCCCCAATTAATTGTTAAAAACAAATAGACAAAACACGCTTGATCGATTCCAACCCGTCCAATCAGACCTTTGTTTACCCCCAACAAAACCCAACGAAACACACCAACCTCCAAAAAAATCAAAACTAACCTCCAAACCAAACTCAACTAACCTCAAACCAATCAACAAGAACCAAAACTCACCACCGTCCCGTAGCAGGAAATCGTCCCGCGGCAAACTATCTCCAAACTACAACCGGAAAACCTTGACGACGAAAACGACGAGGATCGTCCTTCTCCCTTTTCTCAACGTGTTGATAGCGGCGACTTCCCCACTCACTGTGACCGGGGGATCGCTTCGGGATCATCACCATCCACTGAGCATGCGCAGTTAAGAGGGGGGAGAGGGTGTTCCTAGGCGCCGAACGACCCGGGCGCGATATATTTTAAAAGGGGAGGGGGGGACTTTTTGTTTTTGTTTGGGGGGTGTTTATAGTGGAGTAATTTATGCTCCCTTCTCACCCCTTGGTGGGGAATGGGGATAGTCTAACGGGGGAAGGGGGATGTTTTTTTTTCTCTGTGTCAGGGGAGGTATTATAGTTTTATTTTCCCCTTCTAAGTGTTTTTGTTGTCTGAGAGGCGAGGTTAATGTGATTAGATTGAAAGTCGAGTGGTGCTAATAGTGGGAAAGAGGGAGGTGGGGGTGTTTTTAGGCAAACGGAAGGAAATGCAGACTGGGAAACACTCTTTTTTCATTAGGGAGGTTTTTTTTTTGTTGAGTGGATTTTGTCGTTCGATATCTTTCATCGGTTTTGGTTTCGATACTTGGAGGGATTTAATTTGGAGGAATAGCTTGATTATCAATTTCTGAAACTTTCAAACACTACTTGTCCCTAAAACCATAATAAATATTTAAAGAAGGCTCCCTTTCTCTTTTGAAATTTGAAGCTCTGTTATATATTTTTAAATTTAACATCAGTTTTCCTTATGAAATGCATTTTAATATTAATTTAATTTTCTGCATAAAGTAAAAAAATTGGGTAAAACAAAGGCTGTGTTTGGAGTTTGCTCAAAATGTGTAAGTACTTCGGTTAAAAAATATAAAGCCCTGGATGAAGACGTTACTTACGTTAAGTAACGTCTTCATCCAGGGCTTTAAAAAAATAGAGCCATGTTTCACTCATTGGTTATATGAAGGGTATAAAAGGGTAAGAGTAAAAAAAAATTTCAATCATACGTAGTAGAATGGTTAACACTCAAATCAAGTGTATGGATAGTTTTTGTTTTTCATGTGACTTCTTTACTGTCAAACAAGCCTCAAGATAGACTTTTTAATAGAGCATTTTCAATCACATGACTCGGACCTAACAACGGCCTTAGCAACAGAAGGTTACAGTTGTTTTCCCTACAGAGGTTAACAGTTACAGAAAATGACTAGCCGTGGAATTCTTCTATTGGAGCATTTGCAATCACGTGATCCCATACCTAAAAACCGCCTTAGCAACAGTTAAAAGCCCTACAGAAGGTACACAGTTAAAAGAAAATAACCGGTTGTGACGTCACTTGAAAACACTCTATAGAGCCAATTAACTAGAATCTATTTCGTAAAGTATTGATAAATGATAAAATCAACCTAAAAATTGTGAATGACCGAACAAAAAACATTAAACCTTAAGTAACCTGATGTGAAAGAAATAAAAAAAAGTTATAGAATACGTTATTTAAGAAATATCAAAAAGAAATAAAGATATTTTCTGATAAGATAATAGATTTTTCAGGCCATCAATTCCTTCTAAATGTACTTTTCAATTTCAAAACTATTTTCCTGTTGCTGCAATTTTTATCTTGGATTTTTCGTTTTCATGGGAGGGGAGAATTGAAAGAATAACCATGAAATTATAGTGTCTTCTAATAAATAGTTTGTTATTAATTGATACTATTACTTGGAATAAAAGTTTAAGTAAATTAGTCTTGAATAAAAAAGTTAGTATAACAAACTATTTGAAATTTTTTTTAAAACATCCTTTAGTTGATTTTGAATAAAATTTTTCAGTTAGAATTATA
The DNA here is from genome assembly GCA_963680715.1 of Tetragnatha montana. Lineage (NCBI taxonomy): Eukaryota > Metazoa > Arthropoda > Arachnida > Araneae > Tetragnathidae > Tetragnatha > Tetragnatha montana. Next base: position 35,487,016 of record OY796677.1, read on the forward strand.
AAATTAATTTAATAGCTCAAAATAAGAAAACGTATCAAAAATCTAATGATAGACAAGAAGAGAAATAAAATAGTTACAAGAACTTAGCGGAAATTAAAAGATTTACATTCAAAACTTGTTTTACAAGTTCAATAAAATAGTTGTATAATAATACAATAAATATTCTAAAGTACACCCACTCCATCCATCCTATACTTTAGTTTTTCTTTTCGTAAATAATACCGGAATTTAATTTGTAAGGAGTGTAGAATTTATATGAAGTGCTCAGATATTCTTAAAGTGATCGCATTATTATCCCTGTGAGGTATACAATGCATATTACTTACTCTCCTATAAAACATTACCAATTAATTCCGAATGCAAGTGTATTATGCAACGGCAGAGAATGTAATCAATATTCTGAATAACTTTGTGTTATGGTTATTGAATAGACTGACTAAATCTAAATTAAATCAGACTCCCCATTTCACAGTAATGCACGAAACACTTTTTTCAAAACAGAAAAATTTTAATACCGTCAAAATATTTTCTATTTAACAGTTTCCCACGAGACACCCAATATTATGTAACAGATTTCCTATCTTTATATTAAAATGGCATTCTTCATTGAGCTATTCAATTTAAGAGGCTTTTAATATTATTTATCTGTGAGTTTATTTTTTAAAAGCCGAATTGAAACCAGAAGAAAAGGTTCTATTAGATTAACTTTTCGAATAGAATAATTGAACTTAAAAATTATCTAAATGGTACAGTATTTTGTTTTACCAAGTTTTAAAAGTAGATCTTTAATAAATTATATGATTAAAACTCGAAGCGTGTACAAAGTGTTAATTCAATGTTTTATATTTTAAACAACGTCTCGCAGATGTTATGTGTAGGTACTTACGATTGATAAAAAATAACTGTTGATAATTATTAATATCAGAACTTCTTAGTAATTTATTATTACACATTTTTATCCTTAAAGTTTTCCTGAAAGGTATGTTTTATTTTAGCAGCATTTATCTGATTTTTTATTTTGTTTAATTTATTTATAGTCCTTATTCTTTATAACTGTGAGGTTTATTGAGTTATTTTTCAAATGAACAGTCAAACCCAAATCATAAATGCTCATTTTTTGAAGAAATATCTTCTACATGTTCATAAAAAGGATTACTAAAAGGATTAAAGGATTATTAAAAGATTATTAAGGGAAAAGGATAAAAAGTATTACTAAAAATGATTAGTATTACTAAGGATTAATTAAAGGATAAGGAAACTCCCTTGAAAAAATAGACATACATAAAAATCATACAAACTTGTACGCCCAATGTAAACTAACCATCACATCAGATAATTTCTAAAATTAAACACGAGACATAGAAAGAAATTGCAAATGCAAGACATTTTCGAAAAACACTACACTAGAACCAAAGAGTGTTTTTTATAAATAACCTGGTGTTTCTATATATAAAGTTAAGAAAAAGACTACAAAAATTACAGACTTAAGAATCTTAACGACTTAAAATACGAACAAACAAAAAACCAAGTAGTCTGTTAATTTCCCTATTAACATTTCTTATTCCTTTTGACCCTTTAGAGACTTTAACACACACACACACACACACACACACACACACACACACACACACACACACACACACACACACACACACACACACACACACACACACACACACACACACACACACACACACACACACACACACACACACACACACACACACACACACACACACACACACACACACACACACACACACACACACACACACACACACACACACACACACATAAGCCATCTAATTAGAATAATCTTTAAACAAACTACTGTTGAAAACATCAAAGATTATGTATGCAAATAAGAGAAAACTAGCTTTTTAAACTAACTCCTCATTAATTCCTTAACACCCCCATAATAACCTTACCATTAACATCAAAACAGCCTGGTCTTGGAAGGAAGAAACAAATTCCCTTCATTCCCCAGCTCAAAATTCCCCATCAGCCGAATAAAAGCTTTCACCCTCGACCATATTATTTCCACGTACTCCCCTAACACGGCTTCTTCTGGCGACCATCATGGATAGATTAGTCCATTTATCGGTATATTGTCACGTAGACCGGAGAATATTGACAGCAGCCTCCCCCTCTGATGACGAAAGCCCTGCCATCAAAGGTGATGGGAAAGACGGATATTCATTCTACTGCGGGTCAATCAATGGAGGCGAGGAGGGGATAAGGAAGCTGAGGTCGTTTCGGAACGGATACGTTTTGAGGAGGAGAAGCTGATAGTTTGGTGATGGAAGTTGGTTATTTCAATGGATTGAGAGATTTGGTAGTTATCTGAGACCAATTGAGGTAAGAACCAGATATATTCACTTTCAATTCAAATTTACTTTAGATGATTTTTGGCGTGCTTTAGGTTTGTTGAATAATTTTTGCGTAGGATTTAGATAAATACGGAAGTCGATACAGCAACCCTTATATTTTTTGTACTATGATCCCTCTGTTTATGAGAAAGTTTACGTTTGTTATTGCGTTTTAAAATTTTCAAGCGTATGATATAGATCTCATTAGAAGTTAATTGGTTGTACTTCATAATCACTAAATTTTTTTAGTGCTCCAATTTTGCATTTTAAACACATTGTATACGGGTAAGATACTTGCCCGTATAAGAGTTTTTGTTCTAGAAAAACAGCATATTCCTGAAAATTTTTACAAAATATTTGTTTGTGTCACTTATGAAAGTCACCAAGTTTACCAAAATAAGTATTGTGTCACTTATTTCGGTCAATTTTATGAATAAAATTTGCATAAAATTAGGAAATTTCACACCTAATAAATTAAAAACGTTTTAGTGAAATAACAATTTCATTAATAAATAACTAACATTTTAAACAGTTACAGGTAATTTTAAAGAAATATTTCCGATTAAATTTTCCAAATAATTCTTTAATAGTACTAAAGGAAATCACAAGGTTAAACATGCGTGTAAAAACTTAACAAAACAGCCAATAAAGATGACAATATATTTTTCCTCAATCTAAAAATTATTTTAATTTCTCTTTACGTTTCCTAAAATTAAACCACTCTTACTCGAAGTTGTTATGTTTACTCGTGTTTATGTGTAGTTATTTCAAGAATACAAAAACTGATATTTATCCTAAGAAATAAAAGTATTTTATACCATACCAAACAATTTATATCTTTTAATTTGAAAAATTCATCTCATTACTGCAGAATTAGGTGAAAATTCTCCTTCGAAGCGAGAAAAGTAGAACGCCGAATTAAATTTTCGCTTCACTTGCATTCTGAAGGTAAGTATTCGTTGCCATTTATTCCAAAAGAAACTGAGCTCAAGTATTGTCGAACAAGAAAATAATTATTACCAAGGAAAGTGTTCTTTTTGATTGTTTACATTAGTTTCAACATACATTTTACGCATTCTGATATCTTTTTCATTAATGGAAATATTTAGTTTATTTTTAAAATTCAAATGTTGTAATCTTTTAATGCCTCCAATATTAAATGGAAATCACGATGGAAAAAATATAAATTAAATTATTGTAAATATCTTTTAACAATAGAAATAACAAAACTCATTCTTTGAATTTTTTAACAAAAATTTTTGAACATTTATTCCGAATAGAATTTTTAACATTAGTTTAAATTTTATTGCTACTTGTTATTGATTAGTTATTCACACCAAATTTTGAAAACCGTGTAATTTCAGTTGAGGTAGTACTACTATAATTATAATGTATTTCGAAAAAAAAACACAATTCAAGAAGCATCAAATTATTTTTATCACAGTCCAGTCCATCCACATCTTTAACCTTAAAATCCTTCTCTAAAATCCTCTCTTACAAACCTATCACATTTTATGACAAAAATATTATTTCGAAAGCCTCCAAAAGACTTTTTATGGATCAGTTAAATACCCCCTGCCATATTCAACTAAGGATTCGGGGTTGGATCGTTTTTACTGTAAGAGAATTTATTCGTCTTTCCTGCATTACTTTTCACCCTCGAAATTGAATTGTACAGCTGTCGCCCGATTCTATTTTAGCGAATTTCGAGACAAGAGTTGTTTTCTTCTTGATTTCTGAAGCCAACTATGCAGTTTTCAGTAAAGCATGTAAAGTGGAAGAGACAGTGATTTGTCATTGACAGCTGTTTTATATTCCATTGCACTTCATGAACTTTATGTAACGCATTATTTTTCATTAACGTTTATTCTCTTTACAGATATAAGTTAACGATAGGGTATGTATATTGAAAATAAATTATAAATATGCCAGAAGTTTTTGTGGGATTTGGTCGGTTGTTGTTTTATAGTTTTATGGGCGTATAATTCCTTGATATGGACATTCAATTTGTAGTATTAGAAATATAAAACTACTTCTGGAGGGATATTAAAGTTTATTGATAAACCCGTCGCACGTGCTTAAGCAGACACTCGGAGAAAACTTAGAAAGTAATTACATAACAAACAATAAAAGTACATTCTTCTATATACTAAACTGCAACGTTTCCTGACCCTATGACGTCACTACGCGGAAGGAAAAACTGCGTAAACAGAAAGCCGTTGTTGGGAGCAACTTTGCTGGGGTTTTTTTCTCCAGGGTCAAGTAACGTTGCAGTCTAGAATAACTAATTCTTCTTATAAATACTTTTGGAGACACTTTCCTTTAAATCCTGGTTAATTCTTTATATTTTATTTCTTATCACATATTTTAAATAGCAAACAAAAACGTTATCCCTACGCATTACTTACAAATAATCGTAAAATTTCTTTTCTTAACACTATCGGATTTTATGTATCATCATACTTCTTTATAATGCAGTTATACATAGGAGGGGCACATCACGGGAAAGGTAAAGCCAAAAGACCGTGAGATAATTTCGTATTTATGAGTTCATAAGAACTAAGTTTTAAGCTAGTAAGAGAAAACAGGGAAGCAGTTTTCATCTTTATGAGCTGACTAGGGAACTGATTGTGTCAAACTCTTGGCACTTGGTGCTTTTACGTGACTTGATACATAATATGGTTAAGGTTATAAAAAGTTTCAGATGACTCCCAAGAGTGTTATTAAAATATGATTTTGACTGATGATGGTATGGGAAAAACGAGTAAATATTCCATAATTTATTTAAATGAATACTAAGCATTTTTTAAAGGGGAACTTTAGGAAAGTATTCAATCAATTTTTCTACATTTTTAAAAGCGATTTGGTACCTTATTCTTATTTAAGTGCCCTGAAACTACACATAATCCACTAAGAGTAGCGTTAAAATTTTATGTTAGAGAAAAGGTGCTATTACCTATTAGAAACTTTTGGCAACTAATTTTGTAAACCATACGACATTACCCTTTTTTAAACACATCGAAATGGATATCTGAATGATGATGATTAATGAATGATGTCACAATTTTTATAACCCCTCCTCTCCCCCTTGTCACAAATTGTCACAGAGTGATAACCTCATTATGGACAACACCCTATTGCACGTGACCTCACCATATTGAATCCTTCTGAGCATATTCATATTATTCTTCCTCCATTAACTACTACTACAGTTTAAAAGGTTTGCTAAAAGCGTTATTGTTATGTAAAAGCGTTCAAATGAGCTTTAAAAGCTTTAATCTTCTTATATAGGAAAGCAATTTGTGGGTTTAAACTTAATCTTACCAGAGACAAATTTCCATGTAATACAAACATATTTGCAAACCTCGTATACACTTTCCAAAGTTTTAAAGAGTGTTAAAGAGTATAAGAGTTATTAAACATTATATCTCATACTTAAACTTTGGGGATAATAGTGTCTAGTTCATTGAGGAAATATCCATATTATTTTTGGTACAAAATTATGCAGGAATTGAAGTATTTTTAAAAAGGTAATCATGCTTTTGAGTATATGTAAAGATGTTAATTATTTTTAAGGCAACTTATTATTTTATTCTTAATGATGCTATACTATACATTTTAATGCAAGTATTATATGATTTTTAAAGTAGTTTAAAACTAAATTGCTTGTTAAATTAACTATACTATGCAAAATCATAATATTCTCCATGAAAACTTCTGAATGAAGTTATTGGCCTTGTATGTGTATAACTACTATGATTATAGAAACTAATATCTAGACTTAATTAAGCCTATTTCATTACTTTTTACTATTTAAAGGCTATTATATTTACTAAAAAATAGTATCTGAATCCTGGTATCTTTTATGTTAAAAATAATTGTTTTTCTAAAAGTCACACAAAAAAGATGAATAACATAACATTTCTATTTATAAAAATATAAAAACTTTTGCAGAAAATATAAAAAACTTAAAGAAAGAAAAGCAATAGTTTTTTTCGGCTATAAAAATAGTCATAAGGAGTTTTGGAATAAAGTAAGGATATGCATTGCAGACTAAACATGAATATACCGTATATTTCTAAATGCAAGATAATCCACTTATAAGCAACCTTTGCATCCGCTTACACTTTTTTATTCAAAAAAAATTTTAAATTCAAAACTCATTTACATAAGCCTATGAATAAATTACTCGTTACTTTATAGTTCATTACCATGCTGCATTGAAATCAGTGCAATATTTCCTGTAACATTTACGTTAATATTTCCAAACGTCTGAGTTTCTAAAACCGGTTTTAGTATTTTAGTCAAACATTTTTGTTTTTTCTACCCTGCGAATACGATTCTTTAAATTGAACAATTGAGATATCTAAAGTTTGTGGTTGGCATTCCGAAAAATATGAGTTACTTTTACGAGAGGATTACTGTATAAGAGTCTGAGTCACATACACTTTAGCATTGGAAATATTTTCAAATTTTTGCATATAAATGTGTTCGGAACTATTCTGATATATATTTTTTATTAAACTCTCTTGCTTAACTTTTAAAACTAACTTTTACGTTTCACACCGAGTATGAAAAATAGTATAATCTACATACCTTTAGTATCCACAAACCTTATGGATAACTCCCTCTAGTATCACCAACCCTATAAGCATTCGATCCTTTCTCCTTTTTGTTCCGAAACCTTCTCTCTCTTCTTACCACCGAAGGATCACAGAAGGATATCGATGGAAAAGGTATATCGACGTCCATTTACCGAAAACGCGACGCAGTTTCTCCATCTGGGGATCACCGAAACACCATCTTTTCCATTTCGCTCCCTCTAATATCGATCTTGGAAGAACGAATCGAATCGAAAAGATTCATTCAGATTCAAGTACACATTCAATCGTAAGGTGCTCCATAAAATCGATTATTTTGTATTCGATTCTGAGTTAATCGATTTTTGCGGGGACGCGATGCAGAAGTGTGTCGAAGCCAAAAACCAAAAGTGGCCCGAAGAAAGGGGGTTTGGGGTATTTTCTCGTTTTTTTCGGATGAGCCTAACACCCAAGGGAATATAGTGCTTAGTTCTTATCCTTCGGTCAAGGTAAAGTAATGCTAGAAGCTTGGCGGGGTCGAAGCAGATGTCATGATGGACGAACTCACGTTTTCTGTGCAGTAGCACATATTTATATCTTTACAAGTAAATGTATTGAGTGTTTTGAAAATTGTCTAATACGTACGTAAATAAAAGTTCGATACAGGTACTATGGATTTTTCTAATAATAATAAAGTTGACTGAGGTAACTATCCTATTTTCTTGAATGGAAAAATATTTAACTTTCATTCATGGTACTGTTTTCATCTTTACCATAATTTCATAACCTTTTAAGCAATCGCTGGATTTTTTTTTTTCAAAATTAAATTTATCTCTTAAACAAAGAGAAATTAATTCAATTCCGTTATCAGGGCCGCTAAATATCGCCAAGCTGTTTCAGAAGCCAAATATTAGAAATATCACTAAAAATTTCAAATAATCGAATAAAATATGTAGTTCTATCAATTAAATCGATAAAAATAAATTTGGAGATATTTGAATATTTTCCGTCAAAAAAACACCTTGGCGATATTTAATAGGAAAGTTAACGGTATCGAACCGAGAAATTTATATTGATTGTCAGGAATTTTAAATCAGACAAGACTTACAAAGACAACGTAATTTACCTTCTTGTGAGAAAAGTTATCTCAAGACTATTTATGTCTAAATTTTATTAAAAAATATCTAAAAAAGTATAATCTAAGTAATATTTGAAAACAAATGAGCTGCATGCTAATAAAAGTTGTATTTTCAAATATTTAAATCATAATATTTTGCCTTCTCATACCTTTTGAAAACTATTTCAAACAGTAGTAGGTAGACAGGGTAAAGAAATAGCATATAAAATTACATATTTTTTTAACCTTTTTTATTCTTTATCTATTAAAGGAGTAAACAAAAATGTAACCGTGTCTCTTTTCAACTTTTCACATTTTAAATTTAACAATTAGGCAGTAGAGTATTATTTAGTAAAATTTTTATTACTATTCTTTGATAGCAGTTCGAATAAAAAATTATATCTGCAAATTTATCTCAACAATACTAACTCAAACTCACAGAAAGCAGCAGCTTCACAGCACAAACAACATTTCACACCGAAAAAAAAACCCTTCCATCTGTCATTCCGAGGCCAAAGCAAAGCTCATACATCTCCAGAAACCGTCACACACCAGCCATGCACTATCCATCACAAGCTCATACTAACAAAACAGCATGGGCAAACAATCCAAATTCAATACTTTTTTCCATAAGCCCAGTTTATTGACGCGAGGAAGGGTAACAAATGGTAACAATCCCAGTCGACAGTTTTTCGTAAATCTGTAGCGTGCATCACCCTGGTTGACTGGTTGCGATTTTTGCCCAATTTTCTTTCCGAGGAGCTCCCTGTTTTCGAAGAATAAGCCAGATTTAAGTTATGGGGAGAGGCGTTTTTCGATGATAACAAAATTAATCCCCGGGTTGTCGTTCCGCACCCCTCTATGTCTATTCGGGGAAATTGTTTCGTTGACTTGAAAGTGAAAATGTTGTTTGTGTTGAGATGGAATATTTCTGGACGTAATCTGGTGTCTGTAGACTTAAAAAACATAGAGTTTACTTAGTAGAGAAAAAAGATTACAAGGGATGAAAGTTTTCTTACGTATTCGTGTTTTCACTGTATTCCAAAGCATATATCGTTTGTTTCCTTAAAGAAAGTTTAAATCTTGACATCTTATGTAGTAGGGATCCTCGTTAAATTGGATGGATCCAACGATGGTGACATCTGTCTACGAGTTAAAAAATTATATTTTTCTTTTCATCGTGTTAAAAAAAACTCGGCAATAAAAATTTACACTTTAAGTAGGGGAAAATCCAAAAATAATTGTTTTTTACGATTAGGAACTTGTTAAATTACAAATATAGTATAATGAAACTATAAAGAATGACATAGTAGAACATTGAAACTAGTTTACCTGAAACGATTCTATATAAATGCAAAAGTAATCAAATCAAATAATAAAACAAACCTATCACAAGAGCTCCATGGATTAGTTATCAAATTAACGCATCATTTCCACTACTGCTTGACTTGGCACATAAATTACAAATTTACCATCATTCATCATGTGTTATTAATTCCAAAATACAAAATAACTACTTTCTTATGTGTTTCAATACGTGAATTCTGAAATGTTATTCTGGTATACCTCCCACTTGTAACATGCAAACAAGGCCTAAACTATATAACAAATAGTTAATCATAAACAACCTCAAACCTCTAAATACTATCAGAAGTTCGGTACACAATGTAATAAGTAAAACAGACTATGCATAAGAAATATAACATAAAAGATGGCGGATTTTACTCGGGTAATACAAAATCATACGGGTTTTATTAATGGAATAAACATTGTATAACAAACTATTTAATGCTATCTTTAGCTCATTAGCACACAATTTTTATTTTATTCTAGGAATCTTAAGTGAGATATGAATTTGATTATGTTAATACAAGAATAATTGAACTCAATTAGTGTCGTAAGAATTACTGTTATGGACAGAGGGTAAGTAAAAGAAGGAATAATTTTCGGATATGGATGTAGATAGATACTTAAGCTTAAGTTCTCTTTTACAATAGACAAAATGTTGTATTTGGTATGTGTCCTAAGCCATCTTAAAGACTCATTATTATTTTAATACATTAGTATATGTATTTTAGTTATCAGGTAAAATATGGTTTCTTTGAGTTAGCATCTAATTTTTCGATGAAAGAATCTTAATTTTTCTGTAATTAAAGAACAAGTGAATACTTTCAAAGTATGAATTATTGTAATACATATGGTTCCTTCCGAACACCTTGGCATGTGCCCGTGCCTGTGTGAATGGGGTGAAAGGAGCTGTGCCTGTGTGAATGTGTGTGTGGCGTGGGCAACAGTGCTTCACTTCCGTGGCTTCGGTCCACAGGTGCCCACTGGGTAACGCAAAGTAAGTACTGCTTCGGCATTATATGGGTTAATGGACTTAAGTTACAGCTGTAACGGTTCAAAATTACCTGCCATTAAAAGAAGAAAAACCTTGACATCGTTAGTATTTCACTGTAGTGAATTTTAAGAATGAATCAAGGACGACTGAAGAATTAACACATCGACGGTTAAGAGTACGCATAGATAAGATAGTTGAGAATTTTGTTGAGAGAGTTATAAGATACACATTTTTCTTCACCACATGAGATTTATGTGCTACAGCTTTAAAATAATTTTCATTTTTCCCTTTAAGAGCTTAAAACCCATCTGAAGCTGGAAACTAGCTCTTATAAAATCCTGGAATTTTCATGTAGTATTATGAAAAATGTAGTTTACATACTATTTTTAGACAATTTAATTGTTTTTTGTTCAATAAATAGTTTATTTCTGTTTAAGTGGTACATTAAAGGTAATGCCCTTATTATACTCATCAACCAATTAGATTGTTAGTTTATGTTTATCTTAGTTTTTTTATTTTAAAATTTGTTATAGTAAATTATTAAACCTACCTGATTTCCCAATATTTGTCACAAAGTCTATAGAGTCTCTTTAAAAATAATCTTCTAAAAAAATTCCCAAATACCCAAGCAATGTGAAAATAGAAAAATACTTGTTCTAATGTAAAAGAGTGGGTCATGCTTAAACACCACCATTTCAGAACTCGAAACATTCGCTTCTTGTTACTACGACTACGTAACAAGTGAGAAGGTACTGCCATTCGCAAAATAAAAGATCCCCATATTTTCACACACCAACTCGATAATTTTCAACTTCTTCCGTTTATGGAAAATAAATCCAAAGCCTTACCATTTACTACCGATTTATACATTTTATCGCTTTAAAATGCTAAATATCTTAATTCAAATATTATTCTAATTGAATTACTTCTTGGATTAGCATAAATCTGCGGTTTATTGGTTTATTGTTCTTTTCTTGGCGTTGACATATTGGATAAATTTTCAGGCATATCTATCTTAATCGCTTGCTTTATTAAGTTTGAGATTAACATTTAATTTATTTTTATTACTCAAAACTTATTACTCTTATTTAACAAAGTTAGCTTAATTAATTAATGTTATACTTTTATAAATAAACCGTTTGTCTTTAAATAAATAATTATTATCGAGACATTTTGTTAAATCAGATTTTATAAGTGGCAACGATTAATCAGAGAGTACCTATAGTAGAGCGATTTTAATAATCCGGAAAATTATTGGTTCAGGGAGTTCAGTGATTCAGGGTTGTTAATGGATGTGATAAGAATTATTGTGGAAGACGTTTTAAGATTATTTGAATTTTTAAAGGTATTTAAAGGGATTATTCATACATTTCATCCATTTAAAACTTACTAGGATTTGCACATTTTTATTAAAATGAAGAAAGCATTTAAACATTGTGGTGAAGCCTGAGGGCTTCTCCGCATATCTCTCGCAACAGCTACTTATTGCGTCAGTTTAACTTGATGTTGTTTCCCCTGTAATGCTCTGCACAGACATGCTCCCACAAACCGGTGTCTGTCTGTCTCCCGTTGTTTTAGGGTTGCTGAGAGCGCACATCGCGTGGCGTCAATGCTTGGCGTATTCCTTGGCGCGCGTCTCTCAGAGGGCTTGTTTTTAAGGCGATTCTCGCCATTTTGTGGTTGCCCTGAAACTTGATTTAAAAAACGTTCGCTCGAGACACTTTTTTCACTTCCTTAATTATTTTTTTGAAGATCGGACGTGGCTCCGTGCGGAGTCCGCCCGATCCTGTTTAGACCCCATGCATTTTGCCTTCTTAATTCTTATCAGCCCCAGTGACTAAACATCCGTATGTATTTTTCAAGTAACGTTTCACCCCTAATAAAATTCGTGATGTTCAAGCCAAAGAACGACGTGTCCGTATTATTCTACTTTTTGGAACAGCAGCTCTGGTAGTCCGAGGGAGTCAACTATCACGTATCCCCGAAGTTCAACGTCTCGTCTTGGAAATGGAGCAAGAGTCCCACCCTGGGATAGCTCCCTGTTTGGATGGAATCAACGGAATGGAGTTCTGACCACCAGACCCACTCTCGACCCCCGTCGCCATTTGCGAACGATGAAGCTGACCCGTGCGTGGAGTGGAGCCTTCCAATCTGAGTGCATCGTTATTTCTATCAACCATGTGAGTAATCTGTGCATCTTTAATGAAGCTGTATGCTAGCTTCGCCCTAATGGACGATCAATTTCTGGTTTCCTGGACATTTCTCGATGAGGAGACACGAACAATTCGAGATGTCGCCAAGAGTGTATAGCTAGGCTTACGCCGCGCTCCCTCAGGAGTCGCCTTCGTATCGCGGACTTTGCATAAGGCCTGCTGTCTCAAACAGGAGTTTCCATCTTCGAGCAAGCAGTCTTCGATAATGGTATGACGCCCGACTTTTCCTAATCATTATTCCGTACTGTATTTTGTCTGACCCCTCTGAAGGTTAACGGCCCTGGGTTATCCTTTAAATATCCTGTAAATCTAGCTTTGTAATTCAATCCCCATAACCACTATACGCATCCCCCCTATTTTTAGTCCGGCCAACTTCCATTTTCCAAAAATCGTAATCAAACTCCCAGAGTATGTTACTATATATATTGGTGCCTTTGACCTTCTTCTTAGTGGGACAGACATCATACACTTTTATACTACATATGCATAACTCTTGACACTACACTGCTGCTTTGTAAACGATATGTTTGTGCAATTTTTAATTGTTGTTCATGAGATATGTCTTTTGTAATCCCCCTTAATTTTTTTGTCACTTGGCTTGATATATGTTAACTATTCTAAATTTAATTCCTTGATGCTATGTATGCGAAGTCCCTAAGCCATATCTCATTTTCACGTTGCATAGATATATTTGTAATTTTTCCAACACAGACATGGTACACTTTGTCCATTTTTGTGAAAATCTGAAGGGTGTTCTTTCTTTATTGTTTTTTCAATGTGTGTAATATTTTGTCAATAACCACGGTAGTTTTAGCCACATTAGTAAATTTTTGTTTTTCATGATAATTTTTTGTTTGTTGAGGAAAGCCTCACATGTTTCCCCCTAAAACCAACTAAACTGAGTAATTTTTTTCTTTCTGTGTGTGGTTGGACCATGTTGTTTCTAATTGTCTAGTTGAAAAAGTGGTTTACCTTAGTATTAATGGGCCTAACATAAACCTTACTCCTTCGTAAAAACAAGGATGCATGAATCCCATTTATCTATTCTGAAAGATTATCATTATGTAAAGGTTAAGCCTAACTGACACAAAACCTTTTGCCCGAACTCCCCACTAGCCATAAGTTTGGTTCGGTTACACCTTTTCCATAAAAAGGATTTATGCCCGCTACTTATTGCCACTCAAACATGTTACTTCAGATATGTGGAAGGGGACAACACTGTCTGAAGTCAAAAATTTTAAGAAATGTTGAAGGGAAGCAACATTATCTAAAATTAGGGCTCACGTACTCCTCGATTGTGACTTTCTCTTATTATTATTTGGGTATACTGGCAAAACTCATTTAATTTTGTCGAATAAACTTTTGATAAGTTTATTAAAATGGCATATAATTTCTTCAACTACTATGTTGTAAGTAATTTTGTGGGTGTAGTAAATACAGAATGTTCAAAAGTACATAATTGTCTTGGGCACTATTCACGTTAATCATCAGTATGTGTAGTCGACAAACAAATGTAACTAATAACAAACCTTGAGTCAGGTAATAAGTCGTCTTGTTAATTTGTTTGGTTGACATTGTCAAAGTTTGATCAGGTTAATACCTTGAGTTTGGTGACCACTTACACTTAGTATTCATGTAACTTGTCAGAAATTTTGTTGAACTAAAATACCCACACAGAGAGCAAATTAAAACTGTGGCATATGATCTATCTTAATTTTTCGTGGTTAATTTTTTTACACCTTAGCGTGAATTTATGTGTAATTGCTTTGATACACTAGTATCAATGGATTTTTTGGCTTTGGCGTTTCATTTTTCTCGTGCAATTTTTTAATGTGCAGTATTGTTTTGAAAACATAATGGGTTGAAAATTTAATCTAAACCTATCAAATGGTAACTAAAGTTTCAATATCTGTTTTTGTGTATCCTACAACCCTAATTGTGTTTCATATAATTTTTTTGTTCCAACTAAAATATCAATTCAGTGTTCCCAATCACAAACGTTTAATTTTTTTTCATCTAAGTGTGAACTTTGGTTAAGTAAACTGAAATCATGAATTTGTGCATGTTTGAGTAACTAAAATTAATTATTAATCAGTGAGTTTTTTTGTGAGTACTACCTTGAATGAATTTGTTGGGTGACTTAATTTTGAGAAGTAACTGAGTTAGCGACTGAGTAATATTTTTCTGTTTTGCCTGAAATGAAAACAAAAAAAAACCTCTTTGATCAGGACGGTCATATAGGCAGGATGGTGCAGCATTCAGTAACACGCCCTGGTAATCATAGGGAGGCCCAGGTATGAAATCCTGGTCCTGCTTGACTTTTCCCCAAAGAGACACAAAAAAAAATTAAATCGGTAGCAAAACTTATTTTGAGGTGGATGGAGAATCCCACCGTGTGCACTGTTTATTGTGGTTGAAAAGTTCCCACATTGGTTAAAAAGTGGAAGGAAAATTCCCACGTAGTTTGAATTGAGTCGTTAGTTTATGTAGTTGCTACAGTGTGTTATTTTTGATGGTAGTCACTGAATTTTTTCGTAACTGGTCACTTGCTGATATTTTGGATTTTCTTGGGTAGTATTGTTGGAACATATTTTTTTTCGTAAATTGAATGGGCTAATTTTGTTTACACTCAAGTAATTTTTTATACTATCAATACTGTGAATTGTGAATTTCACTGTGCACTTGTACATCAGCGTTAGAAGTTATATACAAACAGTGCTTAGTTTTTAAAAACCTATTGCAAAATTCTAATTGAGTTAATTCTAATACCTATTCTTAAATATTCATTTGGTTAATAATGTAGTTTGGATAAAATAGTTTTCTACTCAGTAAAATTTAAGTTATTGGTTGAATTGTTTTGATTCCCCATTGGTGCAGCTGATTCTGTGCACGGAAATTGAGACTTGTATTTAAAGCTGGACTTGGTACTGGTTTCCACTTGTTCCTTTGGAGTAATTTTTAACTTATGATACCATGAAACTGTTTTTGGTAGTATTCTTGAATCTTATCCAACTTGAAGTATATGATAACAATTACCTTAACGCTGAATTTTTGTTATGAATAACCTCTATGTGCAAATTCTTATGTATTGATGTATATTATACTAGTCACTGGGCATTACTATGATCAATTGAATATTATATAATCAGAAATGTTTTTTTGGTACTTGTGTTATGTCTAATGTTTTGTAATTGGCGAAGTGAACTCCTTTTCCCCCATTTTGGCTAAAATTTTTTTTCAAAAACCCTGTGTTTCGGGAGAATATGTGGTGAAGCCTGAGGGCTTCTCCGCATATCTCTCGCAACAGCTACTTATTGCGTCAGTTTAACTTGATGTTGTTTCCCCTGTAATGCTCTGCACAGACATGCTCCCACAAACCGGTGTCTGTCTGTCTCCCGTTGTTTTAGGGTTGCTGAGAGCGCACATCGCGTGGCGTCAATGCTTGGCGTATTCCTTGGCGCGCGTCTCTCAGAGGGCTTGTTTTTAAGGCGATTCTCGCCATTTTGTGGTTGCCCTGAAACTTGATTTAAAAAACGTTCGCTCGAGACACTTTTTTCACTTCCTTAATTATTTTTTTGAAGGTCGGACGTGGCTCCGTGCGGAGTCCGCCCGATCCTGTTTAGACCCCATGCATTTTGCCTTCTTAATTCTTATCAGCCCCAGTGACTAAACATCCGTATGTATTTTTCAAGTAACGTTTCACCCCTAATAAAATTCGTGATGTTCAAGCCAAAGAACGACGTGTCCGTATTATTCTACTTTTTGGAACAGCAGCTCTGGTAGTCCGAGGGAGTCAACTATCACGTATCCCCGAAGTTCAACGTCTCGTCTTGGAAATGGAGCAAGAGTCCCACCCTGGGATAGCTCCCTGTTTGGATGGAATCAACGGAATGGAGTTCTGACCACCAGACCCACTCTCGACCCCCGTCGCCATTTGCGAACGATGAAGCTGACCCGTGCGTGGAGTGGAGCCTTCCAATCTGAGTGCATCGTTATTTCTATCAACCATGTGAGTAATCTGTGCATCTTTAATGAAGCTGTATGCTAGCTTCGCCCTAATGGACGATCAATTTCTGGTTTCCTGGACATTTCTCGATGAGGAGACACGAACAATTCGAGATGTCGCCAAGAGTGTATAGCTAGGCTTACGCCGCGCTCCCTCAGGAGTCGCCTTCGTATCGCGGACTTTGCATAAGGCCTGCTGTCTCAAACAGGAGTTTCCATCTTCGAGCAAGCAGTCTTCGATAATGGTATGACGCCCGACTTTTCCTAATCATTATTCCGTACTGTATTTTGTCTGACCCCTCTGAAGGTTAACGGCCCTGGGTTATCCTTTAAATATCCTGTAAATCTAGCTTTGTAATTCAATCCCCATAACCACTATACGCATCCCCCCTATTTTTAGTCCGGCCAACTTCCATTTTCCAAAAATCGTAATCAAACTCCCAGAGTATGTTACTATAAACATACGAATGAATAAAAATATCTATCAAGTGTATCTCAGAAGTGCAAAGGTAAAGCAAGCTATTTGTGTGAGATAATGTATCTAATTATATATATATATTTATTTTTATTTTAATACATGCTATGTTCTTTTACTTCATTATTAATAAAATATTGTCAACTCTTTTCAAATCAAAATCAAATTCTACCCAGGTCTAGTGGCCTATCAGGAGGTTCCCATCTCCATTTCATTAGCCTTCGGGCCTGGGGTGCTAGTTATTTAGCCTGTGTCCAGGTCGAGTGGCTAGCCCGACGCTCGACCCCCAGTTGATTCCCCAAACGTGATTGGTGCTCATTTTATCGACTCCGGAAGGATGAAGGGCTGAGTTGACCCATGACCCAAGCAGAAGCTGCAAGGCGTCGAACCTGGGTCGGTAATGCTCGTAGCCAGGTACGCTGACCACTACACCACCGTGGCCACGTTAACTCTTTTACCTTTATATTATATTTATACACCAAATTTTAGATAATAGTACGGTGGTTAAAACTAAAGAATATAAATTTGATACATTATTTGTCATTGACAAAGAAGCCATTCACAAAATACGTGAAACCTTTTAGGGGGACGTTTCATTTAATTTTTAAAAAAATGTGACATCCCAATGGAGAAATGGTGCACTGAAATGTTACAACTTGTATCGTAGGTAAACGAAGGGATCTAACCTAAAGTGAAACATTTTTGAATGAAACTTAAGTTATAAAAAATTCTTAACCGGGAAAAATAAATAAGATCTCTATCAAGGCTATCTAATTTAATATTAAGCTGCATTAATACCTTTTTACAACTTAAGTTAAATAAATTGTTTGCTTACGTATACCTCTCTCTCTCTCTTAAATCCTTCAGATATGATGATGCTTCAAACACATATTTTAGTCACCCTTACGCAGAAAACAAGTTTCTATATCTTCATTTGTATTTTTCCCTTTTTTTATCCCCTTAAAAACCGCCAAGCTGTTTTAGACGACACAGTTTGCCAAAAATTGTAAACTAACCTATTAAAATATACATATTGATAGCAACAATAAAATGGTGACAGAATATTTGGAGTCCCAAATATTTCGGGACATATAAGGAAATTGTGTCTATTACCTTGACACTTTGTTTATAAACTTTTATGCTGGTTTATAAAAGATAAGTACCCGAACAGTTGCAAGACATAACCGAGTACTGTTACATTTTATCATGCCAAACACAAGAGACCTATCAAAGAAAAAAGCATCTCCTAACAAACGTATGGAGGAAAACCACATCTTAACGATACTTTCCCCATACCTCTTTCAAATTCCCCTTTCCAAATCGGCCGTCAGCATAAAAGACCCTTCCCATAAACCCCATTATCCAAAACCGAGCCCTACCTTTACCCGGTGAAGAAATCTCTGGCTCAGAAACCTCAACGGCACTTCCGATTCCAAATGTATTTTCATAGTTCCTCGAGTTTGATTGGGGCATCGCTCTCTTGGGGAATCAAGCGGCAGACACTTGCTTGATACGAGTGGACTTGGAAGAAGAGTTAAGCAGGGGAAGATAAGAACTAAGGTTTTATCTTGGTGGAGATAAGGAATATAAAACTTTGAAGGCCTACGGCTTGGAAAGGCTCGCTGGTTTGAAAAGAACATGAGTTTTTTTAGGAGTCGGGTAGGATGGGTTTTTAGTTTCTTTTTTCGGGTATGGTTTATGTATGATTGTTTTGAGTATAATGGGATGGTGGAGTAAGGGTGATGCTTTGAAACAAATTTACATTGGAAAAACTAAATAATGCTTCGTACAGGTGGGTATAAAATGTTGCATCAGCTTTATTGTACCTATACCTATGTATTAATGGTATGTAACGGAATTTAAACTACTTTTGGTTATTTCTTAAAAGAGCTTAACATCTAAATGGTACTATCGAATTCCTCTTTGGGTAAAAAGAATGCAGTATAACTTTAAAGTTCAATAAGATACATATTTGTATTTATATCTATGTATTTTTACCGTAACTTAAAAAGATGGTTTGATTTATATTTTTAAAATGTAGGCATTTGAAGGAAAGCACAAGGCAATATTAATGTAACCACAATTTTTAGTTCTAGTTGAATTTGTTTTTTTTTTATCATGAATAGTTATAACTGCATAACAACTTTGTACAGTATGCATCAAATTTAAACAGGAAGAAATATAAACTTTTAGGAAGTATATGTAAAACTTGAATTTTTAGAGTGTAGTTATCAAATTTAGTATTTAGCATTTAAAAACTTATTTCATTTTTTAAACAGAAGAAGTCCTCAAAATTTTAGCCTTTTCTGATAATTACATGTTACGTTTACCTAATCACTGTTCCTAAAAAACACTAGATTTTAGTTTCTTGTAAAATGTTTTCAGTATAGTTGAGAAGGAGGTAAATAGTTTTGAATTTTTAAATTTAACATTAGAATCACTCTCAATAGAGGGTCTTCTAATGCATAGAATTAGGCACGTGTATGAAAGTTTATCGACGACCTTGATCTAACCAAGAGTTTGTATGCATTACAGGCATTGTTTTCGTAGCCTCTATGGGTTTGGAATAGGAAAAGATTATTTATAACATCCATTTTTAACATTTGAAAAATATTTAAATTCATATCTTTCATTCTATTCATGCAAGTAAGTTCTAAGTTTGTTCTTCACATTTAAATAAAATAACTGATCATTATAGCCGACTGAAATAAGAGATGCAATCATTTATAAAACTCTATTTATAACATTCAATATGATTAAACTAAAAAAAATATCTTTCAGAATAGAATACATTTTCTAAGTTGAATCTTTTCATGCACATCCTTCTTCACTCTTATTTAAATAATCTAGAGAAGTTCCTAAACACTACAGAGAAAAGCATAATTAAGGCATTTATTCGTCTAAGAAATGCTATGCATTTAAATATTATTGCAACACTTTCGTGAATAGTCAAAAATTTAAATAATGAATAATTCATCCCCATCTTCCAGTTTAATTCTTTAGCTCGAATAGGTGAAACAAACAATTACGGTTGAATCTTGAAAGTAGAAATCGTGGGTAAAAAAAAACGAAAGTCACCATTCGTTTTACATAAATTAAAGATGATACTAAAAGTAGGAGTAACTAAACTGTGTACAAAAAGATTCGCTATAGATAGGATCAAATTAGATTTAGAAAACTAATTTATAATATTTAAAATTCTGATAGAAGAGAACAACTTAGCGCTTTTTATTTCGGTGTACAGGGGGGTGGAATATTTTTTTTAATTATATATATTTTACATGAATGAGTTGAGTTGTGTTTTATTAATAGGATCATTTTTGTAGTTTTTGCTTTGGTAGGATTGTATACCTATTTTTAGGTCCAGTTATCTCATAAAGGGTAACTTTTCATAACCTTATTAATATTATTAATAGGTTATACTGTTTTAACGAAGGCCCTTTTTTACCTATACTATATTCATGGTACTTTTATTTAAATATTTTATTTCACCCAGATAAAACGTGAGCGTAGTTAGTTCTGAAATAACCCATCAAATGAAGAGTTTTAGACAGAGGGAAATATGTTGATACATTGGACATCAAATGTATAAACTATATTTTAATCAATATAGTATATAATATACTATGAAATTTTTTTTTATAACGCATTCCCTCTGGTTTGTTTTTGTTGTTTTTTCATCTATTTAACTAGTTATGGTTGCCTATTTCAAATTATTCGGATGCATTACATTTAAGTCAAAACTCCTTAACATAATATGCGTTGATAAATTAGGGATAATTAAATAATTTACAATTGTCTCACAGTTTAGAAAACTTATTTTTATAAACAAAATCATATAATTCAAGCTAATTTAGTAAGTTAAATACATGTTTCAAATACTCTCACAATAGAAAAATAGCTTCACTTCCTTGTTAAATTGTCTCTAAACTTTTGGAATTTTTTTAAATCATTCATTGTTCCAAAGAAATCAATTAAGGCTTGTCACGTTTTTCTGCAAAATTTCACACATTTTTCCATAAAACTAATACAAAAAGACCTCTAAGTTGGGAAACAATTGTAAAAGTATGTGATTCTTCCCCTTTTTTTAAATAATTAAGTCTCTATTTTAATTAAGTACAAGTGAAATGTTTGCAAAAAAAAGAAAGAGTGGCGGGCACTCAGCGAAAACAGTTTAATTAAATAAGTTAAGGATGTTTGCAAGTTAACTTTGTTATAAAGTTTCTGTTTTCACTCTTTTAAAGCTCGGATGCTTGGTTTTAATGAGGCATTATTTGAAGTCAAGACGAATTATTTTCCTTAAGTGGTTTAATAAGGAATTTTGAGAGAGTATTTCATAAGTATGTGTCCTTGTACCTAATTTAATATTTATTTAATTTCTTTCCAATTACAAATACAAATTCTAAAGTGACGTCCTGCAACAGACTTGATGCCAAACAAGTGTTGTTCTACTCATCCTAATCCTCTTATCCCCAGTAAAAGTCAATCTTTTCCGTTTATTTTGCTGTTATATTCGGTAATGCATTCCATCTATCTACTACTCTGTTAAAAAGTATTTTTTCTGACGTCCCAATTATAATGAGCCTTGTTTATTTTGAATCCCTCAGCTCTCGTTCTACTATTCTAGACTGCAACGTTACTTGACCCTGGAAAAACAAAACCAAGAAAGTAGTTCTCAGTGTGGTGTCTGAATTTTGAGGGGAATTAAGAACTTCAAAATAGAAATATGATTTGTTTTTCAAACTCATGTATAGCGTAATAATGAGCCTTGTTTATTTTGAATCCCTCACCCCTCGTTCTACTATACTAGACTGCAACGTTACTTGACCGGAGAAACAAAACAAAGACAGTAGTTCTCAGTGCGGTGTCTGAATTTTGAGTGAAATTAAGACCTTTAAAGCAGAAATATTATTTGTTTTTCAAACTCATGTATAGCGTAATAATGAGCCTTGTTTATTTTGAATCCCTCACCCCTCGTTCTACTATACTAGACTGCAACGTTACTTGACCGGAGAAACAAAACAAAGACAGTAGTTCTCAGTGCGGTGTCTGAATTTTGAGTGAAATTAAGACCTTTAAAGCAGAAATATGATTTGTTTTTCAAACTCATGTATAGCGTAATAATGAGCCTTGTTTATTTTGAATCCCTCACCCCTCGTTCTACTATACTAGACTGCAACGTTACTTGACCGGAGAAACAAAACAAAGACAGTAGTTCTCAGTGCGGTGTCTGAATTTTGAGTGAAATTAAGACCTTTAAAGCAGAAATATTATTTGTTTTTCAAACTCATGTATAGCGTCTTTTTATCACGATTTGCTTACCGAAACTCCTCCTAGCAACCCAAAAGGCTTTTTGTTTACCCAGTTTTCCATCCGCATAGTGACATCGTAGGTTCAAGAAACGTTGCAGTCTACTATATTCATACTGAAGTTAAAGCCTTCTGTGCCCACTTGCTTTATCATTTTGAAAATATTGTTTTATGATTTTAAAAAAATTGTTATATCATTTTAAAATGATTGTTTTATCATTTTAAAATGATTGTTTTATCATTTTAAAAATATTGTTTTATCATTTTAAAAATATTGTTTTATCACTTTAAAAATATTGTTTTATCAATTTAAAATCTAATTCCTCCCTTATCCTTCTTTTTCAAGACTTTACATATTCAACATTTTTAAACGGTCATTTTAGTCAAAACTAGCCGCTTATTACAGTCCTTTCTTCTAGTTTTTAAAAGTGTCTAGAACAAATTCGAGTAAAATTCAATGTTTATGATCGCAAGCGATATAATATAATCCTAAATATTTAATCCATGGACATTTCCTTCCTAATTCATCATAAAGCTTTTTTTTATTCTCACTTCCAAGCAAATCTTCAGATATATACTAGAAGTGAGCAACAAGAGAAGCTATCCTCCAACTCAACACAGCCCTCTTCGATTGGGGACGGCTTCATCTATCAAAAGCTTCGTCTTCAACTCATCATTAATAATGAACCACGACCTCTGGATTTGATGAATGGTTCAACGGGATTCCGGCTTTGGTTTCTTTTTATTCCTAAAGGGAATTTTTCTTGGGGAAAAGAAAGTGGAGAGTCCTGATTTCTAGTTTCTTTGAGTGGTGGTATAAATCTTGAGGATTTCAATTGTTTGGATTTTGAGGCATGGCAAATATGATTTAGAGTATAAATGGAAATGGTTGTTTGGGACTAGTAATATTTTGAAAATCATTGAGATAGTGATGAGCAATCAGTGTTGAATAACCATAGTTTCTGCTCATAAGTAAAATGTTTCGTTCCCTAAAATAAATAAATAAATAGGTATGTAAATTATAATTGTAGCTATGAATGCTCATTCTTCTTATCATTATTTATGGGAATGTAATCAATGTACTACAAATCTTTTATGACATTTTATTACTATATATTATAATAAGACGTTCCAGAACTACCTAGTTATATTATTATTTTTTTAAACGAGTGAAAAAAAATAGCCTTAGTAACGTTTTTTTATACCAATGTTTTTTTAATGTTTTATGTAATCCAGGGCATTTTAATGCATTTCAAAAAGAGCTTTTAAGAGACTAATAAATTTATTCCCCGCTTTTTTTATACAAGGACAAAAAGAACTATCTTCGTTTTGAATTTTAAATTTCATGAATTAGTAAGTTTACTTTGTCTTACGTCTGTCTAGAGTATAGAGATTTTCCTTTTGTTCTAATTTTAGAAACTTCTGTTTCTTCACAATCTGTTCTACGCGATGTATAATAATAGAAATTTTATATTCTTTTGAAAACAAATTACATTCACAGACTAAATATAGTTTTTCGTTTGCAAAGAAATAAATGCCTTTCATAAAAATTTATTAATGCTGTCTAAGTCAATTTGCATTTAGTCTGTATTTCTTCTTTTACAATTTCTGGTATTACTTTTAAAAACATGTTTTGATCTAAGAAATGCATTACGAACATAAAAATCTAAACAAACAAGGATGCATGCAATTTTTCTTTTGGAAAAATTACTTCACTCCCTGAAAAATTAATTAGTTTATCATATTTAGAATAATTTTTACTTCCATTACTATTTCCACTAAAGGAAAAATAGTCTTAATAGAATTATATGTTTAAAAACAAGGATTTCATTTGAAATTAATTAATATGTTCGAAAACAACATTAAATGTGCTAATTGTTTGGAATTAAAAAATTTATTTTGTAGGTTATAAAGGAATTTTTTAATTAACACTAGGAACTTAACCAAACCAAGACTCTAATCTTACTTATTTAAGACACTTCCAGGAAGATTTGATTACCTATAATTTCAAACATTTTTCTGAGCTACGCTATTTTGGAAAGTCAGAATAGAGAGATGAATTATAATCAGTACTTGGTCAACTTCTTTTTTATCCAGTTATACACATACTTAGCTCTTTCCTCGGTAAAAAATCTTTGTATAAGTTTTTAGAGAAAAATTACCGTTTTTAACCTATCTTTAAAACACATTCCTCAGAGTCTTAATAATATTTCTAATAATATTTATATCATTATAACGTAAAGAATACGTATACACACGTTTAGTTCAAATGGATTCTGTGTAAATATAATCTGGGCAGCACTGTAACAGCTATTAAACTTTGTTCATGGTTAGGAAAATTTCGATTTACCCTCGCCTAATATCCCAGTGAGCACACATGTACCATTTTCGTCCTATCTTCGTCGACTTTGTCGCGGATTTGTAGCGACTACGTTTACGTCGAGAAATTTCAAAAATGGGATGTCAAATGTTGGCATAAAATGAACGTATTCAGGCTCATCCCTATTAAAGCGAAAAGTTTCAAAAATTGTACGTAAAATGTTGCCCAAAAATGGACGTAGTTGGGCTCATCCGATTTATGACGAGAAATTTCAAAATCTGGATGGCAATTGTTGCCCTAATCTGTACTTAATTCGGCTCATCAATTTTAGGAAGAAAAATTACCAAAACTGTTCATCAAATGTTGTCATAAAGGGGATGAAATCTGGATATCGCTTTTAAGACGAGAAATTACCAAAAATTGCTTTTTAGTAAATGTCAATTGTTGCCCAAAAGTGGACGTATTGGGCTCATCCCAGTTAAGGCGAAAAATTTCCAAATCTGGATGGCAATTATTGCCCTAATCTGTACGTAATTCGGCTCATCAATTTTAGAAAGAAAAATTTCCAAAACGGTTCATCAAATGTTGTCATAAAGGGGATGAAATCTGGATATCGCTTTTAAGACGAGAAATTACCAAAAATTGCTTTTTTTCGAAATGTCAATTGTTGCCCAAAAATGGACGTATTAGGCTCATCCCAGTTAAGGCGAAAAATTTCCAAAACCGGACAGCAAATGTTGTCCTAACCTGATCGTAATCAGGACATTCCTATTACGAGAAAATGCTCTGTACAAAAAAGAAGAAACGCTACAGCTCAAACTCTACTGTTTTATTGTCTCAAAAACCTAGTGCTCATGCTGTTATTACTTTTTTGAATTTAGTATTGGTCTTTGTTAGATTTCTACTCATGCAACTATTTTTTATTTTCCATTAAATCTTTTTTAATAAAGTAAATTTTGTTTATAATTATCGAGTGTGCCAATTCATTTCAGTGCATTTCAGGTGGAGATTCTGAAGAAAATGGGTGGAGGAAGTGCAACCATTTTGTTAACTGGAATTATTGACAAAAGTCTCAATCTTCTGCATAAAACAGACATACATGGACAATTATGAAATGCATTATGTAGCAAGTAAGGCCGTAATACAGCTGCTTTTAACCAACCCACTACATAAAACGAATGTAACCTGCCTTATATTTAGCTATTTCGGTTTGGCAAAAAAAAAAAAAAATAACATGAAAACTTGCTAAATATAATGCAGGTATACGTTTATTTTATGTAGCGGGTTGGTTAAAAGCGGCTGTTATACTGCCGTACTCGCTTAATACATTTCATAACTGCCCATGTGTGTCTGTTTTATGCAGTGGATTGAGATTTTAGTCATCGGAGGGCTCTAAATGGGATGTAAAAAGTACATAAATCGTCCCTATTTCGTACTAAAACCGTACGTCTGTTTTATGCAGCGGATTGGGACATAAGTCATCGGAGGGCTCTAAATGGGATGTAAATAGTACATAAATCGTCCCTATTTCGTACTAAAACCGTACGTCTGTTTTATGCAGCGGATTGGTACTAAAGTCGTCAGAGCGCTCTAAATGGGATGTAAATAGTACATAAATCGTCCCTATTTCGTACTAAAACCGTACATCTGTTTTATGCAGCGGATTGGAATTTTTGACATCGGAGGGCTCTAAATGGGATGTAAAGAGTACATAAATCGTCCCTATTTGGTACTAAAACCGTACATCTGTTTTATGCAGCGGATTGGAATTTTTGACATCGGACGGATCTAAATGGGATGTAAAGAGCACCTATAAGAGACGAAATTCGTCCTTAATGAAACGTATTCGCTACATATGTAGCGAATACGTCCCAATTAGGTAAACTCTAAAGCAGAAATTGGTACTCTTTTTGTACCATTTTTGTCGTGGCGATGTAAAAGGTGGTGACATCGCTACAAAAAAACTACCAAAAGTAGAGATATTCGCGATGTAGCGATTTCGTAATCTGGACGTATTCGCTACGTACTGTGCTCACTGGGATTTTATCCATTTTTTTCCACTTGTACAAAACATACAGAAAATTCCTGGAGATATAAACCATTTAGGTGCGTACATTTAAATTGCTTTACATGGGGCATAATAGTTGCAATCATTTACGGAAAAGTTACATAACATAAAAAGAATCGAATTTATATAGTTGATTGATGTTTGTCTTCCGGTCAATTTATAAAATTCCAGTCTTCCTAAGTACAAATAGATGTGGTGAAAGGAGTTTAATTATAGCATTTATTTTCCGTTCTTTTGTTACTTCGTTACCCCAAGACCATGACAAATCACCAACTATCCCACCAGCCTGCTCTTTCTTTTAATTTTTTTAGTGTTTTCTATCCTTTCTTGTTTCTTTTTTACTCAACTGTCATAGAGTGACGAAGATTAATTACTGCTTCAGCGGTTTTTGTTCGAAACGAAACGAGATCTTGTTAGAGAGAAAATGCTGCTTTTGACTTTTTGGATTAAATTTTGTGGAATGCTTCAAGAAATTTATTTATACAGTAAGTAGAGAAGATATGTGGCTAGAGTTTATGAAACGTTTCTGTGTATACGAAATTGCATTTTCTCCGAAGTATTTTCATTAGAGAATTAGTTAAATATTTGGACACTTATATATTGTAAAAAAATTGAGATGTGTTCGAATTGAAATATTTCGTTAAATAATAAAATAGAATAAGTTTAAAATTTTATAAATTGTTTGAAAACCTATTTCATCAGTTCAGTTATCCCCACAATCAAATACTTTTTCTGTGCTTATCATAATAAAATTTTTCTGTTTTAGTAAACTCTATATTTAAGCGTAAAAATGTTTTTATATATATATTGTACACAATCGTTCGATTTTTCATCATTTATTAGCTCTATGTTTTGATATTTAAAAGATTAACTACTTTGGGTAATAAAACGGATGTTCAAAAAGTACCTATACTAAATTAATTTAATTACATGCATTTATTTCCTTGATAACACAATTTAAACCTAAGGAAATTATCTGAAAATATTTCTTTATTTAACGTTAAATAATAATTAATAAAGGAATAGTTATATTTAAAACTACGTTATTAAATTATCTACTGAAAAATTAATTTGTTGGTTTTTTTTTCCTTCTTCCAGTTTCTGTAACAAAATTAAGTAGGTACTTAACGTTTATTTATTTCGTAATACATCTTAGTCTTTAATATAAACAGTTCATTATTCGTAATAGAGATTTTTAACGAGAATTTCCTTATTAAATCTGATTAATGGTTTAATTTAACTCGTGAAACTGAACACCTCAACCATCTCATCTAACCAATTTGAGTTTAATTTTGTGAAATATTACTAAAAGGAACACATTTATAGGGTAATTATGTTGATAAACTTGGGATTACTTAAAAAGTTTTAACAAATGAAAAAAAAATTTACTGCGTAATTTTCAAGCTTTGAAACTGAATAAGTATTCCAATAAGTTATATTTTTAAAGCTAAAAATATCCTTTGCACTCCTAAGCAAAACCCAGCTCATTGCACTTTGTCACTTACCCCTGTCAGGATATCCTTATCTAAAGTTTACAAAGAATTTTTCCTCATCTTTTTTCTCTCCTATAGTATAATTTTCAATTTTATTTTTACCATTCCTATTATCTTTATATCTTCCTCACATGTTATTCTTTAACCTATTGAATATCCTTTATTAATTTTATCTCCTCCTTTCTCAGATTCTCATTTTACTCTTTTCTCTCTCTTCTATTTATTCTTTCGTTCTAACTATCTATCTCTTAGTCTTTCTTTTATCTTTCTCACTGTCTACGAGTATTTAACTCTTATTCCTTCTTTTATTATCTTTCTCTTACCTCCTTTACCTATCTTTTCCACAATTATTTATTATTTCTTCCAATCTATCTGTTTCTCATTCTTCCTCTTTTATCTCTCTGTCTTGCTATCTTTTATCTCTTTTTCCCTATCTGTCCATCTCTTACTATTCTCTCTTTCCCCCTGTATCATTCTTTTCTAACTCTTCCTTATTTTTCACTATATATTTCTCTCTTGTTGTCCCTTCTTTCGTTACTTTAAAAAGAGCCAAAAACTATTCCAAATTACACGTATCCCACTCAATCTCTTCATCCTTCCAAACAAAACTGCCTCGAAAGTAAACCATCAAAAACCCTCTCGAAACTATTTCTCACAAAAGAACCTCTAAAATCCACACACATTACATAAAACATGAAGCTTCCATTAAAATAGAACTAAATTCATATGACGAAAAAAAATACGTCAAACATGTCCAAGGAATAGACCTGAATAAAATATGACCCTGCGAATCCCAAAAATTTTATACTTTCCGAACGACCTCGAAGCGATTCCCCCTTCCACCCCTTAGGCGCTTTCTCGACCCCTCTCCTCACAAATTGAAAATGTCTCTCTCGGGCATGGTCCATTTGGAAGAGAGGGGGGGGGGGTCTTTCTTAATATTTAATGCGCCGTGTCTTTGAAATGACTTGAGAGGTTTTTTGGTGTTTCATTTGAGTGGTTTCGTTTGGATGATGTTTTATATTTTGATTAAACTCGGGGTTAGGGTTTTAGAGATCGTTCAATTTACCTGAATTAAAGAGTAACTGCTCGTAATGTAACCCTCGTTTAGAAAGCTATTGAATATTTTCCTAATGGTAGTGTAGTATATTTAAATATAATTTAACTTAATTTAAAGCAGATACATATTCATTTACTTTAATCTACAACATATTTAAATTTATGAAAACTTCCACGACCTGAAGAGTAACTATTTATTCCATTTTCCGGGATGGATGGCCGTGTTTGTTGGAATTTATTTGTCATTTGTTATTTAGTTTTCAATTTTTAGTAGTTGATCTTTACTCCACTGATGATGCTCTCCAAAGAAGAGAGTGAAAATAAATTTTAACAAACACGCCCATCCATCCCGGAAAATGGAATAAATACAACATATTTGGTTATAAATTCATACATTCTAATTTAATAAAAATTATTTCAATTATTTGAAGAAATTAATGTCGCACTTTTTTTTATCCAAATTAAAGGTTGCAATTATTTTCGATTCTAAATAACTAAATAAAACTTAGAGACTAAAATTAATTAGATTCTAAATAATAAAAACGAGTCAATTGCTTGAAATAGTTTAACTTTCTTTCCTTACGTGAAAGAAATTAATTACAGTAGAAACTTTTTCATTTAGAAAAATTAAATTCTATTCCAAGAGCTGCTTAATCTGTATTCATGTAATGTATACTTGTATTCATCAGATATCCTTAGATAGAAACAAAAGAATTCACATGCAATAATTAAATAAGAAGTATCTGTGGAACAAATTGTTTCACTGAAAGTTATTTCCTTAATTTGAAATTTCACAGTATCTAACCACAGATATATTTTAACATTTTATTTTCAATATTTTTGTTTTTGCTTGTGATTTATTCACTGTAACTGTGTTTCCAGTTTATCATGCATATTTACCGATTGTCATGCCTGTTTTCCATCTTTACACTGACGAAGAAACAAATTTGTATGCTTTTAAATTTATTTTTCATGCAAATAAACCATTTTTTTTCTTAAATTTGTGTATTTTAACATGCTTCATTGATGTCTCGACTAAATATAAAAAGTTTACAGTGACCCTCCGATAACTTTAAACAATCGTTCTTAAACTTAACAATCCCTTTCTCGTTCAAAAACTACCACAACTATAAAAATCTCAACCAACTACAGGTCATAAACATCCCAAAAAGCCCATCTATAAAATTTACAACCCCATAGTCTCTAACTCATAAACAACACGCAAACCCTTTCCCTATAAATACTCCCACAACATCTCAAAGTCCACCTACGACAAATGGCGACTAACGCACTCCTTGTACGTATCCCAATTTATTACCCGTCGAAAAGACGTTCGTTAAGAGACTGGAAGAACTACTGTCCAATGTCTAATGAGGAATAGCAGTCCGACCGCAGGGGTAAAATCTAATGACAGTAAGCTTCCGAAGGCAAAGTTGTGCTCGTGTGTTTGGGCCAACTTTCTTGCGGTAATTTGGGAATTCGTTATAGAGCATTTTCAATCACATGACTCGGACCTAACAACGGCCTTAGCAACGTTGTTATTCGTCCAAGTGACGTCATGTGCGAATGCTTCTATTGGATGCTTCTATTTCGCGCCCCTAACAACGGCCTTAGCAACGTTGTTTATTCATCCAAGTGGCGTCATGTGCGAATGTGGAGTTTTGAACTAAGCCGTGTTAGTTTATTTTGGTATAGTTTTTGTATCACAATTGAGATTTTATTATTTTTTGTAATCAAATTGTCCAAAGTTTACTCTTATTTGTTTAATTGGGACTATTAATGTGACATTTACGTAATAGACTTGTTTTCGATAAGAGACCTTTTATATTTTAACTACAAACAATTAGGATTTTAAATATAAATTTCACGTAAGTGAAAAACTGTTTTTTAAGTTGAAACCTTACATAATATCAATAAAAATTACTTGGCTTTCAGCTGAAAGAAGAACTATATATTCCTTTTAAAGCCGTAGAAATGTCAATACATTTACTGTTACAACAACACTCTTTACCTTGAATGTTTATTTTTAGCAGATATCTCTGTTTGGTAAAATTTTGTTTCAACTTTTGTCTGTCTATTAAACGGGAAATTAGGAGGGGTAAACAATATTATCTTTTTTTAAAACCATCTTGGTGTAAAAAGCCTGTATAATTATTTCCAAGACATTTTTGTTGCTATTTTAAACGAATCCCTATAGTTTTAATAGTTCACTATAGGTAAGTAAGAGTAAGTTTTAATTTCTCTAAGTGTTTTAAGTTTTAAGCCCCTACCCCGGAACATTTCACTTAATTAAGAAAAATAAAAATTATTTTCTTTTGGTATGAGTTTCTAAAAAATTAAACTTTGAGACTCTGGGATTGAAACTTAAGCCGTGTATTTTTCCTTGAAGTAAAACCACTAAAAACTCTGAAGTCACAGTTCACTTCACATCAACACTTTTGCAACGCTAAATGAATACAATAATGAACAATTTTTATCAAAAGTGTTTTGATTGTATTGCGATTATATGTTGTGAGAGAAAAAGATAGTGTTGTAAAAGTGTTGCTAAATATTACAGAAACAGAAAATGTGTGCTTAAAGTGTTCCGATCAAAAGTCAAGAACTTATTATTCAAATTCAACATATTTCACAACACTATTTTTAGAATACATTTCTGACGCTTTTCAAACACATTCAGAACAGTGTCACAACAAAATGAGGTCATAAAGTTCATTAATGAACTTACTGAGAGGTGAAACCTCTAACAACTCTAGTTCTCTCTAACAACAAAACTAAAGTGTTGTTAATTTGAGGACAAAAAAAAGTGCTCTTAAATGTGTTTATTTTTGTGTGTGGAGAGTTTACAGCGCTTCAATTAACTCAAAACAAAGCTCAAACTCCTGTCTTTAATAATTCTAAGTAGCTCAAATGAATATCGGCAAATAACGCCTTCTCTCCAACTGAACTGTAAATTTTTGTATCAACACAAATCGTCAAGTTTTACACACGGCTAAACAATCCTTTTCTACTATTTACCAATTCCATTCTACCCCACTTCCTAAACCGCCATTTCTACTACACTTCACCTAAATAAACACTACAAAAACCAAACAACTCTCACTTCTCGCCTCCCACAAAAACCCTCCCTTAACGGGCATTCATTGCAAACAAACAAACACGCCAAACAGCCCCAAACTCGATTAGCGTTAACGCCGGGCGCGGATGAGTCCCGGAGATCTAGGTACTGTTTATCTTGTCCTCGAATTAATGGCGTGTCCGCAATCTGGGTCCGATTTTGTTTGTCCTCCAGATGCAGGGTCCACTTCCTCCGATAGGGGTGATTATTCACCCCATTGTTTCCTCCCTGGGGAAAGGGGGAGGAGACCGCAAGACGATGGTCTTAATTAGTGCTGCACGGAATTGTTGATTTGAGATATTCTGGGGGTGTGAGTCCTGTTGTTAGGGAATATCGAGTAATCGTAATACCTGCATAGGGGCTATTCTTTCAAGGAAGTTATGGGTTATGTAGAAATTATTGTTATTTAACTATATGGTGTAGATATTGTGAAAATGAAGGATTGTTAGAAGGGTGAAATTATGTGGGCTGTAGTTATGGCTTATGCTGAAATTATTGTTTGTTTCGTTTGGATCAGTTATATAACTATATGGTGTAGATATTGTGAAAATGAAGGGTTGTTAGAGGGATAGTTTCAGTTATTAATTCTAATGTGTTCTAATTGTGAATGTTGCAAGCATGTATATAGCTGGGATATGGGAGGAAACTGAAAGAAAATTTTGTAGAACCGAGGTATTAAGAAAAAGCTTTATTCTCAATTTAATTTTTCAAAACATTATGTTTAGAAATTTCCTTGAATGTAAAATTTGAGGAGGTATTTACTCATAAAACGTTTTTAACCTGGAGTACAGTTTATGTTTCTTGTATGGGGATAAAAAAGTTTTGCTTATTTTAAAGATGAACCAAAATTTAGCAACCCGAGGTAAGATGCGAGCCACGGGGATATGCAACTGCAGTTGTTTTAATAGGATTGCTAAAATTTACATTTAAAATATTTGATGAAGAATTACTTCTAGAATAAATTGATTTTGAAATTGATTTGCTTCAAACTTTATTTTCCAAAGAAATATATTTTGAAAAAAAAAAGCATGAATTTCTCTAAAAAAGACTCTAAATAACACTGTTCAACAAATTTGACCTTCAAAATTTTTTCTTTGATGAAAACAGTAATTTCTTATAGATTTTGGGTCGCTGAAAACGAAAATCGCCATCAAAATTCTCAATTGGTTCGGGATTTTCGGGGAACGGCCCCTCCCCCGTTTTACGTTTTTTGATGACTTAATGACTTTGAAATCGATTTTCAGTGTCAAAAAGCATTACTGAAGTCTTGAAACTACTCACATACGGACAAGGAAGGTTTAAATTTATAAAATGTGAAATTTTGTAGCAAATGGATAGGTTTAAGGGGTCATTACCCCCCTAAAAAGGCGAAAAAATAGCTAAAAATAATAGAGATTTTTATACGATATTTTTTCCTATTATTTTTTACGCAATTCACCTTTGAAGGGTCCTAACCCATCCCCAAGGACCCAAATTTGATGTCAATATGCAGCAATAATTTTTACTAAAAGCGGTTAAGGTGTTAGCGCCCCAAGAGCCCCCGCGGAAGAGTACGAAAGACCCTCTCAATCGCGTTGTCACTCGCGCGCTCTGGAACTCACGTTCAACAGTAGAAAATTACACAGAGACCATAATACCCATTTTCAATAGATTTTGGGTTCCTGTACACGAATATGATAAATTTAAATAAAATTATTTAATAAAAAAAGGTATGAACTTATATGGTAATGTATCTCCTTTTTTTATATTCCGTTATTTATCTACTGCCACTACTTGAACTTTTTCGTAACTATAACGCCCCATAGAGTAATTAAAAAATTAATTACTCAAGAAGCAGAGTCAATTAAGCATTTTGAGGGTGATTTTTGTGTTTAGCGATCCAAAATCTGTAAGAAATGACTATCTTGATCTCTAAAAAATTTGACGATAAAATTTCATATAGTATAGTGTCTCTACACCAGTTCTATTCCGCCCGCGTAGTACCAACACCCTGTTTGACTGATTTAGTGGCCAATTAAGTTAAAAGGTTCAGTATACCATACATTTATATGCCCTTATGTCTATTTTAAACTTCTCAAAGCAAAAATATTAATTCCAGAGCTCGCGAGTGACAAAGCGATTGAGAGAGTCTTTCGGGACTCTTCCGCGGGGGCTTTTGGGGCGCTAACACCTCAACCGCTTTTAGTAAAAATTATTGCTGCATATTGACATCAAATTTGGGTCCTTGGGGATGGGTTAGGACCCTTCAAAGGTGAATTGCGTAAAAAATAATAGGAAAAAATATCGTATAAAAATCTGTATTATTTTTAGTTATTTTTTCGTCTTTTTAGGGGGGTAATGACCCCTTAAACCTATCCATTTGCTACAAAATTTCACATTTTATAAATTTAAACCTTCCTTGTCCGTTTGTGAGTAGTTTCAAGACTTCAGTAATGCTTTTTGACACTGAAAATCGAATTCAAAGTCATTAAGTCATCAAAAAACGTAAAAAGGGGGAGGGGCCGTTCCCCGAAAATTCCGAACCAATTGAGAATTTTGATGGCGATTTTCGTTTTCAGCGACCCAAAATCTATAAGAAATGACTATTTTCATCAAAGAAATTTTTTCATTGTTGAACAGTGTAATTTTTAGCCCATCTAAAGTTTTAAAAAGTTAAACGGTATCCATGCAAAATCAAATCCCGTTATCTGTTAAATGGTGATAAAACTAATAAAAGGAAACCCTTGAAATCTAAAGTGCTATCTAAGGCAGGTTTATACGCAAGAATTCTCATAGAATCATAGAGAAAAAAGGGAGTGTCAGATACACGGAATATAAATGTCCATCACCAGAGAAAAAGGAATAAAAAAGCGTAATCCGAAGTCATGTTTGGTGGGGACAGGGTAAGGATGATGGGAAAGAAATACTTTCCCGAATAAAGCAAAGATAGTCATCGAAATCGATATCCATTTCACCAAGACAGGAAAACGGCATTAAGGTATGGCAGACTTGTTGCTTTTTTAAGGAAAACGCTGGAGGTCTCGTATGTGGTTTCCATTAAATGTCAGTAATGTTTTAATCAGCTTTTTGCAAGTGATATGTTTTTTCAATTCATAATAAGAATTTTCAATTTATAATAATTTTAGTAAGTTATTATAGTATAGTATAGTTTAGTAAAGGTAGTTTCGGTTTAAAGTACTGACACAGTAAAAACCAAAATGTCATTGTGTATTTTAGTACGAAATAAAGGCTTGTAGAACAAGAAAATGTCCTTTCCAAGTTAAAAATAAGTTGTCCTTTTCCACGTGATTTATTTAGTAAATTACTATATTTACTAAGATATAGCTTGAGTTAAATTTCATTTCAAAGCAAGTCCTGGTTTAAGAATTGAAAATAGTATAGAACTGTTAATTATTTTCACACATAAGTAGCTTGTTAGGGACAAATATAGTTTCAAACGACAGATTTTATTTGCAATTCCATCATGCAATAAAATAATTTTGATAGTTAGTTAGTAGTAAAAATAAAAAGGAGAACCCCTACGAAATTAAGTTTCTGCTAAGAAAAATATCAGAGACTTGAGTGGTAAAGGATAGTAAAAGAATAATAAAATATTAAAATTTAATTAGAAATCTTTCAAATTTCGAAAAATTTGAATAAAAGTTATTTTTAAAAATATGTTCTTAAGCATATATTCTTTTTTCTAAAAAAAAAAAAGAAAAGTCACCAATCTCTTGAAATTTAATATTTACAATAAAAAACCTTCAAATTTTCCGGTTTCTAAGGACAAAACCTTCTTAACGAATGCAACCTTACGAATGTTGCAAAAATATTTCAGTCTAATATAAGTAAAAATATTGTTTACAATTTGATTAATCATTTCTTGCAATGGTACTTTAAATTCACACCAAACCACAAGGATTTAATTTCATTTCATCACATAAACTAACTCAATCTATGGCCTTTAAAATTTTCAGGAAATAAATTAAGCTTCTCCAGCAAAATGAATGCTTTAGGTTACATTTCTTTCTCCAAACCGAGGCGCGTTTTTGAAATCCTTAATTTCTAAACTGGAGTCTTTAGGCCGAGAAAATTAATTTTGAGTGTATTTATCTAACCACCAGAACTGAGTAACTCCCGTCTTGTTTAATAGCAGCTCGTTACTGGTTCTCGTCTATTAATGTTATTTTAAGCTTTCAGAGCACATAAATCATGCATGCGTCGTAGAAACTCTAACTTATGACGTCGTAACTTAGTGTGTAAATTAATTTACACTTAGCGAGGATTGCTGAGTGGTCGAATTTAATTTCATTCTGGATTGGAAACATGATCTGAGAATAAAATCTTATCCGCGTTACACCGTGTGGGGAAGATTTCCCCATTAAATATCCTATAAAGTTCTAAATTATACTATCTACAAAAGCATTAATGTATATCGGTTGGTACTTAAGCAGGCATGATGTATTTATTAACATTGATGGAAACAAATTAAGAAATAGGTAACCATAGTAACCAAAATGAAGTGAGCATGTAAAGGAAGTTTTTATTAACTTTTTCGATTAATTCATTTGTTCATTTCATCTTTTTTAATTGAAGAAGATGTAAAACGTTTCAAAATTAAACTTCTACAATTGATAGAATATTTTCCGTGTGTTTCAAATCTGAATGACTTTTTTTGACCTTTACTGAAAAGAATTCAATTCAACATGGATGCCGAACAGTTTTGGTAATTTATGGCCTCTCTTAAAGTCTATCAACAGAAGCTTATCGAAAATAGATGCCTCATTAAGCACCAAAACCAAGAAATTCTAATGAAAAGGTAGTTTAAGAGTCGAAGTGGAAAGAATGTTTTCACAAAATTGTTTAATGATTTAGAAATTTCTCTCGGGGATAGGTACCCGATTTTTTTCCCTTTGTACAACGGGTAAGAATACCCAGAGTCATACAGATGAAAAAAAAAGATTGACTCTCTTAAAATTAATAACAGCAAGAGTATCAAAATGTAATTATGTATGGGGGTTTGTGAAACAAACTTAATAAAATGGTTATGAGGAAATTTTAACCTTTTTTGGAAATGGTCAGGGGACCACAAAAACCATGTTCGAAACCCCATTCACTTGGGTAATTGCCCTTAAATATAACATTTTTTTTTAAGTTTTTTAAGTTTAAGTTTATTGGCAAAAAAGGCCAGCTGGCCCATACACCAAAATACAAAAATATCAGATCATACAAATAAATGCAAGACAAAAACAAAGCATATAAATAGAATAAATAGAACCAAAATACAATTACCAAAAAAAGAGAAAAAAAACCCTCAGGAGTCTAAAGAGCAATTTGCCAACAGGAACTGGTTCAACTTTTGAGCTGATTTAATAAAATTTACTATTGCAAAAAAATTCTTATGATTGTAAGTGAGGAAACCATTAAAGTTATTTTGATACCCAATAAAAGGGGAAAGATACTTTAATCTGTAAAAACGATACATAGGACAATATAAAAATACGTGTTCCCATGATTCTGGTTCATCCATATTACAATATTTGCATTTGTCTTTGGGGTTTATTTTAAAGAGTTTTCCCTCGAAAAAAATGGTCTCCTGATTTAATCTCAGTTGGAAAAGAATTCTCTTCATTGAAACATCAATTCTTGAGGTAATATAGTCTTCTATGAAAGGGGTTAGTTTTATAAATTTATAGTGAGGGTAATGTTGACTTTTTTCCATACTTAATTGCCCTTAAATATAACATTAAATGAATCCTTATTTACAGTTCTTCAGTCCTCATGAAAAGTCTATTAAAAATAAAACTTCTTCATTCAGGAAATTTTTATAGCGATAAAGTATTTCTTGAATACGGAAAAATATCCAGTTCTCTAAAGAAAATAGTCCTTATTTTAAATATACGACGGTTATATCAGCTTAGTTTCAAAGTGGAAACGCACTTTTATGACGCAGAAAAGGCATACATCGTTTAACTCAATGAATAAAAGTAAAGGGGAAGAATTTTTACAACAGGGTATGAAAACGCTAATTAGCATACGAATTAAATTTTCGCTTTTTTTTTATCTTTCCTTTTTGCATTTAATTTCATTTTATATAAGTTAACTCTCCAGCTGAAGTATTTTAAACAAATTTAATTCAAGGTTAAGTGTTATCTGTTAAAATGTTCATAATTAAATTTGATTGAATTTCATTTCATTTATATTTTTTAACTCAACAATACTCTATTATATTTCATTTTTGAACAAAAAAAAAAATCACCTGGTGAATGTGATAAGGAATTCTTGTTTAACAAGGGATTGATATTTTATTTTTCCTTCAAACAATGGAAGATGTTTTCCTAAAAATTCATAAACAACAGAAAAACCTGAAATTCACACAATACACTGCTATTTAAAAAAAATAAATCCTATACTTATTAAAAATTCCCCAACACATTCTTCAATAAGAAAAAACTCAAATCGACTTTCTAAAAAATCCAAGTTTCTCGAAAATAATTCCCTGTTTTACAAGTTTATAAAAATGAAAAGCAAAGAGAAGGAGTTTTTCCCAACGAAAGCAGCTTTTTTCGTACTAGAATTTTTAGGAAATACGAAGTTTTAAGAATGTTTTTTCAACATTCTCTGATTACTTTCTCCGTGAGCTTAACATGAGATTGGAATATGCTAATAATACTCCTGAGTTTCTCGTATTTAAATCTACATACCCGGGATAAGGCTAAGTTTTCTTTCAAGCAAAAGTGGCATTGGTATACACAAGTCACAAATAGACTTGCGTCTCTGTATCTCATACTATAATTCGACTTATTTAAATGAAATCGAAAGCTAGTTGATAAGAGCAATCTTTCTTTCAAGTTTCAGACGTTTGGAGAAAGACAACTTAATTTATTTTACTTCTGTCTACATGCAATTGAGAAAACAAACACATTATTTTCTGTTTGCCGTTCCAGTTATGCTTATGACATAATTTGTTGTATAAAGAATTTGTAGAAAAAATAACTGTTTTAATAAAAAAATAAAAAAAAAAAACGAATGCATATGATCCATTAAATAGCGAAAAAAATGGCCAAAATTTACACGGATAAAGTTTCCAAACAATTTGTTCCTTGGGACGTAAGAAAATATTTTTAGAAGTGCCACCTGAATTGGTAGCCTTTTTGAATATTATAGAGGGTTAGTTTTTTTTTTTTTAAGTTTAGTTAGAATAGTATTGAGGGTTGTTCTAAAAAACAGGTAAATATCCAAAATTGGTATTTATGTAGGTTTAAACCTAGAGGTTAAAGATTTTTATATTTCAGAATAAGTAGTTAAGCTAAATAAAATAAACATATTTTTAAAAATAAAATTAAAAGGTAGATTATTATCTACTCATTATATACGCTTTAAAAAATACTTTGTTGATTTTTAAACCAATGTTACTTATTCAACAGGGTACCTTATTATTTGTTAACACTTTTTTCCGTACAAATTATTTAAAAAATTGCAAAAGTATCTTTTAAGATGTTTTTATGTTATAAAAAGATTCTTCCTTCATTTTCGAAAAAAATATTACGTTTGGTTCAAAAATAATCAATTTTTCGTTATATTTATTAAGATATAATTTGAATTTAACACTTTTATAAATTATTCTATTAACACAAAATACAAAAATTTAGTGTACCAAAACACATATTAGCTGGGAAAATTTTTACGTAGTTTATACATTATTTTTGAGTAGTGATGGAGATAAAAAGGATGATAAAAATCGAGAGAATTATAAAAAAAATTTGGAGATGAGACTGAGGAAAATGAAGAGATTAGATGAAAATGAAAATATCCAGAGGTTGAAAAATAAAAAAAGAAGATAAAATTGATAGGAATGAAGATAATAGGATAGAAAAGATAAATGGGATGAGAAAAATAAAGAGACTATGAGAGAGAAGGTGAGAGGGGATGGAGATAAGAAGGATGAAGATGAGAGGATGAAGAATATGAGAGAAGTTAAAGTATGAGGTATTGAAAAGAAGAATGAAATTCAAAGGACATAAATTCAGAAAAAGGCTAGAATAAATAGAAGGTCAAGAAAATAAAATTTAAATCAAGAAATTTAGTTTAAAACTACTTCAGAAACAAATTACTTTGCCTGGTTTCGTAAACAACTTTACTTTCAAAATAAATTTAAATCATAAGCATGAAGGAACTCAAACATTTATTGGACGTTGCTGCATATACAGAGCTGTGCGATGATTATACACTTACTAAATAACAAGCACGCTTAGATAAATTTCCATCAAACCTTCATAGTTAAAATAAAAGTAAATAAAGCATCAAAAGACTTGAGCCAATTAAATGTTGCTAAGAAAAACATTATATATCTTTAAAGTTATTCATCGATATTGAAAATAATAAAAAAAAATAATGAAAACTCTTTTAATTGGTTTTCTAACCTGGGAAGCGCATCTTTTTGTTACACGGGGACGCACGTGGGGTCTGTCAGACCCAACGCAGTTTTCCGTTCTAAACATTCAGTAAATGCAAATCCTTTATCGGAGAATGTTTAAACTAATCATTTATTTAAAATGTATAAAAATTTATTTAAGTTGACAGATTTTGGTAAAAAGGTAATATATTGGACTATTTCACGCAGTAAAACTTTTACCACATTTTTTAATAATTTTTTTCATGAAAAAAAGTTAAGAAAAAAATGGGTAACAGGTTTACTCTGTGGTGTGTATCTATAACTTCCTTTTTGCAAGAAAAGAATAAGATAGGTCATTTTTTGGAATCTCATTGGTTATAAATAGCGCCCATATCCTCAGTTCAGAAACGCTTCAATAAAAATGACATCTCAACACGGAAAATAATGCAACTGATTTATTCAAACTTCAGGAGGTTATTGGTGGAAA
Source organism: Tetragnatha montana (assembly GCA_963680715.1). Lineage (NCBI taxonomy): Eukaryota > Metazoa > Arthropoda > Arachnida > Araneae > Tetragnathidae > Tetragnatha > Tetragnatha montana. The sequence continues at coordinate 35,528,341 of OY796677.1, forward strand.
TATTTTAGAAAGCTACACGGGGTTTCAGCTCTTTTGGTTGAAAATGAGAGTTTCTGTGAAAGTTTATTTCTACGCTGGGGTCTGTCAGATCCCACGCGCGTCCTCGCGGTTATTAAAAAAAAACAATTATAAAAATAATCTCTCATACACTATACAGCAAAGTTTTCTACCTCTGAATTGTTATATGATGGGTTTTATGGCCTATAAAAACTAATCTTCGATAATACAAGAAATATCCTTCAACTTAAATGTTTCCCAAAAACCCCAACTTCCTTCCAAAACTAACTTTAACCTATCCTAGAAAAACACAACTAACTTCCATTTTCTTCTCAAGGTTAAGAACATAGTCGAAATTATAGGTCCTTTCCCTCCTTTCTCGCCCCGAGCTAAGCCCTGTTAATTTTATTCCGAAACTACTAGTTCTATTATTTCTTTTTAGGATTCGGCAACAGCTGTGACCCATGAACGCCAATAAGCCTCTGGGGATTCAAACGTGGAGAACGTGTGCGATGAAATCACACGCAGTGAACAAGTTTCTTTAAATTTAACCAGATTCGCGCTCTTTTTTTTTCTCGGTGTTCTGTTGCCGATCCCCGAAAGAGAAGTCTCGGAGATTATGTTTTTTTTTCTGAGTAAGAAAGGATTGAGGTTGAGGATCGGAGGAAAAAAAGTTAGTGGAAAAGATTGGTGTTGACTTGGATTAGTCTCGGAGAATTTGGAGGTTTCTGTGGTGGGATTTTATTTGCATGAAAGAGTGGACTGAATAGATTCGTAGATTAGTGTTTGTCTTGAGATAGACGTTTCCTGTCCTGAAAGTATCATCAATGAAAGTCGCCTATAAACATTTTTAGAGCCTGTTGTTGCTTCCATAATGCACTAGTTTCTATTGTACTTTTGTATTATATTCCAAAGCAGCCACATTCCCTTCATGATAATGTGACATAGCCTTCTTATTCTACAAGTTTAACTTAATTTTTATTATTTCATTCGGTATAGTAGTACACAGTATACAAAACTTCAAAGTCTTAAAAATAGTTGCACTACATTCAGATTTCTATTAATACTAGAAATCTAGTTTTAAAAAATTTTCGTAAACTTTAATATTTATTAATTTAAATTACCTTCAATTCAGCCTCATGAAAGGTAATAAATCGGATTAAAACAACCGCCGAAAGTTTTCAATAACAACGAAAACGCAGTCACAAATCTCAGCCAGAGAAGCTCCTATCCCACCTTTAATTCCTTCATAAATAATTTCACTAAAATCATTACATAGCGAGAGATATCACACCTCCTGACACATCTCCGTCTAGCATGGGAGCTGCTCAGAACGACAGAGGCGTAAGAGAGTTCACCTAACTTTATCAAACATCGCCAAATTTTTATGGTTGTCATTGATTTAACTATATAATTTAAACGGCTGGTTTGAAATTTTTAGCGATATTTCTAATATTTGGCGTCCAAAATAACTTGGCAGTATTTAACAATGTTTAAAAGTTAACGGAATTTTGGAGTTTTTTTGGGCTGCTCTTACAGGTCAATTTTGTGGCTTTTTATTTAAGCAACTGACACACTATGCAGAGTGTTTCAAGAAGACTAACAACATATATAGGGGCAAATTGGCCTTTTTGGTATCACATAAATTATTATTGTTTTCTTTATTTCTATTAAATTATTTATTTTGTTTTATTTTTATTGTAATATTTGTCTTTTATGTTTAATATTTGTTATTTTATGCTGTCATCAATATATTTTATGTACGTAATATTGTGTGTCAAATAAAAATAAATTCAACTCTTCATAATAAGATTCTTTGCAGGAAGTAGTCCATAAAAATGTCTAAAGAACCGTACGTGTACGACCCTCAGTTATTGTAAAAAAAAAAAAAATGCTACAGAAGTATCCAGCATTCAAAACAAGAATATATAGGAAACAAGAATATAGGTACTATATTTGCATATGTTTGGAGACAAAGATGGTTAAAATTATTTTTCTACCACGCATAGCGAGACATGCATATGCAGGGTATTTCATCAAATCCGCCCATACTCTGCACAAAAAGATTCCTTACGTGGAGTAGATAAAATTTGCCCAAAGAACTATAACATCTACAACGGCTTTTATATTTTAAAAATATGACGTAATCATAATTTAATTCCACGGTGCTCGCATGCATGCTGAATTATTTTTTTTAAACATCTTAGCGTGCAAACATATCCACATAACCATTTTTACGTTTTTCATAAACATTTTTAGGGCAAACCGGTTGTGACGTCACACCTTTTTCTGTCGCAAATTTTTTCCTATTGGTCGTAGAGGCTATAATAATTTTTTATCTATTCCATGCAAGGAATATGATAGTGAAGTATTTAAGATCACTTATTGAAACACTGTGTATAAAGCAGATGTAATAAAGGTTTTCTTTTCATGTGCTTTCATCATATGTTTCTAAAAAAAAACCATAATTTGGAGAGGTATACAGTTTATCGTGCACTTTTTATGAACTTTACACAAGGAATATGGCTGTGCAAAGTTATGGAGGTCTTGTTTAAACACCCTGTTCAAAGGATATAAAAATAAAAATGTATATTTTCACCAATGGACTTAATCCATTATTATTCTAATCAGCTGAGATATATCTATCCTATAGGAAACGTCAGTGCCGAATAGTTTGCCCGAAACTTTGGTGACTTCTCACTTCCAATAATATTTACAGGTAGCTCATATGAAAGGGAATGTGCTCCAAATGCGAAAGCGTCGGACACATTTGAATGCAAGGGAACTTTAAAGGCCTCCCGCACTGTCAACATGCAGCTCCTGGATTGCCGTCTAATGCTAAGGAAATAAATGGCAGGCTTGATTTATTACGTATGCATTAATTAAAGCTTGCGCTCTTTGCATATTTAGGCTTGCCACGGAATAAATGCCTGGATATATATTTCCAGTGGATTTTCCTTCTAAGCCTTTGGGAATGTTCTTAATTTTGATCGTTCAGGGGCACTGAATTAGAATAATTTTGGGAGTTATTGATGGGTATTGATCTTTTTGATTGATTTCCGCATGAGTTAATTGGGTTTGAAGGGAAGTGGTGTAAGTTCTCTTAATTTAAATAGTTTCAAGTAAGTAATTGAAAGTATTTTGAGCTTGTGCTGTTTTAATGAAGAAGACTTATTTGGGGATGCTCTTATGTGAATCAATCATTGAACACTTGCCCTAGGCAACTGTCCCACGAAATGAAGTATCGAAAGAGAAATACCATGCTTAGTAAATTTCATAACTAAGAACAGACCAGATTATTTTCCGGATGGAGTGAGAATAAGAAAATATTTGGTCTCGAAAAAAGTATGTAAATTCTAATCACAGATTAAGCAAAGAAACTTAAAAATTATATTTGGTGTACTACCTATATATACATTATTCATAATTCTAAATTGCTAAAAAGTTAAGTTTTCCTAGAACACTCGATTGTAAATAATTTATGTATTAAATGTATGATTAAAAATTCATAAAAGAAGTTTTAATGGAATTAATAGCAGAATATGTAGCAAATTAATTAATGTAATTTTAACTATTATTAAAAAAGCACAAACTTCGGAAAAATATCTTTGATTTAAGAGAAACAAGTATGTGTTTTTATAATTATAGAGATAAGTATATTTTTAAAAATAATTTCAAATATCCCAACATAAATTGCTTTTATAATTAAAATATTAATTCAGTTATTTGACAAGATTGAGTATTTATAGTTTGTGTGGGGACTAAAATCATTTAAAATAAGCGGTTTAAAATGTTTGGAGAATTACTTAAAATATTTATGGTGTAGTTATATAATAAAACTACAGAGAAAAATTACTGAGATGAATACTTTAATTTTTAAATAAAAAAAATAAAATTATTCTAATGCATTTAAAAATTTTAAAGAGCCTTATCCGTAACTTTCATATTGTATTGTGCTTTTATGTAAGGAAAGTTATATTTTTTTTAATTAATCTTTAGTTCCACAATATTCAATTGTTTTAACGTGTCATTACTCTTCTAAAACATTACTAATCATAGCTTGCTTTTAACTCCTAAATAAATCTAAAGAGAAACCAATGCGTCTAATATTATTATCTGAAAAATAAATAATTTCCAAACCATAAGTATGTTTTCTGATAACTCTTTAGAATTCAAACTTGATACAAAAAGGACCCTCATAAAATATAGTCATCACAGGAACATTCCTTAACTTCAGTTGCCCCCAAACACCCCTTTTAATGGATCATGACTAAAATCTCCATAAATTACACAGAAATGAACCCATCCACCTCTCAATATGTCAACCTCAAAGCTACCTCCCCACCCTTTTTTACCACACAACAGCTTGCGAGGTCATCTCATCTTAATGCAAGTCGAGCAAGGATTTTGCAAATTACCTGCGGTTCGAAAGAATCCAAGGAGATAAAAAAAGTTCCATGTCGCGTGTCGTCCACACACCTAGTCGTTAAGGGATTATCTTTTATAAATGAAGAATAATGAGAAGTAGTATCCTTCTCCATCAATTTTTCCTCTGCTCTAGGAAGCGTTAAGAGCAACTTCCGAGTAAAAAAACCCCGGTGTATCCGGAAGTACCTTCTTTTCTAATCGAGTTAATGAACAGGCTCTTTGATTATGGCGTGCTTTAGTTGAAATTGTCCATTAAGTATGCATCGGCGGTGCAAAAATGGAGGGTTTGTTATTCATTTGAGTGATAATGCGCGAGTTTGCAGTATGACGTTAATGCGAGGGTTTGGAGCTATTTGTGGGATTTGGATTGGATTTTTATGTGAGGATTTGTTGTCAAGGGATACTCTGTGAGAATGAACCTTCTCATTTATAATGAGTTGTAAAAGATGTGTTTAAAAGAGTTCTGCTGCTAATGGATGTTGTAGTAGTTTAATTATGGCTTTTGCATAATCATTGTTAATCATGTTATCGGGATTCATTATTAGGTACTGTTATTTAAATTAATGAAATACATCTTTCATATGAGTGGGTTTGAAGCGTAAAATTACGTAATAACTTCTGTACATGAGGTGGGTTGGAATTCTTAATTTTTTGGATTTTGAAGGTAGTTTAAAAGTGAGTACAAATTATTAAAACCCAGAAGATAGGGGCACCAGAAATATTTTCAAATGCCAGGGACAAAGGAAAAGAGGAAGGCCTGTTAAAAGATGGTTGGATGAGGTTGTAAAAGGCCTTAAAATTATAAAAGTCCGTAATTGGAAAAAAAAGACAAGAGACCGAGGACTTTGGAGAAAAATTGTTAGAGTGGCCATAGTCCATCACTGGCTGTAATGCGAAGGAGTTAGTTAGTTAAAACCCAGAAGTTTGTTAAATTTTAGTACATGCGTTATTATCCACCATGATATCACTCAACGTCACTTGTACCTATTGCCCTCTCGATCGCTAATGTATACTATCATAATTTGTTTGTTGTACCTTTAATTAAGTATGCTTTTTATAAAAAAACACATGACAAAGAATTAATTCCTAAGAAGAAAGTTAAAGTTTCCAGAAGTATTTAAATTAACTAAACTTTTGAAATTAATATAACTTAATTTGCAATGCAAAATTTAAACTTCAGCATAGAGTATAATAGTTATTCTGAAGTAATATTACACAACATTAAAAAAAAACATTAAAGTATTTCGAATTATGATCATGTTTGCATAGTATTTGAATCTATCAGTATTTGATTTTTAAAGAAGAACAAGTTTTACATTCTTGAAATATTTGTAAACGGATGGGATCTTCGAAATTAACTTTCTTATTCCATAAATATTGTTTTTTTATTTGCCCTAACCAAGCCACAAAAGATATGTTGCCCGTAATACTATTTAAAAACCTAACCATCATTAAGAAATATCTATTTTAGACGTTCTCATTACAACAACCAAACTCACTTTGTAAAAGTCATTTTCCTGCGGTTATACCCGTGTTGCAGAAAAAAAATAAACTTCTAAAATAATCTGGGTTTTATGAAAATCCGTAATGAAGATTTATGCATCATCACATGCAGAAGTTATTTTTAATTACAATCAAGTGAGAAATGAGTGCATTAATTATGAAGTTAAACAAAAATTACTCCCAAATTATGCCTTCCCATGTAAAAAGTAGTTCAATAATTCATTTTAAAGGGAGATATTTTCCAGATACTACAAATATGTTAAAAAACCTAACTCTATAAAAATAATGTAATGTTTATACTGGGTTAAATATTTTCTGCTATAATAGATATTATTTCAATATTTTATTCAACTAAACAGTACAGGCTCTTTTATAGTTACTACTGATGTAAAGCAATCTTTATTAATAGTGAGACCTATGCATCGAGATTTCACAAGAATCAGAAATATATTTTCCATGCCACCTGAAGTTTGTATGAACACTTGAGGGGGGGGGCGAGATAAAAATAGCGAATTTATCAAATAGAAATTTTTAAAGACTTAAGTAATTTAACTATTTATTTCCTTTAAAGGGTTAAAAATAACTTAATGATTAAATTAATAATTTATTCAATTAATGACTTGCTTGCTTGTCAGAGAGAAATTCATTGAATATAATTGAGTTTTAATTAAAGACATTAACATGTTTAAATTTTTGTATCATATTTATTTGCGAAAACTTAAAATATGAACTGATTTATGAACATAATGAAAATTCATCTCATTCAGCTAATCCTTCACATTATTTACCATCACAATCTACTTCAATTTGTAATAAATAATAACACAGCTAAACCTCGCCCAAGTACACGAATGACGTCATTTGTGACGTCAAAATCAGGTCATATTTTTTCATATGACGTCAATTGGGAAAAAATCACGTCAACTATGACGTCTTTTTTGAGTCACAAAAAATGACGTCAATTTAACCCGGCATTTAGACGTCATTTTTACGTCACCTAAAATGACCAAATTTTGCTGAATGGTGACAATTTGGTCATTTTTACGTCACTTTGAATGACGTGAATTATACGACGTCATAAATGTGGTCATTATTACGTCACTCTAAGTGACGTAATTTTAAAGACATCATGAATTTGGTCATTTTTGAGTCATTTAAAATGACGTGATATTTAATACGTCATAAATTTGGTCATTTTTTCGTCACTTAATTGACGTGATTTGTAAGACGTCATAAATTTTAACATTTTCACGTCACTTAAAATGACGTGATTTTCAAACACACCTTAAATTTGGTCATTTTTTCGTGACTTAAATGACGTGATTTGTAAGACGTTATAAATTTGGTCATTTTCACGTGTCTTTAAATGACGTGATTTTTAAACACGTAATAAATTTGGTCACTTTTCGTTACTTAAAATGACGTGATTTGTAAGACGTTATAAATTTGATCCTTTTCATGTCACTTTAAATGACATGATTTTTAAACACGTTATAAATTTGGTCATTTTTTCGTCACTTTTTTTTTCACAGTGTTACTTTTATTCTTACATATTTTCGTTTTACTAGTTGTTTTAAAAAACACTTTTGGAGCCATTCTACTAGTTTTTCTTACTAAAATATCGGGATAAAAAACCAAGAAAACTGTACGAAATGTATGTAATTTTGGTGTTATAAGATGTATAGATGTATTATTGGTCCTTTTTGCATTTCCATCGGTCTTTCAGGGATATTTCAGCTGGGGAACTTTTTAAATGCATTTTTGTGCCTTTTTGATAGAAACAAAGAATATCGACAACCCAACAGTAAACAAAGACAAGCCCAAGCAGCCAAATTGTTTGTATAGGATGGATGTACGTCACAATCGCATCAGCCAATGGGAGAACGATTTGAGTACGGCTCAAATTCCGCGCTTTTAAATCTTAAATAATTAAGAAAATAAATTTTTTTGGTTGTTTTCATGCAGAAAATCAAATTCAGAACAGTTTTCTTCATAGGGTAACGATATTATTATTTATATTTAAAAAAAATAGTGGTAATGCCCATTCTGAAATAAATAGATTTATTTTTTAATAACCTTTTAAAAGGTGATTGATTCTTAAAATATACATTGTGATGCATGTCATATCCAATTTTCATGAATATAACTTTATAATTTAATGAGATATTAGACTTATTAAAAAATATATGGGATCATTAAAAAACACAAGTCCACTTTTTGCTTAATAAATCGATAAATATTATTTCAAAAAAAATTTTCATTTTACTTATGAGTAAAGGACCGTTATGGCAAAGTTTTTTCAGAATTACGGGTTTCCATGGTGATTGTGACGCAATTGAGAATTTTTGAAAGCAGAATGGAGCTTACTGGTCTTTAACGCGAATGACTCTGGAATATTTCCCAAATTTGAGTTCTCGGTTTGTTTACTTTTAAAGTTACATTTTAATGCTTTACATATTTAGAAAGCTTATAAAAAACGGTTCCAAAAATTGCAAATTTTAAGGGGAATATATACATATTGCGTTTGTAATTAGGTTCAAAGAATTTTCGTTTTACTTGAAATTTTTTTACCAAATATTGAGATAAATATTTAAGATTTTAATGTGTTGTAGTAGACCTTTAGGCAAACAAAAATATGTATCGCATTAAGAGGTTGATGAATTAGTTCTGGATTTATAGATTATTCGAGTTTATTACTGGTATTTATTATGTATACGACCCCCTAATTAGAATTAGACCCTGAAAATTTAATAGATTGTGTGGATTCACACCATGAACAACATATTAAAATTTCATGCTTCTATCTCTATAGGAAGTCCCTTAATTAGCCTAATTACATGCACATCCGGTGTATTTTAATACTTGAAAAAATTCTAGTTTAAAAAACCTGCCTTCCGATTTTGATGAAATTTTACTATGTTGTGCAACTCAAAGTTACGCTTTGAATGGAGTATCGCACTAATGTGGCGTGTGAAATTTTCCCGCCCCTTTTTCTATATTGAACGGTTTTTAATTTGTATACGACCCCCTAATTGTCCCCGGACCCCGAAAAATTTAAAGACTAGATAGATTTACTGTAATTAAAACATATTAAAATTTCAAGTATGTACCTCAATTAGAAAGGAAGAAACAGCCGTTTGAATATTGACACTACGAATTCTTATGAACCCTTTTCCCTAGAAAAAAAAAATACCTATCCGCTAAGCATTGGTGCATTATTAGCATCCGTAACCGATAGATGGCTGTACTGAAAATTTGCAGCGTCACGTTCACGTCATCATCATCAATGAAGAATTGACAACACGACTGCTCGCTCGCAAAGTAAGTAATTTTTATGTTACTATATAAAATAATTTATTGAACTAATATTTTTTTAATTGTCAGTACTTGATGTACCTTTTTAAGTAATTTGCACCAGGATATTTTAATTATACTGTATGTGATTGAGACGCCGATTACAGATCGTGTACGACCCAAGACGAAGCAATACAAAATGGTTGAAACGCTCCTTGTGTGTTGTGCTTAGAATTTTTTTTTATTTCTTATAAGAGTGAAAGTTTTCAAGGGAAAAAGTAAAGGTTATCCTTGTAATTAGTTAATACCGACTGAGCTAAATTCTGCGGATTTTAATTCTCGAATTAAGTATTATTTATTTAAAAAACCTATTCTAAATTCACTATAAATTTTAAAAGTTTTGTGTTTTCTTAAAGTATATTTTTAATTTCTACTGTAGGAAAGCTGACTGAAACCCTGATGGATTTGAAATTGCTAGAAGAATGCTGGATGGAGGCTTATGAAGATGTCTGTCCCAAATTACCCACTTTTGTTTCACCCACTCCAAGAAAAGCTGGTGGAGTAAAAAAGGTAATACATTTTCTTAATTTTTGAAATATAATAATTTGTATTTGTAACCACAACATTGAACAGTTAAAAAAGGTTTTTTTTTATAATTTTACACAAATATCTGATGTGTCTTAAAAAAAAATATTGTATTTTTGGCAATTATTAAATTTTTACTGTCAGGATAAGAATAATTTTATGCACTGCAGGGAGGATATATGAGTCGTCTAGTTTCAAACCGAATAGATCAATTTTTTTCAGTTTATATTATGTTCTGATTGTTAAAATACAGATCTAGAAAATAGCCAAGCTTTAAGCTTTAAAAAAATATTGATCTAATGTTTCATGACTAACACTAATTTTGAGAGAAATCTATAATTTTGTGACAAAAAACAGGTTCTAAAACTTTTATGCGGAAAAGTGCTCTAACTAAATATACCAACTAAATCTATAAGCTTATACATGTTGATAATGTAACCATCTCCTACCATCTTAAATAAAAAATAAGGGTTTTGTAAGTGCATAATTTGTTTGAATATTTAGTGTTTTGTTGTGCCTGAAAAATTAGGAAAAAGTGACTTATCTGGTTTTGAAATTACACGACTCATATAATACAGAAATTCCCCCATGACATAAAAATTATTTCCATTTTATTTCAATACATTTTTTAAAAAATCTGATAATCTCTCATTTAGAATTGATTAAATTAAGCCCTATTATGTTACATTTTAATAGTATTTAGAGGTCTGAGCTTAAAATATTTTAGCTTAAAAGTTCCATCTTTACAATATTTTTAACTCTAACACAGATCCTTTTTATGCTCATGTTATTTTGCCATGTTAACAAATTTTACAATATCACCAAACTAGAAACCTGTTTTCTTAAAAACATGTGACTAGCTGATAGAACTCAATTTAACACTGATTTTTAATTTGAAAAGTTAAGAATATATTTTTAAAATTTTGCAAAGATAAAACCTTTTAATAGAAATTCATACAGAGTCTCCTATATTTAATTCTAAAATACATTATTCTTTTGTAAATGATCAATAACTGAAATAGGCAAAAGGGACCTGGGTTAGATTTTTAAATCAATTGAATCCACAGGAAATTGAATGTATATAGATTCTTCTCTCGGTTTGACGTTGAAGTTGTAAAATAAAAAGTAGTTTTCTGGCCTTTTGTGTTATAAGTTTTCGAATAAGTTTTATTCCTGATCATTTTATATGTATTCATTTCAGGTTTAATGCAAAAGGAACTAGTACTGACAAAGATGAGGAGAACATTTGACTGAGTCTTTATCCCTTTCCCTTTATTATGGTATTTTCTTCAGTTTATTGATTAATATTTTAAATGAAGCCATAAACATTTTGCAGTTTTTAATTATTTGAGTAAGTTCAAAATACCTTTTCAAAGTTGTAAAATCTGAATCAATATCAATCAATATTTTTTAATAAGCTTTAATTAAAACTATAACAAAGCATGATTTGGAAATGCCATGCAATCTCTATAAAATACTTATTTTTAAAAAAATCTGATAAATTCAACTTTTACGGGCTATTGAATCTGGTTGCATTGAAAGTTATCAACAATGGTTGAATTTTAAATTTCTCTGCACTGTCAAAATTGTTATGTTTTTTAAGCTATATTTATTCAAAGTTATGTATTTTTATGTAAGAGTTATTAAGCTTAATTGAGTATTGTGTGTTTTTAAGCAAAAACGCCTTAGAGTCATATAATAAAATAAACAATCTGAGAAAAAAAATTAAATTTCTCTCCCATGTTAAATTTTGTTGTGGAATATAATGTTGGCAAAATTCCTCAAGGAAGTCAAAGCACTTCAATTTGTCTACTACAAAAATTACTGTTATTTTTTTAAAAGGTACAATTTTTTATTTGTATTGACCCAGAAATCTCTAAAATTTGTTGTACAGGGCCACCCATAAATGATGTCAAAAGTTGAGGGAGGGGGTTGATCAATCTGAGACAAGGGGGAGAGGGGTTTCAAGAATTGTGACATCACACATTGAAAATCAAATATAAAACTAAATAACATTTTTTTCTAAAAAAAGTAGTTTATATCCTAAGATTCTTAACAACAAAATAAGAGTTCACTTTGAAGTTATCAGGTAGGGTGCACTTAAATTTCAATGAAAACATTGAGTCCCAAATTCTTACCAACCTTATTCTAAACTTATTGGTAGAAGATCGTGAGATGTCACAAAGGGGGGGTGGGGTCAAAAATGTTGAAAAAAAAAAGTATGACATCATTCATGGATGGCCTCTATGTGGCTGGTTTTTCTTATTCAAATTCTGTAACTGGGAACCTCACTTGTGTCATTATGTATATTTTTAATTTGTCTTACATTTTGTATACATCCCTTCAACTGGCTCTTGGGATAACAAATACTATTTGTGTAGTTTGTGAAAATCTCTGTTCAATAAACTATTTTTGTGTTACTACTTGCATTTAATGTGTTGAAATAAATATTAAGTAAGAAAATTTTTCCTATTATCTTCCAATCTTTTCAACCAAGAAAAATTATATTTTCCCTTTTCTGGGATAATTGACATTTTTGAATAGATATTTTATAGGTGGTATTTTATTTATTTTGGTGGAAAAATTTAAAATTATTTTCATAATAGAATTACTTTATTTATGATATTAATATAGTATGTCTGTGTAGAGAAAAAGAAATTGCTCACATTAATTGAAAACACTATCTTTCAAATAAATAATTATAGTATTTTATATTTTTTAGAAAATATTATTTCTAGATTGAATAATCGTATGTCGTGAATTAGTACTGATAGAATGACATGTTTCTTTTGTCCTAGCCACTAGTTAGTCATAAATAGTTAAAATATGCTAACTTTAATTCAAATAAAATCCATTTTATAGATATATTTTGGCAATCCATAAAATGGATTTTATTTGAATTAAAGTTAGCATATTTTAACTATTTATGACTAACCAGTGGCTAGGACAAAAGAAACATGTCATTCTATCACTATTAATTCACGACATACAATTACGTGAAAATCACGTCCTTTAACCACGTATAAAGAACGTCATTAAATCACGTGATAATCACGTAAATTTGATCACGTCCAAGTTGACGTCACATATGTCGTCAAATTCACGTCATTTATGACGTCGAAAATGACGACGAAAGGTTGGACATTCGACGCAAAACATGACGTGTTACGTCAAAGTTGACGTCACATATGTCGTCAAATTCACGTCATTTATGACGTCAAGAGGTTGGACATCCGACGCGAAACATGACGTCAATTTTAAGGCATAAAATCACGTCAAAGTTCATGTCGCATATGTCGTCAAATTCACGTCATTTATGACGTCGAAAATGACGACGAAAGATTGGACATTAGACGCAAAACATGACGTCAATTTTAAGGCATATTTTGACGAAAAAATGACGTCATAAATCACGTCATTCGTCTACTTGGGCGGTTACCCGAAATTCCTTAAAAAACGAAGCTTCATTAACCCTTCCAGTTCTAGTCCAAAACTTTCCATTGAATTCAAAGGCAATCTTGGGCAATCTAGTACTGAAAGACTTTATTTTTTTCTAATTGCCAAAATAAATTGCCTTGTATCTTGAATTTTCGATTTACCGCCGTTCCCACCACTTCAGTTAATCAAGATTCAACTGTGTTACCTTGTACAACAGTGAAGCATGCTGAACGAAGAAACCGCAGGGTTATTCAACCCATTTATTATTTAATACTGGGGTTACTCAACCCACTGTTTTACTCACAAACTTGCACAACAATTTCACAGCAGCAATCTTTAGCTCCTTACAAAATACCCTCAACTACAGTATCCCTTCAATATTTACCTATCCACACACCCTCCCCCTAATTAAAACCCGCCCCACAATCCCCCCTCAAACGAAAGTGTCTAACCTCCAAACCCTCACTCAATTTAGCCCACCGCTGCTATTAATAGCACCTGTTTTTACAGCGCCCTCTCGCTCCCCCTGATTAGGTAAATAACTCGGCAACTTGAAGTGCTTAAAGCAGCTTCTTGCGACCCTAGCAGCTCGAGTGCTTTATAGAAAGTATTAAGTTGAAGGGGATTAGACGATGAATAAGGGGTTGTCCCGCCTTCTTTGTTTGACGAAGACTGGTTTTGTTCGAAGTGGGGGGTTTCTGGAGGTAATTATTCGGAAAGGTGGGTTAATCAGGATCGTTTGGGGTTTGTTTGGATAGGAACGTTGGGGTTATGATTGCTGTTGAACTGGGAAAGAATGGTGTGTTTTCAGTGGAAATTATGCGCAATTAATATTAACTTGTATTGATACAGTGATTAAATGTATTCATACAAAATAAATGAATAATTGGTTTAAAAGTGATGTTCATGAATTAATTGTCTGTGTTAGGGATTATACAGAAATTAGTTTAATAGTTTTTAAATGGTTTAGAATGATTTACTTTAAGTAGACAAGATCTTCAATTTATTTTTCTTCCAGAACCACAACTTTTTGGTTATTTGTTAAAACATCCTTTAAGCACATGTTTTACAAGATAAACACATTTATAGACTTACAGTGTTTAAAAGACTAATATAAAGATTTAATTTTAAGTTCCAACAGGGATTTTTATTTCCTTTAGCTTTACTGTACATAACCACTGAGTCAATATAAAACACTAAATTATGGTTTTAAAAAAGTAACTTTTACCATTAAATAACATTGTAATTTGGCCGTTCCATATTCTACTTTACAAGGAGAACTTAGGTTTTTTCTGTAACACATTCTATTTGTTAGCAAGGATAGTGGGTTTTCACGTATCTACTATCTAAAGTTGAAGAATTGTTTAATAATTCCTAGGTAGCTACGAAGCATATATTTATAGCTTTTAAACAATATTGGATTATTTTTCACTTTAACATTGCCGCATAAAAAATCCTTCAACATTTTTAAAATAAGTTTAAAAAGATGAATCTTTTATTATTACCGTTAAAAATAAACACACGCAAGGTACAATACTTCCTCAAGCTTTCTTTCTAACGCTTGTGAAAAGTTAAACACATGTTATCACCGTCCATAAATCACTGATGCGCCACACAAGTCGACATCGAGCAACAACGTTATATTTATTAAATGTACTCACGCACTCCGTCCGGCGTCTGTTTATCTTGAATTATTTCCCAACGTTATTCGGTTGGCTCTTCCAGTACGCACGCTCTATGATTTATTAACCTGTAGCGTCGAGCAGAGACAATGTTTCCGTTTTATATTTATCCACTCTCTGAATCAAAATACGAGGAATGACGAACATTAAAATATGTGCTGTCTCGTAAAACATGCGATATATACGGATTTCTAGTGGCCTGGGGGGTTTTGAGTGGCATTTTGAAATATCGGAAAGTTGGGCTGTGAAGTGAAGAGGGAAAATCTTTTTTTTTTAATTCTTTTGGAGAAAATGGTTTCTTTTAGTTTTTAGTTGATAGTTTGTGGTAAAGATAAAAAAAAGGTATGATACACTCTTATTGTATGGTTTCGTTGCCTCTTTGTTTGCCTTAAACTTTTCTGTTAAAAGAAATTTTAATTTTTGCTATGGTTGTTGTAAATAAAAAGTATATTTGGGGTGTCTACTAAATTCCTGTCTCATGTCCTGAAAGCTATAGTCATTAGAGAGGTGTCTAATAGGGCGGAGCGAAAAAACGATATTTTTGATTTTGATTAGAGCCTAGTGCGGAAAAGTTGTGTACTGGTAAGTTAGTCACGTGTGCAAAATTTCGGGGAAAACAAAAAATGTCTTCCGTCTTTAAAATGGCCTTGAAATTTCAAAAAAGTGCTGATTTTTTTACAAAACAACTAAAAAATCAAAAATGAAACCCTCATATTTTGTTCATAATTTTTTATGAAGAACTAATATAGTTAGAGATATAATGTATCAAGTTTCATTCTTCTATCCCCCCTCCTTTGGTAGTAATAATTTTTAATGTTCAAAGAACTTCTGTAAAGTTGTTTTTCCTGCATTTTTAAAAAGCTAATTACTCTAGAACTATACAACTTAAAAACCTGAAATTAGTCACATTTTATTCGTAATTTTATGCTCTTTCATTTGGTGTGCATCATAACCTTAATCCTTTCCATAATAATTTCCCAAAACTTTGCACACATGAAAAAGAAATTTTTTTTCCGTCTTTAAATCACTCTTAAAGTTTTGCAGCTTTTTAGCGTATCGTTGATATTGTTGATTTGTGCCTTTTTTACGCAGCTCTTAGCTTTTTTTCTAGAAAAAAAAACCTCAGAACTCACCACTGGGAGGGTGGGTGCATCGCGAGTTCCACCCGTTCCCACCCATCCACCCAACCACTTACTCCTTTGTTTTTATCGGGTACGGTACTCACCTTTGGTTTCCAAAGGTGAGCATCGTTTTTCTGGACTGCGTGCGGGTTCTAATCATACCATCACGGTTACTTTCCCCACACACAGCTCCAGAGACCTCTGTTACGATTTTGATGAAACGTTCTACACTCTGAGTATGACAAGGATATTTCAAGATACCCAGATGTTGCAAAATAGACTCCCCACTAACAATCAAATTATTTAAATTTGCGTCAGATAAAGAAGCAGTTATTGTGGGTTCTGTACAATTCTCCCAATTAATTTGGTCTACATATGTAGCTGCCTCAAAATTCAACTTCGGAATTATGTACTGTCGAATCTCATCCTTTTTTATTCTTTTCTTGCCTTTAAAATTCTCCGGAGTCCTATTTCTCGAATGTGTTGCTTTTCGTCAGTGATTATAGACAGGAGTACTATAGCTTCTGGGTGGCCAAAATACCCGTTTCTCTGGATAATTGGATAAATTACATTCTTTAACTCATTCTTGAACCATTCGTGCAGTGTGGTGAATCATTCCATTTGTGAACCATTCGTGCAGTGTGGATTCGATTTTATAGTAAACCACATAGGTGCGTATACCTTCATAATAAATTCTGCAAGAGTTCGAAGTTTGTTTGAAGGATCTAAAGAGCTAATATACAAACGTAATATTCGATTTGCAGTTGAACCAACGTGCTTGGGACATTTTTCCTGGGTTTTTATGCGATAAACTGGATGAGCAGCTTCCATTTCTTACAGCTTGACAAATGTCCCAAAGATATCGCTGGTCTGTGCTGAGATTATTCGATTTTGGGAAATTCACAGGAAATAACTTCGAAACTCATAACTGGGCGATTTTTGCAATTTGTCAATGATTTACCGATTGGGCCAGAAAATGCGTTTGAGCTACTCGTAGCACCGTCCAAATGCTGCACTAAATGACGGAGTGGCAGTTCATTAGCATGTAACTTGCAGATAAACCAGTGTAAAGGTTTACCAAAGGCTTCTTCAAGACAACGAATTACGCCAGTTTTATATCCAGTATTAACAATTGTTCCATCGCACCCTATTGCTTCTAGTTGATGAATTTCAATATTCTCATTCTCCATGAATTGCAATATCATATGAGATATGCTCAAAGCTGATGACGAGGGTGGTGTTATGTGTCCAAGGTACTTGCTTCCTGGTTCTTTAATCATAGTAATATGTTCTTCTAAGACTGTTTTCTGATACATCTTTCCTTCTATGCTCACTTGAATTAAAGTTTGGTCCTTCCTCCCGTCAAAATAGTCTTCAATGGTTGGGTCCATATGGATGGGTGGGCACGGGTGGAACTCGCGATGCACCCACCCTCCCCGTGGTGAGTTCTGAGGTTTTTTTTTCTAGAAAAAAAGCTAAGAGTTGCGTAAAAAAAGGCACAAATCAACAATATCAACGATACGCTAAAAAGCTGCAAAACTTTAAGAGTGATTTAAAGACGAAAAAAAAAATTCTTTTTCATGTGTGCAAAGTTTTGGGAAATTATTATGGAAAGGATTAAGGTTATGATGCACACCAAATGAAAGAGCATAAAATTACGAATAAAGTGTGACTACTTTCAGGGTTTTAAGTTGTATAGTTCTAGAGTAATTAGCTTTTTAAAAATGCAGGGAAAACAACTTTACAGAAGTTCTTAGAACATTAAAAATCATTACTACCAAAGGAGGGGGGATAGAAGAATGAAACTTGGAACATTATATCTCTAACTATATTAGTTCTTCATAAAAAAAAATATGAACAAAATATGAGGGTTTCATTTTTGATTTTTTAGTTGTTTTGTAAAAAAATCAGCACTTTTTTGAAATTTCAAGGCCATTTTAAAGACGGAAGACATTTTTTGTTTTCCCCGAAATTTTACACACGTGACTAACTCACCAGTACACAACTTTTCCGCACTAGGCTCTAATCAAAATCAAAAATATCGTTTTTTCGCTCCGCCCTAGTGTCTATATGGACAGAAAAGTAGCTATGCACTATTCCACCACTTTCAACATCCCCTAGTCGCAAAGTTGGGGTTAGCAAGTTAGTATACTAATTTTAAAAACTATTTGAGATCCTAAAAAAATTGTAAATTGTAAAACTGCAGAGTTTGTAGAACTGTGATGTTTTTTTTTTCTCATGGGATTCAATATACTGATATAATAAGTTTAAGAACTCCCCTAAAAAAAACTGAAGAATTCCAATTTTCCCATGGGATAAAAGCTGGCTGATCATCGCTGTTTATAAACAAACGCATACATTAATAAGATGCCGTTAAGAAGAAATATAAATAATAGGGAAGAATCAATGACGTTTTTCACCTATCAATTTACAGAATTACAAGCTTTAATTTGATGTTTTGAAAAAGTTCCATTTCCATGAGTAAATAAACTCTTCTTTTAAATAATCACTTAATTTATATTTAACGTCGTGCCTCTTTTTCAAATAAATTTTAACCATTTAAAATTCCTGTAAAAAGTTACAGAAAGAATAAAATGTAACAAAGAACCCTTTTAAATAAGCGTTTCCAATCCCAATTGAAAATATGCATGAAAAAATACATTCCAGTTTTTAATTAGTTACTACTTCAAATGTATGAAATCTGTGAGTAGAATTTTAACACCATGTAATCAAACACTGTGTTCAAACCCCATCTTTGATAAAGAGATTAAAAAACTTTTCTTTGGATTGCTTAGGAAGTGAAAATTTCGGCTACACTCAGATTTTTATTTAAAATGCACAACACTTTCACTGCTTATAAAAGAACATCCCCATCGATTTATCTTGGTCGTATAAAAAGTTCAAATTAACTTCTTGTGCGTCCGTGTGTAAAGATTAAATGAATCCGATTTTCTTTTCAAAAACAACTACTAATTAATTCTATGAAAATACTTTTCAGCTGCCTGCCTGGTAAAAAAATTTCAATCCTTTGCTTGTGGTTAACCCTTGAGATTAATTAAATGATTTTATCGTTGCTTTTTTATTTGGTTGACAGAATACTTTCATATCCAATTATTTAACTTTGTTTGCTTTCGTTACTCAAGTTTTGCTGAGGGTATTTCGGGTAAAATATGCACGTTAATATTTAATGAGAAAAACTGTTGATCATGTTTTTTCACGTTCATTTTCTTTGAAGGATGTTAGCACCTAACAAGTACCTATAGTTTATACTTTGTTCTTTTTGAAGGAATTAAATTTTTACTATCTTTTATTACTAATTGAATTTGTTCTCTACATGGCAGAAATGTTTTTTTAGAGTATATAGTTCATTATTGATTGGTTTTGCTAAAAGTAAAATAATAGTTTTTTAAATCCGTCAATCGCAAATAATTTCAGTGCTTAGAATTTTAAAATAAAACAATGGATACATTTTTTATTCGTCCGTAACGAAACTGCGACAATATTTCACTGCTAATTCACTACCAATACTGTTTTCTCCAAGTCCGAGAAAATTTAACTCATCATTAAGCAAATGAAAAAAAGATTTTTCAATTTTAATCGAATTTGAAGAAAAAAAATCACATTTTACAGGAAACAAAAGTCAATAACTGTTTTTATTTTATCAAAGATGTCTGAAAAATCATTTTTTTTAACAAAAAACGAAAATAGCTTCATGAAAAGAAGATTTTGTATAAAAGAAGAATAAATTAGGGGCTTGGCTATATGGTGTGTAATCCATTGAATGAAATATTAGTGTCTCGAAATAATTTTGTTATAACGTTGAGAAACGAAAATCAATTGATAGAATTATGCTACATTATTTATCAGAGGAAAAATTCGTTTCTTTACTTCAATACTCTTTCTTTAGAAGATTCCATCACAATCTTTCTTTTCAAACAAAACTGATAAAACTGGCACAAAGCACAACTATTCTCAGGCTACAGAATATATACTACGGATAAAAATAAAGTGATAAATGTATAAAAAATATTAAGTGATGTATGATGATGGGATATACTAAAATGGATTTTTTTCAACTATAAATTAAATTTGGTGCATTTCGTACTTAAGAGGCATTCGTAAGAAATGAAATAATAAGTATGTTACAGTACACAAAAAAAGCTTATTGTGACACCCTCTAAAACTTGTCTTTCTATTATAATTAGCCAAAATTGCTTAAAGAAAATGATTGCATAACGTTTATATTTTTTCTGAGAAAACGTTCTATTCACCCTTCTAGTAAATAAATACTTGTTTCTTTGGTATATACATTTTGATACCAACTATTTATATTAAAGTGAACAATTTTAACTCAGAATTGTTTCCTAACTATTCTATCTTGGTGAAATTTATTTTAAATTTCATCAACATAAACATCTGCTTTCTTTCAATTCATTTCAAGAGAAGTTTCTTAACTTCAAACAACTACTTAATTCTCTTTACACCGAATTATATGTTTGATTCGTTCAGCAATAAAAATAACAAGCAACAATCCCAAAAAAAAACAACTACTGTTCTTTGACACCCGAAAAGTAACAACTCAGCGAAAATAGCAGTGATTATCTTGCAAATGTTCCGCCTGAACTTATCACGTCAATCTCTCCTATCCTTTTACTGATTCTCCTCATGAAATATCCTTTTATCCCTATTCGAGTTCACGTCATTTATTCTTTCAGATCCTGACAGAATACCCTTTTCATCGTTTAGCCATTCGTATTAATTGAATAAGTTCTTACTCTGTGTTTCCGGCTTTCCCTCAATGTAAGAGTTTTTCTGTATTTTCTGTGATGTATGGGATGTTTTCTCTGTGCTTAGGAACTTTTTACGGTGAATTAAGCACGTTGGCTTTACTTTAAACTTGGTATAGTTCAAAGGCATCTTTTGTGAAATTTCGCTATACTTTTTCACAAACCGAAACATTTTTATCTACTCTTGCTTAAAGGGTCTGAATGTTTTTATTAAATCGATAAGTTTTTTAGAACATGTATTTTTGATACGGATTGTGCTTGGATTTATAACTAACAGTGTAAATTACTTTTAGTGGGTTAGTTTAAAAGGGGTTTTAGTTTTAAAAAGTTTTAACATTTCATGATAAAGTGGGTAAAATTGAAAAAATAAAGTTTAAAAATGAACTTTTTTAAAAAAAAAACAATATCTGTATAAAAATGTTGCATACTTTGTTTACACAAAAATGGGTTCATAAACAATTTTTAAATCAAAATAATTATAAAATTAGCTAAAATATTTGTTCATTAATAATACTTAGAAACATTAAATTATTAGGGCTCGATTTAATTAGGAAAGGCGTTGTTGAGGAAAATATATTACAACGCAAAAAAAATTACAAAAACAGGAACCACCTGTTTATATCTTCTTTTCGCAGGACGTTCATATTATGACCTAAACAATTCCAGAAAACTACTACTGAAAATGAAATATGCATTTATCTATTCAAAATAAGTCAATCTTCACAATTATGGTACTAACGAAAAAAAAATTGATAAACTTCAGAAAGAAAGAAGTAACTTTAAATTTCACTTTAAAAATAATCTTATTTGATTAATTTTTCCATTATTTTTTCATACCTAATGCATAAATACTTTATCCGTACATTGAACTTGAACGTAAAACCGCATATATGTACTCTCTTAATTATAGCTCTCAGGTAGGTCTAGAGTATTGTGAAATCCGTTGATTTACTTCATTGTTTCAAGGATTCACCACCCTTGAAATCTATCATTCGTGACGCGTTCCCATGTCTTAATTATACCGAAACAGGGTACCTAGATGTTCCCTCTCATTTAAAGCATAGAGATCATGGAATAGTAGGACGGCTATAGTCCAAAGGTAAAGCTCCTAGCATTGGCGTATACAACAATTGAATATTTTGTGCGAACCATGCTCACACCAGGATTTAAAGTATTTTCCTATTTTAGGTGTGGTACGTAACATGTATGCAAAAATAATGTAGTATAAGTATTAGTAGTTTATAAGTAGTCCTTGTTTCTAAAGATTTTTCCTTTTATCTTTTAAACCCAAGTATGATCAGTTCCTACTTCAAGTTACTCAGCGGGCATTTGGGCCAAAGTTGAAGTACGCAAAATTGAAATCAACACCCCACGCACATTCGCACACAAAACCTCGTTTAACAGGGCGTGGCCCATACATCCATCTACAACAGGCAAAAACATTAATACTCGAGTGGGGATTCGAATACTGGATTAACGGCTTCATAATCAGATACTGTCATGTGTGCTTTCCATAAATCCAGATTTTCCTACCAATACTTTTTAAGGTTTAGTATTGAATTTAATTTAGAGTTGATTTAGCTGTCAGAAGCTTTATACTAATACATTCGGATCAAATCGACAACATTCTATGAAGCTAGATTTTCTTACCAATAATAATAATATCAGGTTTGTGTATTGGTTAATTTAGCTGTCAGAAACCTCATAACAATCTATCTCAATCCAATCAACAAAAATGAAAACACTAAATTAAATTTGTAGGAAATGACAAATTACTTTGAGTTCATTTATAATAACTAACCCTTTGAAGACACTAATCCCTCCCCACTTTACAATCAATTTTACTCCCCTTCATCCTATCTAGTATCTCTCTGACTAAGAAATAACCAGAAACAACACAAACCAGCAATCCTTTCGCTAACGAAACTTCAAAAGAAACTTCCTTGTCAAAACAATTCCGTCGGAGGAGAGTTCCAGAAACACAATGTTTCCCTCGGAAAAAAAAACCAGTCGTCGCGCCCGTCGAGCAAATAAAAGGTTCCTGTAGGGCTTTTAGAGCGGGGCCTAAAGAGCTCAGACAGCTTGAGTGGCATATCCAATATCGAGAAGTCGGAGACAGTGAATGTTTTCTTAATTAAAGTCAGAGTCGATGGTAATCCCTGGGTCTTCGGACTCCGCGGGGTGACAAAAGATGAGGGGTTGCCTGCGACGACGGAAACAAAACCGGGATTCTATGTAGGGGGTATCGATCAGTGCATTATTGCACAACTTTTTGGTTTGTATTACTACGACGAGTCCTTGTATCAGATTGGATTCAATGACTTGCTGTAAAGTGATCCAATTTGCACGGTATCAGTAGCTAGACTTTAGCTGATTGGTAAACGATCACTGGTTTGGATATTGGAATTTGGCATCAATGTTTATTACCTGTCAGTAAGTGAAAATTGATGTATGCGAAAATGAAACGCCTTATGAGTGGTCTTATGTAATTACATCTGTAGTCAATTATTTATATCTAATTACCTAAAAATAAGAGCATTTCTTTATATATTTGGACTTATGCGATTATTTTGATAAGCTTAAGCATAAAAGGAAACAGCTATATTTAAGAATTAGGAGCAATTCAAAAATACTTTCACCGTCGTATAGTAGAAACATGTTATACTAGGATTAAAATAATAGAAGAATGGAAATATCACCTACTTTTCTGTACAATATGTTTAAGTACTACAAAAAATATGTGAGACTAAAAGGAATATGATACATTCAAATCTTACAGTGAAAAACCTACTTATGGACATAAAAGCAGGTTAATATACTAATATACTGAAAATTTATATATTTTTTATTTAAATCAAACAAAAATTTTCTGCACCACCAAGTATCACCCAGGACTTACAGAAGTAAACATTTAAAAAAATGAAAGAAAAAAGTAAGAAAAACTTAACAAGAAAATTGAAAGTAAAATCACAGACAAACAGAAAGTTTAAGAAATAAATTAAAGTTCTTTTACGTAGAAAACAAGTGAACAGTAATTTGGAGGCTATTTAATATCATTATCTTATAGTAGCAGTGTTAAAATGTTTAGAATTTTTAACACAAGAAAAACCATGCTCAATGTCTCCTCTAGTGAGATATTTCGTTTCCAAGACCACTGTGAAACTAGGTCAAATCTATTTTAAGAATATATGGACAATTATTTCCCTAAGAATTCAATGGTAAACTCTTCTTTTGTATAGGTATGAAATACTGACTTTCTACACAACTGCACTCGACCTAGTATAAAGACTGTTACCATTTAATCACGAAAGCTTCTTCACAGAGCACTTAGCGTATTACTTCCTAGATAAGGTCTAAAAACCTTTTCTCTGAATGAGGCTTCTAAATGTAAACAAAGGAATTTTACTGTGCTTCTTAAGAGCGCTAAGAGATCTTCTAATAAAACTTACAAACTCTACATATATTCCATCTCACCTTTTAAGTTACTTTTTAACTTATTACATAATATTTATTCTGAACTTTAGTACTAAAAAGAAAAAGGAAGTAATCGTTTTTAATATACTTCTTTATTATGTTGTTGGGTAAGATGTAGTAGCAGTATATATCACCAAATTATATTTAGGTTCAAAGAAAAATAAGTAAAATAATGTGTGTGTAGCAAACACAAAGTTTACTTACGTTCCTTAACTCCAGAATCACGGCGTTCCAGAATACGTTCCTTAATTTCCATATTCCAAAGTATGCGTTAACTACATAATTTAATTAGGATGTAAAAAAAATATTACTTAATCTGTAGTAAGTTCAAAAAAAATTAAATATTTAGTGCATGTAAGTGAAACAACCTATTTTATTTAAAAACATCTAATATAGCAAGGATACATTTTTTTTCCTAAAATAGAAATAAAAATCAGTTATATTCCATACACTGACAGCAATAAAAATAATTAATAAAATTGAAAAAAATTGTCATTTGTTCTTTCATTCTGTGTATAATATGAATAATTTTATGTTATGGATTTAGTATATTTGAATTTCCTAGACAGTATACAATTTGAATAATTACGCTGTAAAATCATGGGTTATCTTTTTCAAAAGCTTTTTATTTTATTTCATGCATAATAATTACAGCGATAAGTATCAACAATGCGTTCGTTAGACAAACACCAGACTAATACAACGACAAAGAAAAATGATCAGGCGTAATCATTAAAATAAGTTAAGTGCATATTTTTTCTTTTTCACTATTTAGAGGTAAAATGATTTTATGTATTATAATTATTTTTCAAAAGAATCAAGTCATTAAAAAGACAATAATGTAAAACAGGAGAGTCATAACAAGAGTGCTCTTTCCATGATTACGTTTGTATGTGATTTCTCAAAACCAAGAATCATTACCCAGGAAGTGATTTGTAAATATAAGGAGTAGGAATATGTGATTTTTAATATTCGAAAAGTAAGCGACAATATTGTTTGGTACTTCTTAAAAAGAAAGCTTTTATCCTAATTATGGCATGTTAATCTATTGAGATTACTGTACATGAAGTGCATATGTATCTGAGTGTAGGTTTTTATTGTTAAACTTATCTTAAATCTGTACTGTTACAAGAAAACAAATTCCTAACTCCCGTAAGGATTTTTAACAGTTAAAAATGCATATTTGTATTCAGTGTCCTAGGATTTTTTTGGTGGAGTAAAAATACTCCTTGACTTTTTCTAGGAGGAGTGAAATTCAATTATGAGGAGTGAAATACAGAAACAGCATAAACTACATATACAAAGACAAAAATTCTATTGAAAACGCTTACTTTTTAATGAACAAAATGAAATTGAAAAAAAAATAAATTATGCTATATTCGGTTTCAATCAAACAAACTCCAATAAAACTCCCTAAGCAATAAATGAAAAAAAAAATACTACATGAAATACTATATGAAAACACAAACAAAAAGTATGATAATTAGGATGCCGGTGCTGAATGTTTAAGCTAAACCTTGGTGAACAATTCAAAGAATGAAAATACTCCTGTCTAGTTTTTTAAAGAGTCATTCCTATTTTTAAGGATTGAAATACTCTCTAAGAGGAGTTAAAAATATCTCTGGTTGTATTGTTATTTTTTACTACAGCTTTATTATCCAAAATACTTTCTGAATAATATATTTATGATACGATAAAATTTTAAATTTGGTAAAATAAATTGTTCCCTGTTACTATAAAACCATACATTACTTTACGAGATGAGGCAAAAGGTACAAATTAAAAATAATTAGCAGTCACTTCATTAAAAGTTTTATTCAGTAAATAAACGTTGGATAATTGCTTTTATCTCTCCTAATTCTCATACACGCTAATGACTCCAAAACATTTAATTTTCTCTTGGCAAACAAATCTCTACCCTACATTATTTAACCTCCACGCTTTCAATATCACCAAACATGCTCAAACATACCCGGTAGTTTAAATTTATCGACAGGTACAGCCCACTCCGCTTTAGCATAAGCGAAGCTGCACGCTTTCCCTTAAGCACTGACATCGATATCTCCACCATTGTCTCTAAACGACAGCAACTTCCGAGTGTCCCTGTAACTATGACAAGGTAATTGGCGCAAAATGAAGAGAGTGAGACTACCTCATTAGCGAAGATGTTGATGGGGAATTAGCCGACTACAATGGAGTGCTTCCAAATAGAACAAGCGCCTAGGATATAGTAGAGAAGAAGGTTTAGTTAGAGGAAATGGGGTTGCGTCAAGGATTTTTCGGGTGTAGGTAACGCGTCGAGGGTAAAAGTGCCGTTTGAAGATTTAAGTGGTCTTGAGGAATACTAAACCGTGCGTGCTACTCAGTTTGTGTTAAATATTTTATGGAAGAAAATTTTTAAATGAAATATCATATCAATACCCATAAAATCAATGTTTCAAAGCCGTTTGGGTACAAGTTCGTTAACTGTACCGTTAAATATTGCCAAGTTATGTTTTGATGCCAAAAATTAGAAACATCGCCAAAATTTTCAAATTACCAGATAGAAATATAATTATACCTATGACAATCGTAAAAATTTGGTGATATATGAATTTTTGCCATTTAAAACAACTTGGCGATATAACGGGACAGTTAACGGAACTGTACCCCTTTTTATACATTCACATTTACCTTAAGGTATTTAAGGATTTGCACAGTCCTTAAAAACCATTAATAACATATAAGTTTGCCCTATTCCTAGGTAGTTAAATTACATACTAAGGTCCTTGCTTTTCAGATGTTACGTAGTTGTTTCTTCCTCAATGCCTGATTGATTTTTTTTTTGCTCTTAGCCGAGAAAAACAACATTCTGTACCATCGCAAACCAATGAGCACTTAGATAACTAAAATGTCTTCCAATCAAAATCCTAAATGTATCGAATATTTCTCATGGTTCCTTAAAATTTCTATTGCATTCAAAAAATTTTATTGGTTTTCTCTTTATCTTTGAATTGTCTTAGTTGCATAGTTATAATCTAAGTAGAATTTCTTTTTCTTAATGTGTTTTTGAAGAAAAAAATAATTCGTAATTATGTTTCTCAAAATTGCGAAACACCATGAAAACTAGCATCTAACTATACCTGAAATCAAATACCATGCCGCAGCAATCGTAACTTTTTTGTAGTCACTAAAATGTTAGTACGTGAACTCGTTTATATTATTCCTATTTTAAAGACGAAAATATATTCAATCTTCGAAAGTCGTTGTAAACAACTTATTAATAGCTTCAAATAAGAGCGTTCAAGAAGGTCCTTAAAATTTCTCAAAATCTCACTGGAAAGTCTTTAAAAAGTATTTAATTTTCCTCTCTAACAGTAGGATGAGGACTTACAAAACTCGCGGATGAAAATAATACTAAGTTCCTTAATAATTAAATTTAAAATAAACAAAACTATTTACAAATCGGTTACAAAAGAGACAACTGCTAGTTGGGTTTATTTATTTAATTTTTGAAGCCATATCATGTAATACATTTAAGATATTTCGTATTAAAAAGAATGAATAATTAGTAGAGAATTAGTAATATATTTTTAAAAGGTATAAAAGTTTTGACTGGATTTTGAAGGGTATTTTTTTCCTTCATAAATCTGGATTAAACCCCAAATTTTAAGGAAGGGCGTCTTGACCATAAGGTTAATGATCATGATTACTTATTTAGCTGTCCGTGTTCTTAACTTATGAATCGATATCATCATACGCGTTTGTATGATGACTTATTTTAAAATATCTAGAGCTGAGTCTTACGGATTAAATACTGTGATGGATATCTCTATAGAGCATTTTCAATCACATGACTCGGACCTAACAACGGCCTTAGCAACAGAAGATGTTACAGTTTTTTGCCTTACAGAGGTTAACAGTTACAGAAAATGACTAGCCGTGGAATTCTTCTATTGGAGCATTTGCAATCACGTGATCCCATACCTAAAAACCGCCTTAGCAACAGATAAACAGCAGTTAAAAGCCCTACAGAAGGTACACAGTTAAAAGCCGTACAGAAGGTTAATAATTAACAGTTAAAAGAAAATAACCGGTTGTGACGTCACCTGAAAACACTCTATATAAATTATTTGAACTTAGTACTGGTATTTATATTTAACATTCAGTCATCACCGTCTAAGTACTAAGTTGGTCTTCTCTCGCAACTGAGATTTTCTCCGTAACTGTAAGTCTGGATGGAAGACAATGTATTAAATAAAATTCAAATTATTATAAGTTTATAATTTAAGTAATATTAAGTTTAAATAGCTCAGTTTATATCAGCTCACACATACAAATTTACAAATAAAAATTCCATTGCGAATAGTTGGGTTCTCGTGTAAAAAAAGTATGATTGTTCAAAAAAAATTATATTTCTGTTGAACTTTTTTCTCGGGTAGTACGTTTACAGAGTAACAGTTGTAGACCTCGGAGTAACATTTACCTCTCATAGTAACATTATCTCTCCCACATTTTATACCAGTTTACTTTTCTACTCTAAATAATTATACCCAACTGAAGTTTTCATCCTAAGTAGGAGGAGAGTATTATGTACAATAAATGTTTTGTAACAATTTTCCAATTTGTACGTAGTAGTAAATAGACTTTACAAAAATATATCTTAGCTCAGAACTGTAATTATGTTTGTGTGTTTGATTTTTACCCCTAGGGTCTTCAATTGTATTACGCTTAAGTTATAATTATGCTGCTTTTACATCTATATTTAGTTGTTTTGTTCACTCTTAAATGTTGAGGAATAGGGAATGATTTTGAAAATTAACATTCGACTCCTTTTTTTTAAAGAAATATTAATCAAAATATATAGGATTTACCTAATAATTATTCATGGGAAAACTATTTATAACTGCATAAGTTCAACTGTTTTCTGGTAAAAATTCAATTTTAGAAGTAAATATTTATTTTACATATTTATTAAATAATATGTTTAGAGCAAATAGACATCCAAGTTCACTCAGGAATCCTTTAATTCAAAAGAAATCTCTAAATTATGTTCCATAGATAAATGTAATTAAGTTATAAATGGGATATGTATTTCATATCGCAAATAATTACTGCTCTAGAAAAGGAAATTTTTTCTCGGCATGTGTCTCGAAATATTCTACTTAAATTCATCTTACTCAAAGAACATTACCATTACTTTCAAGACACATTTATAACGTTGTTTAAGCAATTATGTAACAGAAACTATTAATAACTGGATTTCAATAAACACAAGTAACTTTCTATTTATATAGATATTCGTCATGTCATCGCTTCAGGCGCTGCATGACATAACTCAATTCCCCAATTTTTCCAGGAGACAAAAAAAAATGGCTTTAGCTTACATTTTCTAATATGAATGGAGCGATAACAAAACTGGGGATAGCAGCGGTGGTTCTAGTGCATTTTTCAGAAAAGTGTTTATTTCAGGCGAATTTTGAATACAAATCGATGCATAACTCAAAATGGCCGAAAATTGAGTTATGTCATGATGAGCCGTACATGACGATTGGAAGTCGAGACAGGAAGAGATAAATTCTAAATTAATAATAAAATGAATGAGAAAATCAATGTGATCAATTCTTCCAAAGTTTAATTGGTGCTTTTAATCTATCCCCAGTAAAAGGGGATTACAAGATGATTTCAGTTAAGGAAGAGTTTCGGAAGCATCCTGAGCTTCCAGAATGAAAGGAAGCTGATCATTAATTCATGGAAGGCGGAAAATCAGGAAAACTTTAATTTCCTGTAGTGTCGCATGAAGCTTTTGAAGAGGTAAGGAAATTGAAAAAAAATTGACTTAACAAATTGTTTTTATCAGAGAGAGTAGTAATAGTATAGGGTTTCATTAGTTAAAAAGTTCATGGACCAAAAAATGTGTTCTTGACGTTTTATTAAAATTCTAATTTAGGCGTACCTTGAGAGATTCTGGTGAGTATTAAGCAAGAAGGTTTAACTCAAGAAATGATACTTAACTCTTAAACTGATTGTAAAAACACGGTGAAGAATGATTAAGTGCTGTGATGAATTTTTTTTTATCTTTTATATTTCTTTTTTAAAAACAGATCCCTGTTTTTCTCAGATTATTCATATAAAATATAAAAATATAATTAGGAATAATTTCACTTATAACACTGATTAACAATACGTCTTTTCTTTGTTAAGTATATGGTGGTTCATATATTTGATATAAATTGATGTATCTTTTAAAATACAGCACACACCCAAGTTTACAATATTGAAATTTATTTTACAGCCATTTATTTATAGTGTTTTCTACAAACAATTATTTTACGATTTTGTATTTTCCGAACTTAGTATGTAACGGGAGAACAAGTTTTTAAAAAATTTTCCTACCAAAAAAACATAGTTTTTGCTCACTTGTAACTTCTTTCTTCCATTTTACTAAAAACTTTTCTAGTTGAAACCTGGTATTTCAACCTAAATATGTTTTAGTAAAACATGTTGTCTGCAAAAATAAGATGAATTTGTATTCTCTTTAATACATAAAAAGTTACAAATTCCTTTTTAAAATCTCTGTGTTGTGTAGTTAAATGATGAACAAGAAGATTATGAAGAAAATCCCTTAAAATCTAACCATGAAAAAAAGAAAAATTATTTTTACTGCGGTGATTTACGCGTAAGCCAAGAGAGATAATAAGTAATCACTCCATTAAAAAAAGAAAAAAAAAATGCCAGTCCAATAATCCACCACTCAAAAAAAGCTTCACCTCAAACAAGGATTATTTATTTACTTATTTTTAGCTCTCTCTGGCGTTTTTCTCACCTTTGAAAGCGAAAGGTTTTATACCGAAATCTAGCGCTTGTCACCTAGTAATGCCACGATAAGAAAAGGGAATGAAAAATTTCACCCTCTTATGCAAGACGATATATTTTCCAAGGCCTCTTCCCCCAAGCTGTGTGATAAAATGCCGGTGACATTTTCAGGAGTTTTACAGCAGCGTCCGCCATTTTTTTTTTCTCCTTCTCTTTTTTCCTCAAAGAATGGAGGGTAAAAATATTGTAGTGTTTTCATTCATTTTCTCAACCTTATTTACTCCGTTATCTGTTATCAGGTTTAAAGAAAATGTTTTCTACTACTAAGACCTCGGAGGAAAGTTTAAGCCTTGACTGAGTTTGACGGCTTTTCACATTCACTTACAGGAGACGACACAGCAAAGAAATGTGGGCCTTTGTAATGCAATGAAATTATTTTTTAGAACAAAGGGGGATACTGTGAAACGCGTTTATTTATTTAATTTTTGAAGCCATACCATGTAACACATTTAAGATATTTTGTGTTAAAAAGAATTGATTTAGTTTGTGCTTTCTCCTAGACATTTTCATTTTGATTTTATAAACTTTTTAAATAAAACTTTTTTTAAATGTTTTTATGAACTTGAGTAAGAGTTACAAAGAGTTAAATTTTTTTGGCTATGAAAAAGTAAGTTACGATTCTTAATATTTTATGTGTATACAAATACTTATATATACATTTATTAATATCTGTATATGTTACGGGCAATGTGATAAATAGGGCATTATTAATAATGCCCGGGCAATGTGATAAATTCAGTGGAATTTATGAATGAAATTTATCACTTTGCCCGCCTCCACTTCGGGCATTATTAATAATGCCCGATTAATCACTTTGCCCGTAACATATATACTTATAAGTAGCTAGCTGACACACACTATTATTATTCTAAGAAGTACAAAAGTGTTCTGTTAGTACACCAGAACTTAATTAAAAATAGTAAAAAATTAAAACAAAAACGAGAATATTCAAATAGTACTGTATTTATGAGTAAGTCTTTTGTTCGTATCTCGTTAACAAGTATAATAAATCTTATTTAGTATACGTTAATCAATAAATTGTAATCACAAAATCATTAGAAATAACATTAGAATCAATGTCGAACATGCATCACCTAGATTTAATTGATTTTTCCTAATTTAACATTATTTTGAGACATTCAAGTAACTTAGTTTCAAATTAAATTAGAATTTAAACATTCGAGTTTCAATTTTCAGAACAGAATGTAATACAATTTCGAACCTTTACAACAAGTAAATTAGCTGATTACTGAATTTGGGATTTAATAGACGACATTTTTCAATGCACATTAAAAACGATATTTTAAAGAAGAAAAACAAAGAATTTCCTAACGTTATATCCGATATCAAAGCCAGGAATTTCTCTGATCCATCTTAGGAAGGAAAAAAATGAGAAAAACTTTTCAAACTTTCCTTCTTTTCGGTTAGCCGAAGAATAACATGACAATTCTTTGAATGCACTCTAGAAAGAACTCATTCGGCAAATGTCCCTCGAGTTTTCTTTTTGATCGAATAATCGATAAAGCAAAAGGGAATCGAACAAAACTGTTACGTTTAGTAAAGAATCGATTGTTCTTCAACGATTCAATCCGAAGAAGAATCATTCATCATCCTTTCAAAGTATAAATCTATGAAATGGTTTCACGCAGGAAATGGAATGGTTAAAAATGCTTTAGAATTGAAAAGTGATCAAATCTGTGTCATTTTGATCGGTAGAAAAGATTTCGAAAATCGTTTTACATCACAAATTAGTTCGTATGGTGTTTTAAAGGTTTCAAAGAATATTTAAGATTAAAGATAAAAATAATAGCTACAGTTCTTTCTTTAGCAAAACTATGTATTCATATTTCCAAAAAGTTTTAATTACTTTAACTAGACACCAAATTTTAAAAGAAAAACGTTTTCGTTTATTATTTTCTTAAAGTTTTGAGTTTAAACACATTTATACAATTTTATAATTCAATTCTTCGATTATTTTGAAATGAAAGCTTTATTGTATTACATGTCTATAATTGTATAAAATATTTATAATGTCTATAATTTAAGCAATTTATTGAAAAACTTCAAGTAAAAAAAATTAATAACTTAAAGAAGTGGAAGCCGAAAGCAAGATTTCCTCTAAAGCAATTTAGTAGCGAAAAGAATAACATTAGAAAGATTTAAAAGCAGCCACAAAATAAGCCCTAATACCATAAATTTACGATAATTACTTGAAACACAATATACCCTGTCATTTGAAAAATAATTTCTTAGTACTTAAATGCTTAGTTAGAAGGAAGTTCTATTATTACTTAAAAAAAACATCGTAATTTGTTTATTGAGACGATCCTAACAGACTCCAGATTGAAATATATTGTCTTTTATAAAACGGGTATAGAAAAAACATGCATTATCTGATCTCGGTTGGAAACTAGTTTATTCTTTGACTTTTTCAGATTTTTCAGTTTAATACCAAATTATAACTGCAAGTAACAATGTAATTGCTGTTATTTGACGTCTTTTTAAAACAAATATCTAACCAAAACGTATTTAAGACCATGATATAAATCTAAGATGGGGCTTAAGACGATGGTTTTTGTGCATTACTGCAACTTCTTTGAAATAAATGCAAGGGGTTATTAGCTCAAATATCTGAAGAAAATAAAATCAAATATCTTTTGCATTTTCTAAAGTTTGTTTTATGCCTTTTATGTTTTATTTGAATTAAATAATGATCTGAATGTTTTGGAAACGAAGTAGAATATTACTCCTTATTTTAAAAATCATTGTATAAATTGTATGCCATTAAGTTCACTAAGATTAAAAACTTTTTTTTTTAATTACTATTGAGCATGTAGAAAATAATAATGTAAAAAGCATAAAGACCTTTTAGTATAGTTAGCAATATTATTTCATTAACCAATTCATTTTGCATATTTTTTTTTCTAATTCAATCTCATTGAAATTTTAAGTTTTATCAAAAAAAAACTTATTCAAACATTTACTTAATAAAAAAGCAGTTTTTTGGTATGACACCCTTGTTTTAATTAGCGTTACAAATTCAACATTTATTTCACTTTATAGTGTTTTGTAGAACAGGAAATGCACTTCATGATCCCATTAAAAGTTAATGCAGTTTCAATATGTTATCTGCGTTATTTTTACCCCCCAATATGATTTATTTCCTTTTTACAGGCACA
The DNA here is from genome assembly GCA_963680715.1 of Tetragnatha montana. NCBI lineage: Eukaryota > Metazoa > Arthropoda > Arachnida > Araneae > Tetragnathidae > Tetragnatha > Tetragnatha montana. The sequence continues at coordinate 35,562,684 of OY796677.1, forward strand.
TTACATATATATATACTATACAAATCCCTCCATCATGAAAGGGTTCATTTTATACTTGGATTGAATGAAGTTTGCATATGAGTAAAAATCTCTCTGTATATAAGAGTAAGTCTTGAAAATTTTTGAGGAAAACCATTAGATTCGAAAGGAACCCTAATCCTTAGAAATCGTACATTGGACATTGGAAAAACACTCGTTCCCATGATATTTACTTAGTTTACAAGTAAGCTCAGGATTTGCTTCAAAAACTAATTAACTTACTAATTAAAGCAGTCACGATTATTTTGTTTTATGTTTACTGTAATACATGGTGATTATAATTTCGATTTTAAAAAAGGCTGTTAAAAAGAACTACCTGTCAAAATGACCTGGTATTTCATCTGAGTATTCCGGAAACGAAGGAAAGTTTTTTTTGGCAATAAAAGAAAAATCTACATATATTTCCGGTTTTCATTTTTGTCTCAGAGGATTATGGAAAATACAACGCCATTTATTGGTCAATTTTTCTTTTGCCAAAAAAAAATTATCGCCTCTACGAAGAACTCAGACGAAAAATCAGTCATTCTGACCAATATTTATTTTCTCTACTACCTATAACCTTTTAAAACAAGACTTATTTTAATCAAAATGTACAATACGCAATTTTGCAAACGGGTCTGAACAAAAATAACGATTTCTTCTCCTTCTGCTTACAGACTCGAAAAAATACCCTTCATAAACTTCGCCCACCAACAAACTAGCTCTTCCATAAAGAATGCACTCCAGAGCAATTTAACAACATTTACAAGTCGATACACGACTTTAAGAGACTGCTACTCCCCCAGCCCTCTCTGTAAAAGGAACTTTATGGCATGGATATTATTTTTCAGGAGCGCAAACCGTAAAGTCCATTCATCCTTAACGTTACCAGGGCCCGATAGGAGAGAGATGGTTATTGACATGTCTATTAAAGCCCTGCCGTCGGAAATGTTTTACGTTGTTTTAGTGAGAGTCGATATTTCCTGCGTTTTACAGTTACTTGATACGGAGAGAGAAATTGCTTGTCTATCGGTGTTGGTTGAAAGGTTGAAGTAGGGTAAGTGGGAATTAGTTGGAGAAAGATTTGTGTTTTCGAGGTAAGAACGTAATAGACGTGATGTGAATGAAAAATTTATTCGGTGAGTTTGTGAGTGTGGTGGTTCGGATTCTTTTGTTCAGTATTGACTGACCCTTAAGCCTAAAAGGTTTTGGTTGATTTAGATTTATTTATCGGACTGAAACAGGAGTTGTTGGTGAATATTTTCACCAAAGCTTCATAGTTTTGTGAGATACCGTCGAGGTTAATAGAGTGTTTTCAGGTGACGTCAGAACGGGTTATTTTCTTTTAACTGTCTACTTTCTGTAGGGCTTTTAACTGTTGCTAAGGCCGTTGTTTATCTGTTGCTAAGGCGGTTTTTGGTTATGGGATCACGTGATTGCAATAGAAGAATTCCACGGCTAGTCATTTTTTGTAACTGTTAACCTCTGTAGGGCAAAAAACTGTAACCTTCTGTTCTAAGGCCGTTGTTAAGTCCGAGTCTTGTGATTGAAAATGCTCTATACACCTTTATTGTCTTGCTAATACGAGTAAATTGAAAGCCATTAGGGAGGTGTGAATACACAAATTATTATGATTTAAAATTAAAACAGGAAGACTTGAAAAAGACAATGAACCAATTTATATAAATGATGAACTGTAATGCCTAGCGGTAGTAGTAATAAGTATTGAAACACCATAGACTCATTAGATCCATACATGTTTGTCGTTAAGTACTAAAACAAAAATAATAGTTATAATAAATTGCTTGGTAAGAATCTCACAGTAAAAATTATTTTACACATATTTAACCATTTAAATTAGTAATGAAATTGTTATTCACGTATATCGTCTTTTCTGATAATGATCAGTACATCTTAACAATATTTAATACATTTAAACATTCTTAAACACTACTGAAAAGTATTGCTCGTTTAAAAATAATTCTATTCACTACTACAAATTTATTCTATTATTACCAAAATAAAAATTAAACACACACGTACACACTTAAATTAAACAAAGCATAACATATCTGACGATAATTTCAATTTATATAGTTAAAACACAAAACCTGCACATAGTTTACATTCAGAAAAGCCCCCCCCCCTCCGAAAACGATACATTAAAACATATCCTTAACTAATTACTTCAGAAAATAAAATAGTTAGACATCTTCCTCGAAACATTTTTTAAGAAACACAAAACTTACTCAAACAACCCGCCATTTTAGTATCCAGCTTTTTAATTATATTTCTTAATTACATTTCGGATAGTTGGAAATGATTATTTTTACGTCCAAGCTAATTGCCAAGCAGCGTAGAAGGGTTTTTACTTGACTATATATTGCTTCTCGGGGAATCAGACACCCGATCTGGGGTCATTAGGCTTCATTAACAGTTCCTGAGGGTCACCTTAGCAAGACAAATAAATCTGGGTAGTTTTCGCACTTTCTTGCCCTTCTTTGCTTACTTAGGTACATGAAGTATAGCACAGAAATATTTCAGTGTCAAAGTTGTTTTAGTTCTTTTTATGTATAAATACGTTTTTCTATTTAGTATTTCATTTAGTTTTTCATATATAATTTTATGTTTTCTTTTAATCGTGATGTTGTATATCTTACGATCCTATTTAATTATGTTACAATTTTAATCAATTACATTTTTCTTCAGTAATAAAAAAGGATCGCATTTTCAATTAACCTACCATCAAAAAGAATATTTATTACTTTTGAAGGAACTTTTTTTATAAATACTTTTGAAAAGCATTTTATGAATATTCTTCAAACCTATCCATGCACAAAAGTTTCCATGCTTAAATATTTACGTAAAATGATTAATTGAACATAAAATGAGTTACAATTAAATGCATTTGTTATTCATAGAAGCTAATAATCAAAAATGTATAATATTGGCTACATTTTGTATTTCAAAGAATACAATTGTATGCCAAATGGCAAATACATGAACTAATGTTTTACAATGAAAGAAAATATTTATTTACATGTGGATCAATATAAATTAAAAGATTTTACATCTAATGCATATAAATATACATCATATATGCTATTTTTACCAACAATACACAAATTAATGTTCTACTCTACTACATTATTAGAAGCTAGGGAAATCCATCATTGTAGTGTCAAACTTATCTTCGCCAGGCAATCTGTCATTCTTGCTAGTAGACGGTAAGCTAGACGGATATACAAAGACTGATGATTTGACGCCTCCTATATGTTATAGAATTCATGATCCCTCACTATTGACATGAAAGAACTCCTTGAAGCAATGCCTAATAATAACAGTTGGGTGTTGTAAATTAGTTTACTGTGATTGACATTGAAATGAAGAAAACTTCAGTTTCATGGTAAAGTTTCGGTGACTTTAAACACTAGATAATCTTAAACTAAGTTCAAAGTTAAACTAGGAAAGAATATTTATGACTGATCTCAGATTTGCGCAATAATTTATTGTCTAATTATGTTTCTTCTACCTAAATCTTCTTTAAGAGAAAACATTCGATACAGTGTGAATAAGTATTTATGCTAAAAATGATGTAAAAAATAAAAATTAATGGACATTTTCTTTCTTTTACGTTTATTGGGAAATTTATATGTTTGATCAAAATTCAACTAATGTACAGCGAAACAATTATTATACAGGAAACAGTTATGAAGTTATTGAAGTTATCTTACGTAACCAAAGCTATAAAATGTTTCACAAAATAGTACGAGGTATCAAAATTCATAAAAGGTAAGCAAAAACTGAATCTAGAATGGTAATTAGTTGTATTCAAAGTTTTATAAATTTGAATTTATTTAGAATTTTACAGTAAACTAACGTTAATAATTAAGCACTGTAAAAATACACACTGATATTTTTAGTACAACTAATGCATTATTTCTTAAAGACAATAGAAATGGTCGAGAAACTGGTTTTAAGACCCTCACAATACCTTAAGCATAAACGATGCGAACAAAGATAATTAAGTTTTTTTCGTGAGTTTCTTATCTTAGAAGCCTTTGTATAAGAGCAGTTGCAGGTTTAAGATAGGATAAGGTGATTAATTATCATTGCTTAGATCCTTCATTGATCCACATTACTGTATTTATATAGTTTTTGCTTTATTGGCAGGACTAAGACCGTATTAACAGCATAAAAACTAACGGAATAACTAAAAATGACCTAATCAGTGATAAAGGATTTTTACACCATACTTGTGTTGATAGAGAAGTTGACTTATTTTTTATTGATATTTCAAGTAACTTTGATCTGAGGTGATTTTTATTTCCTTCCTTTATTTTGTTCTCATTACTTATGATGACCAAATGCCATCCTTATACTTATTTAACCAAAAGTTCAGTAGAAATTTATTATTTATCATTCAAAACGACACTTTTAACTATACTGAAACCCTTCAAAAGGTTTTTACAAATATAAGGAAAATTCTGTCTAGATTAGACGTGTATCTCATCTGTCCCTTTCTTATTTACTAGCTGATAAGTTATAGTCGGAATGACTACATAAAACAAAAAAGGGTCCCAAGGGACGACAGAAATTTAGATGGAACAATCCTAAAGCTTGCTCTTGCTTATCTTGAGAAAATTCACTATGTTATCCTTTAAATTAATTTGCAAGTTGAAGAAAATAACTATTTTTAGTAAAAGACAAAACTGTAAAGTCAGGAGCCAAATTCCAATTTATCATGAATTATTTAAACCTGTTTAACAATCTTAATACCTAAGCCCAAATCCCTTTCACTTCTACTTTTATTACTTTTAAAACACAATCGGGTTTTTTTTTTGTTTGCATAAATATCCGACTGGAATAGTTTTTTGATTGAAGATTATATATTTTTCGTTGTTATTCTTTCTCTCTCAAGAGGATATCCACTTTAAACTATTCAAGTCAACTTCAATTTTAGTTTATTTGAAAACTACCGTTTTTAAACCAGTTATGTCGTAGAATAGCTCGATTAAAATTAATACCTAGGATATACTTTGCGAAAAAAAAGTAATTTATCATATCCTTGTTCATATAAAAGCGAAACTCTCTTTTGTGAAAAAATTTTAGAACAAAGTAGGCACACAAATTTTTAATGTACTTTAATCTTAAGTTCTGATGGGTAAACTACTTTTCTTTTCAAAGGTGTTCTTCCTTTTTCTGTGTGCACTTCGTTTTTAACACTTTTCGTGATAATAGTTTTAAGTTTGTAATTTTGAAATAAGGTTAAACATTATAATGAGTAACTTCTAATAATATAAGCATACAATGACGCAAAAAAAATATTCTAATACAAGGTATATCTAATTTCACTTGACTTGATATTTCTTGAGAAAGAAGAAAAAATTACAAATATACGATAGAATAGTATTATTTTTTTATTCTTTCAGTGGAAAAATTTCTTTAATTTAACAGTTTTATATATTAAAATTAAAAACAGTAGGTTTTGTTCCTTAAACTACTGTCATTCATTTTCAAGTAATATCAAAAGAAGTAGTATATTTGAGATACGTTTTTTAATATTCTTAGATGTTGTTTATATCTATTCAGTACTATACAAATCTTAAATATTAATAACTATTCATAAATGTTATTGATGTTTTGACACATAAAATTTCCTTTTCAACGTTAATTGTCAAAAAGAATTAAATTGAAGCAACTCGAAGTAAAAAAAGTACCGATAATAGCTGTTCCTCTTGTTTACCTTAAGATCTAATTCTTTTTTTCAACCCATCCATCTTCAACACCTTATATTTTTCTTTCATCCTAATTCCTCTAACAACAACCAATAAAAAAAACCTGCTCATCGGCTCTTCCAGAAAATCTAATTATTCTTGCATCAGCGAGCACCAAACCTATTCTCTAACAAGAACAAAACGAGGCCACAAAAGAAAACTGCTAACAAAACCAAAATGGCGCCAGCCAGCAGAAAAAAAAATGGCACCAAAAAGATTTTTCCTCTCATTAACACCTCCTTCGTTATGATGACTCTATAGAATACCCAGATCAAAACAAGCATAGAATCACCTAGAAGAACGAAAAAATCGAATAACAAAAAAAAATCACCACAAGCCGTGAGAACAAGCAATCACTACACGCAATATCTCCTGCTTTGGAAGCTTTTTTTGCCTCACGTTTCCACCTAGCTGCGTTTCTTTCTTGTGGTGTTGTTTTTGGGAGTTTATGGGCACTGGCGAGCGTGCGATTATTCATTTCTCCTAGTTGTTCTCGCCTGCTGTGTAAATGACAGGTTAAACGGAATTTATGGGGCTGGGGATATAGCACGGTGAGAATGTGCTGCTACAAATCACGCTACAAGACGATTTTAGGACCCGGTTTCGTCTTGTGTAGGCTGTGGAAGGGTAAATTAGATTTAAGGTACTTTTTGAGGGCGAAAGTAACATGCAGACGAGAATTTTGTTTCTTTGTACGTCTGGGGCTAACTGCAACTTCGGTAATGAATAGTTACTCCTGCTTCCGTGTCGCTTGCCTGAATATATAAACAGAGGGAAAATACTGGGAAAGAGAAAGAAGCATAAACATAATCTCATATCATACCTTATTATAACATAATAAACATAATCATTTTACATCAGGGATATTTACTTTCACAACTTTTCCAAACTGAAATATGTTTTAATTCATATTATTTTATAATTGTGTTTATTTTTTATGTTCTTCGTGTATTACAGAATAAATAAATTAATAAAATAACCATAATACCATAAAAGTATAATATTTACTAAATAATCTCTTTAAAATCAGCTATACAATGTTATCCATCAATCTGAACGATATTAACCAATCACGATGGATTTTTTTTTTTGTCACCAGAGGTTTCGCATGTTCGCCAGCTGTGGCGGTGCTGACAAGCGTTGGTTAGTTGATCAACATACTAGTTCTCAGAATACTAAATTATATAAACATGAGTTTAACTAATATTGGTTGACCAGGCGGTTAACTAGAATCTCATAATACGGCAGTAAGTCTCGATAACTATTGGCAGCAATGATGTTTCTCTCGTTAGGATACGTGAATTATTATTTGCTTGGATATATTGGTTACACAACGTATGAAATTGAACCTTCTAAAAATAAATTTCGGATAGATCAAACAAGTATGAATAGATATTACATTTTTCATATCTTTCAGCCTTGGGCTTTTTACATTACCACGAACAATACTTTCGTGCTACTAAAAAGACGGTTTTCACCATTTTCAAAGGAAAACATCTTTAAACTGGAATATTCTTTATTCTAATATTTTTTTTCCTTTAAGATGTTGTATTTACTATTAATGTATTCAGAAAAGAAATAGTATCATTAGTTCTTAGCTTAACAGCTAATTCCACCATTAAATAAAATGGTTTTATAAGTAAATACAAATAAAACTGTTTTATTTGAAGCACTGAAAAACCTTCAAATGTTTTCGTTTTGTCTAAATATATTATAGATCATAAATATACCAATAGAGTTGTATTGATATAGATTCTATTATTTAGTTTTTCAAAAAAAAATTAAATATGTGATTGAATTCTGTAAAAAGCTGAAAGTTTCATAATATACCTAAAGCTTCTATTTATTGTTAAGGAATTTCTGAAATTTATACGTATAGGATGAGAGATATTTCAAAAGACATTTTCAGACATAAGAGAGTTATACTTTTCTTTAAAAAAGTCTCCTATTGCTTAAATAATATATTTATTAATTTCATAGAAGTCAGAATGCTGCAACACATGTTGATATAAAAAGAAAATTGCTCAGTCTACTTGGATAAGAAATATTTCCAAAGTGAGCTCATGCTATTCAGAAGAGATTCATAATAACGAGATTCAAAAATAAGAATTTGTTTATTTCTTTGGATGTTTTTCATTTTACAACTAATTTCTTCATCAAGTAATGAAAATTTTAATTTAATATAAATAGCTATAGAATTCACTATTCCTGAGTCAGTCACATTATCAGTCATAACGTTGTAATATGGAAAGTAGATTATTTGAGAAATATGTATGTATCCAATTCATATGAATTACAAAATAAAATTATAAATTCCTATTCCAGTAATAAAACACTATCAATCTCTACCTGTATATAAATTCTTCCTATTCGTCTCTTGTTTATCTATATATTGTATTACCCATAAAAATAACGTTGAATTAAGAATAGCATGAAATAAAGAAACGTTCTAAAAACAAAGTACCGAATTAATTGAACTTATGTAACCTAAAACTTAAAACAGACAATATAACATTATTTAGGTTGATTCTAAAAATAAACCATTACATAAGTCCCTCTTCATATTTTTTTATTAATTTTTCTTATTTATGTGTTAACTCCTCGTATTCTTACTTTCAATGAACTATAACTTTTTCCTGAAATAGTTTTCCTCCAGTTCTAGATAGACATTTTTTTATAAAAACCATAAGATAAATTAAGGTTTTTCTCATAACTTACAAAAACACCCAGAGTAAACTGGAGATAACTCTAAAAAGGGAACAAAATATTAGCAAGTACTTTCCAAAAAAGAAACTTCCACATTTCCATAATATGAAGAAATATGTCGGGTAAAACTCTAACGCACCACAAAATTATTTTCTCGACCGCATTTATTCAGATGAGTCTCTTTTGGTATACATTCATTTTTTACGCTTCCCTTTGAAGAAAAGGAAACCAAGCTTATTTTTTAGTTGAGAATCTCAATATTTCATTTACTTATTATATTTTCATTTTTTTAAAGTCCAGAAATAGTTGTAGAAATAGGAAACATATTGCAAGAACTAAGTTGCTTGTAGTAGCACGTTAACAAAGAGTTAAATAGAATAAGTGCTTTGATTTCTTGAAGAAACTCTTTTATAAAGCTCATAATATAACATAGGGTTTAAAGTTACTTTTTGAAATTTAACAACGTTACTATAGTTAATTGCCGACTCCATCAACTTTGTTCTATATCACTGAAAAATAGGGAAATTAGTCCCCATTAATACCCAAGTACACATCCTAATTTAAAACAATAGAACAAATAATTAAAAATTAACTAAAAAATTGTTGTACCTGTAAACAATTAACTAGTATTCATTTTTATTCATTTGTATGTAATTGTAATGTAGTATATGTGAAGAGCAGTAGCCCAACTACTCAACTCAACATCTTAAAAATAGTTTCAGTTTAAAATGAAATTAAAGGATGTTCTAAAAATTTGCTTCTTTTCAATATAAAAATACATGCACACAATAAATATCAAGACAAAACTTTGATTCATAAAAATATAGACACTTTAAAGTTTTATCAAGTTTGATTATTTTTAAAATGTCTTTCCTCAATACATCTGTGCGAAACTCACACAAAATTATCACATTTTTTTTATTACTTGCAACTTAAACTTCTCACCATTTAACCCAGGAAGTCCTATCAGTACCTTTTGGTACCTGCAAACTTATCAAAGGTTTCAAGGAAAATAAATATTGAGAAACAATTACTTCAGGCTTTCCCGGGTTAATTTTCTCATACAGCAAAAGTATATTTTTACTCCTGTTCTAAAACTTGCGTACTACATCAACCTTGTTATAAGTCACTGTTTTAAATAGTTTTTACTTAGATGTTAGATGATTGGTTAGATGCTTATTTATTTCTGTTTAGTAGGTTTCATAGGGATGTGGTTCGAAATCCCGACAATCATCTGCACGTCAGGTACGTTTGCTCGACAACTCATTTGTCCTAGATAGGAATCTATTGCAGTATTTTAGGTTGGGGTGGTTGTAGGAAGCTGCGTCCCAAGATTCCCGAGATTATGTCTCATGACAAAAGGGGGCTATAACCTAAAAATTAAGGTCCTATCAAGAAAAAAAGTGACATCATAGGAATAGCATTGACAGAACATGAAATAAAGGTCAAATATACATGCCGCCAATGCTATTCCCATGACAGCTTCATACAACCACCCAAACCTAAAATATTAAACCTCTAATACTTCAACAACGTAATATATTCTTATCTAGGACAAATGAGTTTTCAGGCAAACGTACCGCAAATGAGTTGTCGGGCAATCCCGTAACGTGTCTCCCGTTACATAGTTGTGTCGGATTTTGTTAGTTTTTACTTCGTTACTTTTGCCTATTGTTTATCACATAATCATTAAAATATAAAACCTATTTTTTCTAATGCAGATACTGGGATAGTTCTAAAAATAAGCCTGAAAATTTCTTTTTTAATTAACTTTTTAGAGTGAAATAGTAGGTGTTTCGTCTTCGTGAAACTATCAAATTCTTACCAGATGAAAAAATGTTAAACTTAACTTAGAAATCCCGTTCACACAATACTGGTCTATTCTTTGAAGTTCCTTTAACGAGTTAACAAGTTACGTCTATACTTGGTTTCACATTTTCTTTTTGACACTTCAATTGGTTCTTTTCCAAAGCTACACACTTTGCCCCAAAGAGGAAACTTTTTTTTCGATTTTCTTGCAAGGTCCTTTAATAGATTTTATCTTAGAAACCAAAAGTACTTCGAAGTGAACTCTTAAGATTTAGGGAGTTTACCAAGAGTTGTCTTCTCTTCGTTGAATTCCTTTACAGCTTAGAATTAGGAAAAGTTAAAAAAGATGTCATTAAATCATACGTTAAATTTTGAGAAACCTATATATTAAAAATTAAAATATGCTTTCTGAAGTTAAAATTTCTAGACTTTTAACGGTAATTTATATTTTTAATGTCTAAAAAATAATTCTAATAAAGAAAATTTTTATAAAGATTTATTGAAGATTAACTTATTTCCTTTCATTAAAACCCTATAAGTTACTTTTTCTATTATTTAAAACTAAATAATTTTTTGAATACAAAAAAAAATTATTTTAAATGGGAAAAGATATGAAAACACGCTTTTCTACAAACAGTTTAAAGAAACAAATTCAATTACTTTCTATTCAAGTATTTATTAAACGATAAACATTTTTAACAAGCTCTGCATCTCAATAGGATATCATAGAATTCCTGAATTCAATACAAATAAATAATACCACTAGAAATATATTTTCAGTGCAAATAACTGTATTATTCCGACATGGATAAACCAGAACTAAATTGTTCTATTCTATGCATCCAGTTACAAAATCTAGAGAATAAAAGGCGATTTCATAAAAGTAAAAGTTTTCATATTTGGTGAAAGAATAAAGAATTCTTCCTTTATAAAATTTTGAATCAAAAAGAGTTAGAAATATTCCATTTTATGGCTTTCGATTTATGATTACCTACATGGTTTCAGGCAATACTTTCTCTTTAGTAATTTTAGCAATCATTACCGTCAAAATAGAATTTTGGGAAAGCGTTTTTGTATGATGCAAACATTGAAAAGCCTTTGTTAAGGAATACCAATATCGTAAATCCTGAGTGCTTAAAACTGGATATTTCATCATATTTAATAAAAATTATGTTGTTCATCATCCCAAATATTATAGTTCAACTATTATTAATTTTGTCTATCGTTGTAAAACCTTTTATTGTAAACTTCAAATGACGTAGTGGTTAGTTTAAGAGAAGACACATTATTAAAGCTAAAAATTTTATACCTCGAAAGAAAAAAATCTACTTTTATAATGAATTGAGAATTTTTCATCCAAAATGTTCCTTATGACAACATTATTTCGTTTGAATATCATTTTTAAAAATACATTTTTTAAATTTAATTGAATGAAAACATTTAATTTTTACTTTAAGTATTACTTAATCTTTCTATTTCATCACGGAGAAATTACATCACTGTATTTCTCCTATTTTACTTAACATCTATTTACATATCTGTAGATTAATTATCAGTGAAAACAAACATTTTGAAATGGAATATGAAATATTTCGAAGAATTTTTATACAATAATACACTGATTAAAAAGTACTATTTAAAGTCGTTCATAGATAAAACTAACCACCTAAAAAGTTAACCAAATCGATAAGAAAAAGATAAAAAAGTACACGTGTGTCAAGTTAACTACAATACAAATAAAACACATAGGTACAGTTACATACAAAAGAGGAAAAACTGGTTTATTAAAATTTGTTTCATAGTTTGATATTGTAAGACTTCCTTATTTCCTCCAAATTATATTTTTTGATATAAACTATAATTGTGGACATTCAACGACGTTTATAACATTTTCTCATAAAAAAGGGATAAATCCTCAGGTGCACTATTTATTTACGGTTATAAATAGCTTGACCAGAACAAACTAAAACCTCTTTTACAAGTTGAAAAAATTGCTTCATGACGTCCTATTATTATTTTATCAACCACAGTAACATCTTCCACCCAGTGAATCTGCCCTACAATATAGTGGAGCCTTTCGCCTCAAATAGCATCAAAGCCCCTGGACAAATACCACGCATGCGCGATCCAAAAAAAAAAATCATTGCTTCGGATTGCTCAAACGCTTGTGGTCTCGGACAACACGTACGGACACAGAAGCGAAAGAGAAAAAAAGAAAGATCTGGTATAAAAGTCTTCCCCGGGAAAAAAAAATCGGGAGATATTGCGTGACACTACCTTTCGATTGCTTGTTCCAGTTTTTTCCTTTGGCTTAAGTGGGAGTTTTTTGGGAGAATTTTTCGATCGGCGTTTGTTTGCTTTGATAAGCAGCAGTCATAATGAGAGGAGAGAGGTAATGAGAGGAATAAGCCATTTTGTGTCAAAGATGTTGCCACTGAACTTAGTTGTAATTATGGGAAAATATGAATGAAAAGATGGAGCCTCGTTTAATGGTGTCTTTATTATTGAAACTGTTGTGGGTGGCAATAGCCAATTTGTAACATCTTTTTAAATGGGGTTTTCCAGTTATATTTTTTGTTGTGTGATGTGTAAAAGGGATGATAGATGAGCTCATTATTGAATAGTTTGTTTATAATTTTACTTGATGATTAATTTTATTTTATTTTTGCCTCAATAACTAGAGTAATCAACCTACAACATTACTTTTCCTTGTATGACTGACTAAACCACTATAGTGAAAGATGCCGAAATGATAAAGGGGGTTTTTACTGTGCAAAAGAAAATTTTGCTGACATAATTTTGTTTCAGTTGTTATTTATTGTTCAGTGATATTTATACGATTACTGTCAATATTGGAGATATTTCTTTTATTTTCATATTATAAAGTCCTAAATAGAATTTTTAAATTTGTATACCAAAATTAAGAAGTAAAATTACTTTATTTCATGAGATTTCTTAGTGTAAGAAGAGAAAATATTTTTAGTGTGCTATTCCTCTACTATCGAGTAAGGAAATAATTTGTATAGGTATTAGTTTTAATACATTTCCAATCCAATAACCATAATAACAAAGTAATAATATGTGTTTCAGTTTTTAAAATGTACATAAATAAAAGGGGTTTGAAAGCCTTGTTAAGTATAACATATGAAAATATGTGTAGAAGATAATTAAGTCTAAGTGATTATTTTATTTAAAAAGAAACTATTACAAACGTATATTCTTCAAACTCTCATGAAGTAAAAGAAGCTTGGAGAATTCCAAAAATAAAAGTGATGATTATCCTCAAAACTTTAATGAAAAGATACTATGTGTGAGATTAAAAGGATACAATTCACGTATTTGTAGGAAAATATTTATCTAAACTTTTGAAGGATTATATACTTTTAAGATTTAGTTATCTATAATAAAGATTATCATCAATACTTAAGAAATGTAACTATATTTCTCATTGAAAAAAATTATCTTTATAAACCTTATTTGAGAAATTTTATAACTCTAACATCTATTGAACGCCATAGCAAATTAATTCTCGTCTATATAAACAACTATCATTAATTTTTTTCCTGAGTTGGAGTCACTAACCACCACAAACACATTGTTGCCACCACATCCAAAAGTAATACCACTTTTATCTATCACCAAACCAACACATTTATTTCCCCTATCTAGTAACCACCCGAATAAAAACCCCATCCGATGAAATAATGAAGACAACCCGTTTTTGGCATTGAACACTGCCCGAAACACCGAGTAAGTTATCCGTCTGATGGCCCTCGCGGCTATGTTTTTATTGTTCTTATCATCATGTGTTTACCCCGGATGTAAGTCCTCGTTTCACTCTCTCTCATCCTGCCGGATTATTTCTTCCGATGGAATGGCAACCGGAAAGGGGGCCCCAAGCAACGCCCGGTAGCCATGGCGACCAACTTAGCGTTTCAGCATTCGGCTGCACTAAAGCTGCCATCTTATATATAGTGTTGGGTGATTTGTTCTTGGATATGAATCCTTGGAATGGGAACGTTTCTTGGTATGCAAGATATAATCAAGCCGCCTAGTTGTTTTGGTTGTGACAAGACAATATAATATATTGGGCTGATAAATTCGGAGAAGAGTGGGACTATTTGAGGTTCTACGTTGTTTTTACAGTAAAGTTATAGGAATTCATATTACATTGAGGGAGATGTCAGTATTGAGCAAGATATTCACTCACGAAAGCTGAAGAAAACAATATTAATAGATTACCTTCGGAATGTGTTTTCACTTAAACATTGTAAGAAGAATTATCTCAAGTAATCTAGAGAGTAAAAATCTCAAAAAAAAAATACTCCAGAACATAATAGAGTATGTAAAAGATTCATCCTTTTTGTTTCAAATTCCACTCAATTAAGTTTTTTTCTAGAAAATAATGTCCAATTTTTGTAAATGTACGAGTCGCATTTAAATGTTATTTTCATCAGTTTAATTTGATTGCATCTCTCTCCCAGCTATTTAGCATCTATATTAATGTTCCTTCATCATCTAAAATGTTTTAAAATCTTGAAAGAGTCTTGCACTCATTCTTTCTAAACTTGATTAATCAATCTTCCAATTGAGCTAAAAAAAACATTAAATATCAATATAGAATATACACTTCTATTTATAAAGGGATATTAATGAAGATAATCCTAAATTAACTCAAACGAACAAGAAAATGAACATTAAAGGAACATTAAATTGTTATTAAATGCATCAAGGAAGAAAAATCATCTAAGCAAAATAAACAAAATGGGTTCCGTAAGAGAAAAAACAATAAAAAGTTTAACTCACATAAACCAGATTAAATTAATTTTCTATTTGAATAGGGGAGAGTAGCCCAAAGCGGGAAGGGTAATATTAAAAGCTCAAAAATCTCAGTTATTGTTTTATGGTAATTACAAATTGAATTTATATAATACGTGTTATCGAACTATAAAAAATACGTGACAGCGTCGGATTGTGCCAAATAATGATGATGAAAAACTCGTCAAAAAACCTCTTTGCCCCTCTAGGTGGCCCAAAGCGGGTAGCCCGTTTAAGACAAAGTTTTAATCTACCTACCCGCTTTACCCCAATACCCAAAGCTCCTTTCTAACTTTAAGAGGGGTTAAAACCTCAAAAATATAAAAAACACTTACAGTTCTTTCATAGTATTTTAAAGTTATATTTTGTCATAATAATATAATATTATCAACAGTATGATAAATGTATACCAGTTTTCAACTATTCAGAAGGTAAATATTTTTAAGTTTTTATAACAAAATCGCCATTTTTTATACTGCTCCCAGTTACACTATATTACAAGTGGAGTGTTCAGTTAATCACAGCATACACATACTTTGACACTCGGGTACCATCCGGCAATAAACGAGCCCCTGCCCGCTTTGGGCCCCTGCAGTTCAATTTTTATAAGTGTTCCATTTTCAAACGTAAATACTTACATAATAGCTAATTACTTAATTGTGTAACTGCTATCATTCCATTTTTTGGTACAAAACGAAATATCTCACACTTCTACGCAACTTAAAATATATCCCCATTAGTTTAAATCAATTCAAATAGAATTCGAAACTAGCCATCAGAGTATAAAAAAAGACGTTCATCTCTTAACTGAAAAAAGACGTCCCCAACTTCCATAGTTACGAAAATCGTCTTACGTCTCCAACTGCGAAGACGTGATAAGAAATAATACCAGCCGGAGGGTACGGGAAGACATTTTTCTCCCTTCAAGAAAACTCGAAATTCACGACCCAAGAATCGATACAGAAAGCAAACAGACTCCCTCTAAACGAGAAAACTAATTTTTCCAACTGTCAATGAGCTCTAATGAGTATTCCTGGCTCTCAAAAGCTCCGTTTTTTAGCCCCTTTCCGAAGTTTTTATTGTGGAGAGAGGCCGATAGAAAAATGTCCTATTTTCTAATTTCATTTCTCATAATAATTAGTTTCTTCGGGAGATCCTGGGTAAACGTGTCCATTGGAGAGAAATTGGTTTTCTGGGAGATGCGTTGGATTCTAATTATGTAAATAAAGTAATGTCTTTGGGGATGTAAGAAAGAGATTAGAATATTTTTTAAATGCCATGCGAGTTAAAATATCATCAATAACACTAATTTGGTGTGAAATTGGTATTTTTTTGTTTGCTTGTGGAGAGACTTAATGGTATTTAAGTGAAATGGTTCCATAACATAATAGCCATTTTATTTTGTTGATAACAAGAAAACATTTCAAATTTTCGAGAAATACTACGCTGAAGCGCGATTTTGTGAACTTGAAGGACATACTCAAATATTTACACGAAAGAAAGTTATTAAATACTATGCAATATTTTAAATCTACCTTAATCGAAATTTATCTATTTTACAAAATAAATAAATTTCTATTAAGATTTTAAAATAGTAAATAATGTCACATTTATATTTCATGTATTCCAGTTTTAATAAATAGAAAGTTATCAACATATAATTTATACTGAAAAGCACTCAAAACACAAAAATAATCACTATCCTATAATTTTAAGACTTAAAAATTAATTTACTAGTTGCTCTAATAACCCTAACTACTTACAATATTTTTGAAAAGAAAAGGCTTTTTAGCATTGTCTGAGTCAATTATAAGTATTAGCTGAGTAGAGTGAAAATAAAAAGTTTGAAAAAAAAAAAGAGTCTTAAAGATTGATTTTATTTTATAAATGGAAATTATGTCTAATAGTTGCGTTTTGGATAAGCTTAAAGTTCGTAAAAACATTAGTTTTCGTTTAAAAAAGAACATTGATTGTATGTGTATGTCATGATTCTTTCAGACGCAATACCGCAAAGTGATTTTATTGAATAGTGAGTTAACATCCCAAAAATCAGCAAGTAGAAGAAATATTCGGCATAGCCAGACATTATGTACAGGATGTATTGTCGCAACATATTGGCACACTTGTCACATATGCAAACAAACATGTTTTTATTAACTTAGTATTGGTTTTCTGCTGGATATACGCTTTTCGTTATTTCATTTGGATATAGTTAACCATACAATGGAATATCATATTCATTTGTTATCCTCATTTCATCAAGATTATTTTAGCGACAAAAACTTGGACAAGCACTTTATGCTTAATTTATACTAAGGGAGGCCATTTAAATATTATGTAAGCATCCAAGGACAAGGGAATATTTTCTATTTGTTTAGTTTTGCTGGGGGAAAAGTGGGGGATGGAGTCAAAAGATTTCCATAAACGTAATTTGTAATATTTGAACGGCACCTAAGGGATATTCGTAATTCAAAATACAATACAATAGCTTGTCTTTATTCATAAAGGATTATTTGTAAAGAATGTATACAATTATTTAATATACAGTGTGTTTAAAAATCCGTGTCACGGCTTTCACATGCTAATATCTCCTCGAATATTTAAGATATTTACATGAATTTTTTTCTGTGTGCTTGTCATGATATTGCAAGCAATTTCTTATTGAAGGTTTCGTATCTCTTTTAGTTTTCTAATTATTTGTTTTACTTTCTTACTTTGCCACTATCGGTGCCGTAAGCCGTCTCAATGGATTCAGCATGTTCACTAACTTAGGGGTAGACCCTACTACCACGACCCTAAAAGACATTAGTTCCAAATAATAGCCCTGAAAGGACTTTTGAAACACCCTTTAATATATGGGTATATTTTTCAGTAACTCTTAATACTCTTTAATTTAACTCTTGCTAAACACACTTTCAACAATCGCAACAATTTCAATCTATTTTAAGAACACCAATACCCATTTGTGACTGAAACTATAGCCGCTGTTTCGCCAATTTCATCATTCGATTCTAAGATTAAACGGAATTTCCTTTCGCGTTATTAGAACACTAAACAACATCGAGCATATCAAATGGAGATAAACGCTCTTTAAAACTTAAATCTTCGGCTTATTTCCCCGAAAAAAGTACTCATTCAAAAGTTTTTCAAGAGTCGGAGAAATTTACAACTCGGAAGAAATCTCAGCGGAACCAATCTTTCGAAACAGCCATTTTCCGGTGGGAAAAAACGCGCACCTCCGAACGTTTCCGAAGACTTTTCGAATCCAAATTGTTTCCTTCTTTTGTCCCGCTCTCTTCGAAAAAGAGATAATAGAAATAAGTCAGAATTCGGATTACGTTTAAAAGAACGTTTTTTTTTTCCGAGAGAGAGGGTAAAAACATTTTTCAAGGAAAACCATTTCGAACCATGACTTGGCTTTAATATAAGCTGGGGATATTCCTTAAAGAAAGAAGCACAGGCTGTAGTATTATATCCAATAACTTGAAGAGTTTGCTTTCAATGGAGGCTATTTAAACATTACTGAGTCGAAGAAAACTGGGAAGACGTTGAGAAAGTTTTATAAAATGAGCTTCTCTCACTACTGGAGCTGTCCCATGCATATTTTATAAAGTTATGAGATAAGGAAGGGGCTTTGATAGATTTAGCCGGGGGCCATTTTCCTGAATTTCCCCTGTTTGTGTGCTATAATAGAACGCGGAATATTAATGAACTTACTGTTAGATAGTTCGGAACGCAAAAATGGCGGATGTATGTACTTCGAATAAAATTAAGTTTCGGATTATGTGAAATATAGTTACCTCGGAGTAGAAGAGTATACATGAAGTTTCTTTACTTGATTTGTCAGATGTGACGCAATTCCTAGAAGAGTTTACCTACTAATTGAGTTTGCGACTAAATTTACATATCTTTCTTAAATATTCAAGCACAATTTAAATAAATTTTATCATTTCTAGAACAGATAGAAAAATGTTCTGCTCTGGATTTCGTTAAGTTTACAGATCCTTCTCTTTTTAAATATTATGTGTTACAGGGTGTTAACAAAACGTTGTTCAAAAGGGTGTTTTTCACGGCTTTTATTTGGAACCAACGTCTCCTAAGTCATAGAAATAAGGTTTATACCTAGGTAAGTGACAATGGAAAATCAATTAAGATGACTTGCAGCGCCCCTAGCGGCAAAATAAGAAAGTTTACAAAAATAATTAAAAACCAAAGAAGATAGGGAAAACACACAAAAAATATTTGCAATACCTTGAAAAACGCTCAAAAAAAATAATTCCTGAAAATATCTTCAATAATGGAGGAGATATTAGCAAAAAAGCAATATTAGCAAAAAATAACAGAAAAGATAAAGGTCTCACAAATTACCGAGTTTTTCAGTGTTATGTAGTTTTTGCGGGGTTTTTTATAGCTTAATTAAGACAATTTTTAACTAAAAATCTAAGAAACTTGCAATTTTGCAAACTTTTTCTTTCTTTTCCTGAAATACGTAGTGCAATTTTTACTTGCTATTATATCTCCTTGAGTATTGAAGATATTTTCATTAATTTTTAGCAAGTTTTTTGTGATACTGTCAAAAATTCCCTCACTGAAGTTTTTGTTCTATCTCCTTTGGTTTTTTAATTATTATTATTATTTTTTAATTTTCTTATTTCTCCGCTAGGGGTGCTTTAAGTTTTCTCAATGGATTCTCTATTACCTAGGAGTACACTTTACTTCCATGACCCTAAGAGGTGTTGTTTCCAAATAAAAGTCGTGAAACAGACTTTTGAAACCCTCTGTATTCTTGAATATATAAGAACTAAAAATCAAAACTGTACCACAGAAAAAGAAAAAATTATATTTCGTTTGAATTTTGTTTTTCCAAGGAAAGAAATTTTGTCACTTTCTGTGGTAAAATTGTTGATAAAAAGTTAAGACTCATAGCTATTTTATCTATGCTATCCTTTGAAAATGAAACTTGGTTTCAAAGAGTTTTTTTGGATGTTCCTTTAGTTAGATAGTGTGGTCCAACCTTTAGGTACCCGAGTGCCAAATAAAATTTTCATGAGGAGGCGAATGCCAGAGACGGGAAAATTTACATTTTACTACTTTAAAACAGGCAAATCAAGCTTACATTTCAACTCTGGATCATTTACTTCAACTACAAATCTATATCTATAAAAGCCAAATACCACTGACTGACTGACTGACTGACTGACTGACTGACTGACTCACTGGTAAGTGACAAACACTCAACACGGAATCTCCGAAACTACTGGACCCAGAGGCTTGAAATTTGACAGAGACGTTCCTCTCAGCTATGCGACGCGCACTAAGAACGGAATTAAAAATCGAACGACTCCTTCCCTGTTTTTCGGCGCTTTTTCTACTCCGTTTTTCCCATTGAAATAGCATTGTGCATTGTTGAAATGCGTAAATTGCAGTAGGTTTATTTCTCTCTTGAGGTTTCGCCTGGCCTCATGTGATAAAATATAATTTATAAAATTTCATAATTTATAACAAATTAAGACGAAAAACACAGTGTAAATTTCTATTTCAAAATTATATCAATTTTCAGGAAACATATAAATTCAAATAATTAATTTTGAAACAACATTTTTCTTTATTTGTAATTTTAATTTTTTTTTCTAAAATAAATATATTTATGGAAAGGCTAAAATAAATGGTTTCCATGGAAACAGAGCTGAAATTATTTCATTGTTTCATACGGCATGGTTTACTAGACTTATACATTCACTAAATTTTTATTGTTAAGTACTAGATAACTGTTTTTACTAAGAAGTTGGCTATCATGATAAAAGGAAAATGAGATTTATCAAGCATTTTATTATTTTGATTAAAATGTTTTTATTTTTGGAGATGTAGGATCATGCAAATAAAAATAGATTCTTTATCATTTTTGAATATAAAATAAATTAGGTATAGTTAAATATTTTGCTTTGGCGGCGGGAGTTGTTGACTGAATTACACATAGAGATTATTTGTTCATTAAATTAATATCATTTTTGGAAAACGATAGAAACTTCATATACGGTTTGTAACATCCTGAAAGAAATTATTCCCAAGGGGCTCAAAGAGGGTTGTGATTTTTACTTCCTAAGTTTTTTATCAAGGGATTTATAAAAACCGAAGCATAATTTTTGAAAAGGACATCGGAAATACTTCATAGAAATTTTGTTTAAGATTTTAAACTATAAATTTCAAAAGACTGATGATTTCAATTGGATTGTTATTTTACAGCCACAGTAAAATGCGCGACGAGATACGTTAGGGTATATTTTCACAGTAAGAAACCGGGATGAAAAAGACGACGGGGACGACGGGATGATAAGTGATTGCTAACCAGGAAAAGAAAAATCATATAACTCAATAAACCTGATGATTTAAATTGGATGGTTCTTTAACAGCCAAAGTTAAAAGCGGGGCGGGATGAGTTAGGGTGTATTTTCAAAGTAAGGAACCGGGAAGAAAAACACGACGGGGGTGACGGGATGATAAGTGACTGCTAATCCAGAAAAAGAAAATACATACAACTTGATAAACCTGATGATTTCAATCTGATTGTTCTTTACAGCGAAGGTAACAGCCAAATTTAAATGCGGGACGGGATGAGTTAGGGTATATTTTTACAGTTAAGAACTGGGATGAAAAAGACGACGGGGACGACGGGATGATAAGTTCCAGAAAAAGAAAAGACATAAAACTTGAAAAACTTTTTAAAATATTTATGAATTAACTCAACCCGTGCAAGGCCGGGTAAGTCAGCTAGTACTTAATAAGACACATTTTACTTAAGAAATATCTTTCCTACATTTAAAATGCAATGCAAAAATATTGACTGGGTCTCATTAACATATTTTTTATTTACCCAAGGGGATTTACTTTGTGCCACAACTTAAACACTAATTTACTTGATGATCAAATTCATGAAATTAAAATTTAACATTTTAACATATTATTTCTTGGGGTTTTTTTTCCTAATCGATTATTTTATTTGTTAAAAGGAAAATAAGTCTAATTTTCTAGCCTTTTTTTTTTTTTTTTTTTTTTTATTATTATTTTTTTGAAAATTCGACCCATAAAATCGTTTTTTTTAACAAATTTCTGAAATAAAAATTACTTTTTGATTAGTTACTTTACTTTATAAAACTTATTACATTTTGTGGCCATGAAAATTTCTTCGAGGGCCGCGGGTTTGACCACACTGTTCTAACTGAAGCCCAAAGTGAATTTTAAACCAAAAATAACTTCCAAGGGGTGTCAGGGGTTCTCCCCTGAAATTTTTTTGAAAATTAGACTCTAAAACCGGGTTTTTAACACTTTTCTGCAATAAAAATTGAAATGTGGATTATATTCTACATAGTTAGAACACGAATTTAATTTTGAGGCCGAGTGCCACGAATATTTTTTAGAGTGCCACTTGTGGCCCGCGTGCCACGGGTTGGACCACACTGAGTTAGAATATGAAAAATAAATTAAGGACCGCCATAGATAAAAAAGGATGTTATGTTGGGTATAAAGACGACATCTTTCTTTCCATAATGTTTTATAGTTTCAGGGAATGTGTTAAACTTAGTATTAAACCATGAAAATTAACACACTTAAATCATTTTCCTAATTCCAGCCTTTCACCTACAACAAATATTCACTTTTTTCTCAGGCGGCTGTAAAACTGTTATAGTTGTTTTTATTTTTTACATTGTGAAAGTTTTCTATTTAACCATGTACATTATTTGCTTCAACTCCTTAAATCGTCAAACTACTTCACCTGAATTCTAAATCATTAAGAACAAAAACTATCATCGAGCTTTGAAGCTAAACAGTTTAATATTTAATGAGTTCCAGTGACCTTAAACAAGGACTTATAGAAGCGCCCATCACCAGGATAAAGCCATTCCAGACAACTTTTTTGCCATGCAATCATTTTATAATCACTACTACATTTCAGTAAATCTTATTTCATTAAATCTTTGTAAAAGGAAAGAAGAAAGGCTGTTCATTCTTTTGATTTTCCCGTACTCTATCGTCAAAACAGATCTTTTTACTTCTTTACGCTTGAACGGCTGTTGATAGATAACAAACAGATTAATATTTTCCAAACGCTTAAATCAATTCAGTGCATCAAACTGAAAGTTTTTTACGTTCTCTTTTGATCTCAAAACAGGAATATATATCCAAGCAATTAATTTGGATAAAACTTTCCAGATAGAAATTCTTTAATAAAGAAACTGAAAGGAGTTCTGTTTATCCTTTTTTATGGAGTGATGTAAGATTTTAATGTATTCCCAATGTGAAACTATTTCATCAGCTTTATAACCGGAGTTGTAGCATTTTAATTCGTTTTATGTGTTTTTGAAAAGAATTAACAAATCACTACGTACTTTTGATCTCGGCGAGTTATTTTTCATATTGATAATCACGTTTTGCTGTTTTTATTTACTCAAAGAATTTACTCTATAAAGTTATGAATCTCAAAAGTTTGTCATCTACTTTTTTTTCTACTAAGGGGCCGTTCAAATATTACGTAAGCACCCAAGGGGTAGGGGGTTTGCTCTTGGCTTATTTTTGCTGACAAGGGTGGAGGGGTATCAGTGATGCTTACGTAAGATGTTACAAACTCTGCATTTTTAAAAATCTTTCAAAAATAATTTTAAAATTCAACCACAAATAATGAACTAGAAGAAATGAACTGAGAAAAAAAATTTAAGCATTTTGATTTCACAAGGAAAATTTTGACGATAGGTTATGTGTTCGTGGAGCACAATGAATTTCTGGAATCAAAGAAGCACTGCTAAACATTTTCTTCAAAAAATTAAAGAACAGAGGGGGGTCGGGCAGTTTTCTTACGTAATTATAAGGTTGGTTAACGGTTTGCTTATATTTGCTGACAAGGAGAGCAAAGGGGATAAAAATGCCCAAAAGCATGCAAACCCAATATTTTAACGACTTCTTCAATACCAACTAAATTTATTTGCAATATAAAAAGTATATGAAAATTTTAAGTGAAATGCGTCTTAGTGAATCTTTATAGTCAAAATAAATGTTACCTACTGTGTTGAAATAACCTTGACTTTCCTGTATTAAAATAGTATACTATAATTTTCTCGTTTACTCACCTCCCTGTAAAATGTGTATTTAGCTATCGGGTAGCTTAGCACTGATTCAACAACATGATTTTGTTGAGTTGCCCTCGGTCAATTTCTCCATACACTTTTACCGAAAAGTGTTTAGGTTCGTAAAACTAAGCTTGGAAAAGATTAAAATTGCAGCAAAGGAGCACAAGACATCAAAACAAGTTTTATTTATAAATAACAAAATGTAACATTGTAAATGTTACTTACTTTTTACACGTACGTAAATTACAAAGTCATAAACTAACCTTTAAAAATATGTTTGCTATTTTTGTATGGTATTTTGGACTAAGAATGGAATAATGGAATATCTTTGGAATAAGATGCGCTAAATAAATTTTCAGAACATTGTTCTGTTTAATAAAAACATATCAAGTCACTCGTGATAGGGATGAAATAAAAATAAAATATAATTTGATGTACAATGAACTAAAATTCGATTAGCTTTAATTAAAATAGATGAAAAACTTAAAACCCTCATTGCTGTTAAACTTTGACTTTACTTTTCCAAACACTGCAGCCATTTTAAGGTTTATTTGTTTTACTCCAAGTAAACAGTTATCTTCTAATTCAATTAAAAATTTCACGCAAAAGGTAAATCTAATTAATTTTCATCTTAACCGTATTATACCAAATGAACTTCTTATTCAGATGTAAAATCATTATTTGCTTTCATCAAAAGGATTATACTTTCTCACAGATCTTCATTTATCTGGTAAAAGAAAATTTATTAATTTGTTTGGAGGTCTGCATCTATTTTGGGTTTTAAAAACAAGATTAACTTACTTATTTAGGAAAACAGAAATTAAATGCTCTACTAAATAACAAATAAAGGAAAGAGGAAAGCCTTTATAAGCGAGTTTAATGGAAAAACTTTAAAACAAATAACCTTTTAAATAAAGCTAGACAAAGGATTAATCTTTCAGCTTTTTCATATTCTAATTTCAGTTGATAACAATGAAAATTTGTCAATATCTTTTAGGAGTTACGTTTATCTTTTTTAATTCATTCAAGCCTAGTAAAACTTTGTATTTATCGAGCCATTTTTCTATTTGCACCAAGTAAACAATAATCTTTAGTTCCAGGTTTAGTAAATGGAGATAAGCAGGTAATTTTAAGCTTTATGTCTATATACAGAAAGAGATTCCAACCAGTGGTCCGCGGGCTATAAGTGGTTCTTGAGTTTGTTAAAAGGGGTCCGCAACAAGGTGGGATGCTAAACTTCCAAAGAAATCCTCAGCGGATACCAAGTGAACTCAAGAAATACGTTATAGACAATACGTATAAATCGTATAATCTGTATAAAAGAACCTAAAGCGAAAAAAGAGACGTTGAAGAGCAAAGAGATGTTGAAGAGCATAGAGAGGCTCTAGAAAAAAAGGGAAGATATGAGAGTTAATGGGTGATAAAGAGCAAAGAGATGATGAAGAAAGAGTAAAGGGAGGCTAAAGATCAAACAGAGACTAAATGGATGATAAAGAGTAGAAAATAGCAGATAGGAGATCAAGGGGAAAAGATGCTAAAGATCATAGAGAGGCTGAAGGAAAAGGGAAGCTAGGAGAGAGTTTATGGGTGATAAAAAGCAAAATGATGCTGAAGAGTTAGGTGATGTAAAAGAGCAGATAGAAGCTCAATGAGAAAAGGTACTGAAGATCATAGAGAGGCTCAAGAGAAAAGGGAATCCCTTTTCTCTTATCTTTTCCACTTTAAGGGATGCTCAAGACCAAGGTTATCTCAAGGTTAACAAGTAGTTATCTCTAACGATTGAGGGGTTACATAATTAAAACATAGTTCTTGAAATAATTAAATTAAAGTATCAAAAATTTTCGAAAAAATATTTAAGCATAGTTAATTAACTATTGTTTTTTATTTTTTCACTGTTAACGTTATAAAGTAAAGCGATGATAAACTAAGTGATACACTAACTTTTTTTTAGTTTGGTTCCAATGTTCAACAGCTATCATCAGATGTAAGGAGCTGAATAGTTACATAACAGTTATTCTAAGCATTACATGAAAATAGAAAGTACTAAAAAAATAATAGTTTATTAAATTTCTGAACACTCAACTTTAAAACTCCCTTTAAAATGAACGAAAACATGCTAGGCATTACAGGATAAAAAATAATTGTGTAAATAGCATTAAAAGAGGAAAATTAACTGAGATAACTTTTATATGGTTGTTATAGAAACTTCATAAAAATTTTTTAGTTAGTAACAATTGGGCGCTAACAGAATAGAAAATGTCATTATTAATTGTCTACCATAAAATGATGTTTTTATTTATGTTTGGATTAATATGTAAAAGGTTTAATGGCTAAATATGATTAAGAACACTTTTATAGAATGGATTCTACTTTTATCATTCGTCCACTTTAATAATTAGTCGTGTAAGTCCATGTTGTTCTTTTTTGAAAGCAACCCTTCTAGGTTCTTAACATCCCTTCTGCTTCCAGTCACATATTTTAAACTCCTTAAGACTAATAGTTAGTCTTTGACAAGTTTTGAGACATTTTTCACCGTAAAAAGACATTTCATCGAACGATAACTAGAGACAAATAGTTTTTAAAACCAGCAAACAATCAGACAGTGTCTCTCGAGACTTTTGTCTGAGAATGAAACATGACAAGACCATCTTACTCATAGATACTGTCACCCACCCGGTGCAACACTAAAGCATTGAGATGCTTTTAAAATAAAAGTTTTGAAAGCGTATTACGGCATATGTTTGCTGTTTTCTGAAAGCAATTCACAGAAACAGGCTGATAGAGGCCCTTTCTAATGTAAATTAGTTTTATCGCCTTTTCAGCAGAGTTATCAGGAAGCTCTATAGCCACTCTGACACAACGTCAAATTCTGCATTCTGAGTAAATACTGAAATATTAA
This sequence comes from Tetragnatha montana, assembly GCA_963680715.1. Taxonomy (NCBI): domain Eukaryota; kingdom Metazoa; phylum Arthropoda; class Arachnida; order Araneae; family Tetragnathidae; genus Tetragnatha; species Tetragnatha montana. The sequence continues at coordinate 35,589,830 of OY796677.1, forward strand.
TGCAGTTTAAGCTCAATGTTTCTTAACATGTTTATTTTCCTTTCATATCTATTGCACTGATTACTTACATCATGAATAAGATCATACATTATAAATGAGTTCCCGTATTAGATATTTATTAAAGGGTAAAACTTTTATTAAGTTTTTAGGATTTTTTTTTCTACTTGTGGGGTCGTGTGTTCTTTACAACTTTTTAAATTTTGTGATTATATTTCTTCGAAAAGAAGGTATTGAAGTGTAAATTCTGTCACTTTTAAGAGCTCTGTCTAGCTTTTCAAAGAATATTTCTATCATTCAGTTTTGTGTCAACAAGTTCAGTGCTTACAGCATTTAATTACAGAATTTATGTGTATAAATGCTCGATTTTCATTTTAAGGTTTAAGTAATAAAACTTATAACTAAGTTTTAAATAAACTTTTTAGTAAGTGTAATAGCTTGCATATAAATTTTGGTAAATTGTCTCTGGTTCAAAAGCTAACTATAATAATTTATAAGGATTTGCAATTTTAACCAGAATTAAGTACTAATGTCATCCAGTAACCCAAAAAAGAACAAGAGTCTATACTGCCTTTATCAGGGGTGCTACTGACTTCAACTCATAATCCCGGAAAACTATTAGAATAACGAACCTGTAATCCGGAATCCCAAATTCCAAATGCTCCAGAATCCGGAACGTTTACAGATTTTTTTTTGAATTTCTGAAGGTATTTTACCCGCAAAACTTACGGCACGCCGGATAAACCGATGAGACAAAAATATCGCGGGAATGTTTTAACTATAGTCGTATGTAACGAATCTCGATCGTAGCTATTGCGGCGAATAGTTTTTCTCAAAATGACGTAGCTACCATGTAGTAGACCCTATGGTGAGGACGGATTCTTCATAAAAGATGTTGTTAATGCTGCAGCCCTACACTTATTTTTTAGTTGGCCCTAATTTTTAGTTTCCTTGTTAGAGCTCTAGATTTAAGAAAATTTCGATAAAGCCCGGAATTCCGGGGTTACCCCTGAAAAGTAGTACCCTGCTGTATTAATGGGTGGGTGCTTTCGCAAAGTATAAGTACCTTGAAATATTACACTTTCAGCTACTCCTTCTATTTCCGGTAGAACATTGAACAACAGCCACATCTAAACACCAACCTACCAAATAAATATTAAAAACAAAAACTCCCCAACCCAGTTCCCATCGTATACATAAAAACATATTTTACTTACCAACTGTACCTAAATTTAAATTTTATGTAAAAGAATCTATCCTACCATATACCATTCATAAATTCAACTTATACATCACCTTGATGTTATCCCCTCCCACGACGAAAAAAAAGACGAATATTCGGTCGATTTCCCCCTGAAAAACAGAAAAAAAACCCTACCCTACCTCCCAGCAAATGTATTGTAAGCACCTAAAAGCCCGACGCGAGTTTAGGGTAAAATACGAGTTTTTACCCCGATGAAATACCCCGAAGTGCTTACTAAAGCCAACAACCCTGCTTTGGTATTCACAAATGGCCCCATTTCCAGAGCTAACCTTATTTAACTTGGGGTCCTTGAAAGCCCGGTGAATGTTTTCCACGGATATTTGAGCGTAAAAATTGCTGCCTTTCTGCACGCACGGAAAATTTCGGGTCTGTGGAGAATCATGCCGTAGCCATGAATATTGTCCACGTATCTGAGATGGCGGGAATTCACAAGTGACCTTTTCCTTTTCGCGTGATGTACCCCATGGAATACCTTTCGTGTCGAAAAATGTTACTTTTTTGGGGGTATTCTTGAGAAAGTATAGTTCGTATGATAACGGTATAAACGCCCTTATAAATAAGGAAACAACATTGTGAAAGGAATAGAAAATAGTTTATTATTAGTTATAGACTTATAACTGCTAAAAAAAATTTAAGGAAGTTCAGGGAATTAAAGCAATTTGCTGTCGATGCTTGAAATAATATCTTGTGTTATTTTACATATTTTGGACTTTTTAAAATTTAGTGGCAATACAAAATCCTAATCCATTGTATTTACTTATGGAGTAAAATGACATATTTTTAAAACTTGAAAATTTTTAATGGAAAATTGTAGTAAAAAATTTTATTGGTAAAAATTACATCCAGAAATTCGGAGCTATATATGGTGTAACATTGAATTTAGTTAATACTTTGATGGAATTAGAAATAACGTTTTAAATGTTTCTTTTACTTTTATAAAAATATAATATGATATTCTACACTTTTGCTTTAAAATAAAACAATAAAAGCTGTAAACTTGTAAAGCAGAGATTTACCCAATGGACTCAACCCGTCTGACGTCACACAGAACCAACACGTGACCTACTGAGCTTGCAATTGGTTACCACGCAGATACTACACTAGTAGAGTTTGTAGTGAGATAAGGTGGTAGTGAGATAAGGTGGTAGTGAGAGTTTGTTTACCACCGTCACCTGACTTTTATACAGTCTCGAACCAGATAGGCGATTAGAGTCCATTGTAATGTCCCAAGCGCTGCATACCCAGATACCAACTTTAAGATTTCTTTAAAGTACTTTCATAGCCCTTCCGTTTGGAGTTTTAAACCTAACTAACTTTCAACTAAATCGAAATTTCATAAAAATTAAGTGGTTTTAATGACGTACTATACTCAGTAGGATTAAAGCAGAAATGGCTGGCCCATTGGTACTCACATTACTAATTGCAAAGATACGCACGTAGATAGAAGTAACATTTTACATTCAAATCACGTAAATAATTCCTAAAAGTCTCAAATCTTGAAAATAATGTGGTGCGTACGACCATTTCAAATTACTCCGACACCCATGAACTTAATTTCAAACTTCTCTCCTTTCCCCAACTCAAACAATGGCCCGGAGTTAGTAACCAGCTACAAATTGAACCCACTCATATCGAAAGAGGCCCATTTTCGTCCAAAGACATCACTTTCGCTGCGAAGAAACTTTTATAGAACTCTCAGAGGTCATTAAACAGATCCTAGAGAAGCCCCGTTTCCCGCTCTTTTTTTTTTTTTTTATTCTACGAACGGAATTTAAAAGCTCATTCTAGAAAAGCTTCGAAACCATACCTAGCCCTGTTTCTCCTCTGTGAAGGATTGTCGTTTCTTTGGGACATAAAATTTATCCTCTTTCATAATGGGAGAGTTAAGATACACTTTCTGAAATTGCTCAATGGTATCTCTGGATACATTTTCTGAAATTGTTATGTTTAAATATGGCAGCGGGTGTTGAGTTATGAGATAGGAAAGATGTAAGGATGGTAGTCGTTGGAATGACAGTTGCTAACTTTCGTTGATGGTTACTCTGAATTGTTATTGCTTGGTTAGTAAAAATATAGAGGTCACCTTAATATGATGTCACCTTATTTTGCACTGGACTGAGAAGGAAGGAAAATTACTTATATGGAACTTATTCACTTGTATTCCAAGAAAATTCATTTTAGATTCCACACTATTTTTACAGCCTTTACTAACAAATATTTCTAGTTCTAAATTCAAATTGCCTTTGAAACACTTGTAAGAGATTGCAATATAAAATTCCTTGAAGAATTAAGAACGTGTCCCCTTTATTTTCTAAGTAAAGGAATACATGAATAGGAAAATACTGTTAACACTATATTAATTTGATTTGACTTGAGCAAAATAGAATTTATCTATGATTGGGAAATGCACATAGTATATTTCTATATATACTTTAAAAATATTATTTATTATGAATTCTTAGAAACTTCTGAATTTTAACTAGAAAATTACGTAAAATACAAGTTTAAACCCTAATGATTCAAAGCTTTCTAAATTGTAAGTAATTAGGAAATCTTTAAGACTGTTCCTGTCACAAAATTTTGCCTCGAATTTAAGATGCATTTCTTCAAATATATTGTGTCTTTCTAAATTGTCTAATTTCTAATATGTTTTTCTAAGTTGTAAGAAATTAGGAAATAAATCATCAAGATTTTTCCTGTCACAGAATTTTTCTTCGAATTCAAGATGCAATTATTCGAATGTTTTGTTTTTTAATGCATGGAATTTTTTGTAGATTTTGTAACACTACCTAATATTTAGTCGTTACAATACTAACTTTTCCATATTCACAGCCATCCTTTTCGGTGTTAAATCCTATGTCAATGAAGGATTTTACCAATTAGAGTCAATTTCCATGATGTTGAACATAGTTTCTCAATAAAAGAAATCCATTTCGTGTAAAATTTTAATTTGATTGATTTAATAGTTCATAATTCGTTCCCCCGAAAAACATTCTACTCTTTCATGGCTTCTGGGTATTTTTTTCCAAACTCTAGCTCCTCGGGAGAGCGTATGTGACACAAATTACATTTTTAGTTTAATTCTCTTTGAGTTGTCATCCATTCCTAGAATAATTCGAACGAATAATTTGGAATCCCCATTCCCTATGCATGCCGTTCTTTTCCATCTTTCTTAGACATCTACCCTTTATAAGTAGGTTGACAAACGATGAACTAAAATCTCTAACTAAAAACTAATTACTTAAACTTTTCAGAATTTTATTTTTTGTGAAAGTTTTGAACTTACACTACATAATTTGGGACAAAAAATAGGAAAATATATTACATTGCAATAATTATTTTTTTGTCAATTTAAAAGTGTTTATTGAAATAATGACTTGCAAAACCTTTGAAGCGTATTTCTCTTAAATCAGAGTTTTAATAAAATACAACAATTTCACTTTACCATATTATTACCATTATTCAAACTCAAGGAATTGCTCACAAAATAATAACTTTTCCAGCCAACTTATATTGTTTTTTTTTAATTTATTTATATGCAACCATCTCTAGGAATAAAATACTTGAAGAATTTTCTATTTATGCTAGTTACTGTGATGTAGAACGAAATTTCCCCTAACAAGCGAAGCACTGAATATTGATAGTGATATATATTTTGTGCTGCTTAGCAACGAAATATATTGAATATTATTTACCACCCCAATCTGATCTTTCTCTTTTACACGGATTTCCTTGGCTGCACAGATTTTATCAAACAAGGATTCAAATTTAAATTCAAACCAAAGTAGTATACTTTGTTTTTGAATTCCTTATCTTGTTGTGTATAAGTTTGCATTCATTCATAAGTGCATCGAAACTTAAACGTTGTGTCATTTTCATGGATGTTTCAGTCCTATTCGTATTATTCGGGGCAGATTCCGTAGTTGGGCCTGGTTGTCGAGATTCGGATAAGTTGCCAAATCTGGGGGTTGTTTCAACTGCTTGCTATAGCAACCAGTTGAAACAACCACCTTATAATAGTATTTTTATACTCTCCTAACTTAGTCTACTAAATATTGAAAAATTATATTTAAATTTTGAATTTTCAGATGGGTCTTAAACTTTATTTTTCACTGATGACATTTTTTAAGGAAAAAGTGAAATTTTTTAAAACTTTTAAGAGATTATCAATATTAATTTCTTGTGTTTCAGGTTGCAAATCTGATTAAAGCAATTTTATCAATATTTGGTGACAATATCGAGGAGAGGCAAGTTTTTCTTCAGAGACTGGAACGGATATGTTGCCTCACATAATAGTCGAAAATTGGGAGGACCTGGAAAACCTATAAGTCTGGATGAGCCCTTTTTAACCAAGAGAAAATATCAGAGAGGGCGGGCGTATCTCAGGAGGAATGACTGCAGTCGTGTTTGGAATTTATTGTCGAGATGACAAAGAGGGCCTTTTCTTCGAAATAGCTGGGAAGAAGAAGCCGGATTTATGGCCATATGTGAAAAAATTCTTCTGTGAAATAAACCTCTATATGGAAGCGTCTTAATGTCTTTTATTATGTAAATACAATACACAGTAAAATACCATAAAATTCACTAAAATAATCATTTTGGATAAATACCTAGTTATATTTACATGCAAAAAATAAATACCTGGTTATTTTACATCACTTCCCAGGACAGTGGGTTTGTTTCATTGGTGCATTTTGAAGACCTCTCTTGAAGAAAAAAAATTACCCTGTTTTTATAAATAAGTTTGTGTGATAAATGGACCTGGAAATTTTATTTCTACCTCACCATCCATTTTTCATAAATTTTGGCTAGTTATTTGTATTATATAAGACATGCTGAGCGCACTCTGCGGAAAATTGTTCCCCAAAAAATAACTTTTTCAACTAAATGTGAAAAATTTCTGCAAATTTCTATTTTAAAAGTTACGACCCTTCAGTTTTTTTAATAAATATGTGCCGAAAAAAAATTTAAAAAAAGATAAAAGCAGAACTCCTTAATTTCGATGCAGCCTCCCGCAGCTTGAATACTACGCGCAACCATTGAGCCAGACATGGAGCCAGAACTTACTGCGGAAATCATAAATTTAAAGATTGAAAACATTTTTACTTGTTCATATTACGAGGTTCAACAGTTTATTCTCATTACTCACAGCCCCAATGGATTAAAGAGAGGGGTCAAATACAAAATCTCAAGTGAAACGGATGATTAGCATGAATTTCAACCGTAGATGACGAGAAGTGACGGCTGGCATATGCTTGTAACAATAACAAACCCCATAAAGATGGGTTTTCACAAAAATTTTATTCTTTTTTATTTATTTCTTTTCTTTCCGTCGGACATTCACCAATGGTTAATCAAGGTTAAATGTTTCCTCCAATAAAATCATACTTCCCATGCCTCCAAGATTTAAACTCGTATGATTAATTCAAACTTCAAACCGTTCTGCATTTTCCCCATGAACCTTACCATGACCTTAGGAGCTAATTCCAAGATTGCCGTTTGTCTTCATGAGTACAAGAATGTCACGCTAAGCGGAAGAAGAATTGGGGACACCTTAATTTTAATTCGTTTTTGCAATGAATTAACTGCTTGGTAAGTTTTTCCTGATATTTTCTTTGTAAAATTATTAGAATTTATGTTAAGAAGCTTATAATCCCAATTTGTCAAAAAGAGAGCTATGTTAGAGCCGACACTCTCCCGCATTTTTTGATTGTTGTTGATTTTCGACTCTTAGATTTTAAATTAAATGAAGAAAGGAGCCACACAATGAAGGATTTTAAAGGAATCAGAGAGATGTTCATTTGCGTAAATTATCGTGTTTTAATTCGTTATTTGCCGATTTTATAAGTTAATTCTTCCTAAAATTTTGGAGATGGCTGCTAGCCTACTTATCGCTTCCACCTGCCTGAAAAGTTGGTTTTTCATTGTGTTTGGTGCATAAAACAGCGACAAAAGAAAAGAATAGGAGAATTTCAATGATTAAAACTTATTAGATAAACAAAAGAAGAAAATTAGTAAATAATATTAGTAAGGCTACAATGTCAAGAAGAGGACAGTGGCGAATTTGGGGGAAGCACATGTTCATGTGTAACATTTTAATTATAATTGGATATTCATATTTTCGGAAAACATTAAATTAGTAAAAGATTATTGGCAAGGTGTGCATTAACACAATGTATAAATTATTAAGTCAGTGTTTAATCAGCGTTTCCCAAACTGAAGTTTCCACATACGAGCCCATACCTGCCTTAATTTTTGTCTATCAATAATGTGAAATTAAAAACATCAAGAAAAAATAAAAAATACTTGCAAGCTTTATTGATGTACCTAACACTTTTTATCAAATCAGTTCCGACATGGGTTGATCAGCGGATTTTTTAATTAAAAATTTAGTTCAAAATGAAGTCAGTAAATGGCGCTAGCTTAATTCACGGGGTTCCATGCTCGATTTCGAAATAACCCACGGCTGTCGTAATTCGTGCTGTCCGGCAGCATGACCCACAGATTGCATTAAAAAGAATGATCAATAAACTGATTACATTGAAATATAATTTTCTCCAGGACCTACGTAAATCCCCTCTTAGTCGAAATCGAACCCAAAATTTGGTACGAAACGATTTTCCCTTTATCCTATCTTTTATGCGGAATATGATTCACGGTCACGTGACCTGATACTGATTCTGGGTTCGATTCCAGAGCAGGAATCGAACACGAAACCCCGAGAATGGGGGGGGCCGTTTCAAAAAGAACAGGGGTGGCCAAACTTTTTTTTTTACCCTAAACTACTACGGAACAAACCGGCAACCTCCAGCCTGTGATTTTCCCTCAGCTTTATATTCGCTCTAATTGTAGCACTTTTCTTTCAAACCAAATTTCTTTATATTTTTATCAGTTTCAAAGAAGGCTCGATTTAAATGAGGATTTTAATCACCTGATTTTTTTTAATAAAAATCTATTTAAATTAAAATAATAATTATTTTTAAAAATTAAATTTCTATTAAGGATTAGTATTGGTTTATATCTTTTTAAACTCTATTAGATGAGGAACGAAAGAAATTACAGGGTTTGAAATATCTTATTATAAGCGATGAAGCAGGGGCGTCATTTAATTTTTGGTTGGGGGGGCAAGGATTTTTTAAAAGTGGGACTGAGCCACGCCGTAACCAGACTTGTTTTTTTTTGGGGGGGGTTGACTCAACATCTTGAGCTCTAAGTAAAAATGAGGGGGGTCTGGGTGTCACCCCCAGAAAGTTTGAAATTTTGCCTCATTTTTACAACATTTAAGTTACATCCGAAGAGAACAGCCCCTAGTAAACCACATAATTTTCTAGAGGAAAAAAAGTTACAAATAAACGTCAAAGTTTCAGAGGAGCCGGAGGTCCTCCCTCAGAATTTTTTTTCAAAATTTCCCTTAAACTAGTGTTTTATCTCTTTTGCAACCACATTGGGGAGCACCCAGTTCTTGTAAGTGGCAGAATTTTCAAGGGAAATACACTGTACAACATTTGTATGTAAAAGATTTAAAGGGGGCTCTGTGGGTTCTCCCCCAGAAAATTTTTTGAAATTTGCCTCTTAAAGTAGTGTTTCAGCTCATTTTGAAGGCCCTTTGGTTTACATTCAAAAAGAACAGTTCCTTGTAAAGCATAGAATTTTCTAGGGGAAAAAAGTTATAAATAAACGTCAAATTTTCAAGGGGGGGGGGGCGGAGATCCTCCCCCAGTAAAAATTTTTGAAAATTCCCCTTTCAAACTCTTTGGTTTCCAAAGGGAACCGTTTCTTTTAAGAGGCAAAATTTTCAAAGGAGAAACATTGTATAACAGGCATCAAAGGTCAGGAGGGGGGGTTGGGGGTTCTCCCCCAAAACATTTTGAAATTTGACCCTCAAAAGTAGTGTTTTAACTCCTTTTGGGACTTTTTGAGTTAAATCCAATGCACCTTGTGGAAGTTACAAAATTTTCAAGGGACTTGCAGCAATTTTTCACTTAACAGTGGAAATCTTGGAGGGGGCGATTGCCCCCCTAAATGACGCCCATGCAATGAAGCTAATAAAAATGTGTACCTAATATTTAAAAAATCTATTGATTTTATTATAAGTAGATTTTTTACTTAACCATTTTTCAATCCAATTTTTCTCTAAGATATAACCATCGATAGTTTATTTAGATTAATTTTATCATGAATTATTATGATTTTTAAAACATAATAAACTCCTCAAATATTAAATTAACACAATCAACAAGACCAAAAATATGGATTTCAATACATTTTTAATAAATCATGCATAATTTTTAAACCAGTTTATTAAATAAAACTTGATTTTTAAAAATTCAATTATTTAGTAATCCTGGAAAATATGTATTTAAAAAAAATTGATCAAAAATGTTAGTAAATGTAAAATTATTCCTTCAAAACAATTATGTTGATTAAGAAAACTGATCATTTGGGACAAACAATTTACCGTGATGAGTTGAATTGTGGATTTTTCGGACATTTGCTCGCTGATGAAAGCTGCTTCGTCCTCATTTACCGTGATAGGTACTAAAATTAACTGTCATAAATAATGACTAAAATAGCTAAGTGACTAAAAAAGACACAAATTTGTTATATAATGTAAACAACAATAATATTGCCATAACCAGTTTTTGAGAGAACAAAACTGTTTTTAGAATTTTAATAAAAATATAATTTATATCAAATGTGTGTGTGAATTAGATTTTTATTATAATCAGGAATCCTGTTTTCAAAGCTTTATTTTCAATGATATACCATCTCAAAAACTAGTAAGGACAAACATGCTACCTAAATTTTTCCATTAAGTAACATGTATTCTTTTCGTAAAAGTTCCAAAGTTACACTTTATTCACATCCACACTTACATGTCAAACAATATTAAATTGTTTTTATGTTCAGTATTTTAGATTGTATATTAATATTTTCACTATTTGCTTTTTAAAAAAATTGTTCATTGATAACATACCCATCATATGCTATAATTACTGCACAAACATGAGTATTTTTTTATAATGAAGACTTGCAATTTAATTCTATAGATGCTGTGAAGTAAAATGCAACTTACCTTTGGTAATTTACCCTGAGCTAGCCTTCCTCATTTTATAAGTGGGTAAAAATCATTAAAAACACTCATTTATTACAATTTTAAAAAACATGTAAAACTTTTTCAACTGATCAGTTTTTAATCTCATCCAAACAAAATTTAAAAAAGTTAATATTTTATTTAATAAAATTCATTTAAAATGATATAGTACAACACAGTCAATTTTAACGAGCATACAATGTCCTTTTATTGATTATTTTCAAATCAGGAATATTGTTCAGTCAGTCTCTGAAATAAAAAAATAATTCAGAAACTTAACCTATAATATATATTTTAATATCACTTTTGAATAATCTCTATTATTTTATTTAAGAAGATGCATTTTACTGGAAGCATTAAAATTCTAGCAAAACAGTGTTTACCAAATAAAGTATTACATAACACTCAAGGCAAAAAAAAAAATTAAAATCGTTAAATTTGAAAAATAAATTGTATTTTTAAAACATGGAAGCCCGGTGGCGTAGCACCACAGGCACGGGGTTCAAATCCCGTCAACGGGCATGAAATACTGAGCCCTTCATCCCTCCAGGATCAATAAGAATGAGTACTAAGGTCACTTGGGAATTGGAGGGTCCATGGGCCTCACTTCCTCAGGAGCCGCACCCCCTTTGCCTTAAATCCTATCCGCTTTGCGGATGGAGCTTGGATATTCCAAGTGGCATAAGACAACAACAACAAGAGGGGGTTAGCATCAAGCTAACCACTCAGCTGACTGTGACTATTAGTCAAACGTTCTGTAACAGCTCTGCTCATGACCTCACCCACTACACTGGAGTTGAAAGGTCTAACGACCAATGTACTCCCTACAGCAGCATTTCCCAACCTTTTTACTCCCATGGAACCCTTTTGACAATGCCCAAGTTCCGCGGACCCCTAGCGTCCATGTAACAATATTTTTCTTACTATTTTTTAAATTATTACATAAAACTGAAAATAAGTAACAAAGAAATCGTTTATTTACTATATTAATATTTATTTATTAGAATACGGCTGTAAGGTTTTGAAAATACAGTTTTAAGTATTTAAATAATTTTAGCAAGTTTAAAACAATTATTAAATATTAATTAATATGATAATTTGAGCCTTTTTTTTGGCACATATATTTTCAATTCTGGTTCTTATTTTCGAAAGGCATACCCAAATCTTGTCTTTAATAGAAAGAAGACAATTTATTTCTTTACTTTTTATGTTTGTTAAACAATAAAAGGTTTGTTCACACTTCACACATATATGGTATGGAAAATTGCAATAGGATATTAATTGCTTTTCTTTGAATATTTGGATAGTCCTTTTAACGGCGTTTGGCCATTTTAACCGTTTGGGAGGGGCCGAAAATTACTTCTCAGCCCCTCCCACACATATTTAATAGGTCCAATGTAGCTTTTTAATACATTTTAGGTAATTATTTAAGACCTAAAATACTTAATATAAGAAAAGTTGTAGTGTAACAAAATTACAAGTACATGAGGGGGGTCTGGGGGTGGTCCCCCAGAAAATTTTGGAAATTTTACTCAAAAAACAGGTTTTTAACTAGTTTTGGTACACTTAGTCCGAATTTCAGTTATACATTTTAATAAGGATTTGCATTTTGCAACTTAATAATAAAAAAGTTATGAGAAATAGAGTTCCAAGTACAAAAGGGGATCTGGGGGTCCTTCCCCAGAAAATTTTTGGAAAACTACTCTAAAATAAAAACAGGGTTTCAACTTGTTTTTTGTATACTTAGTCCGAATTTTGGGCATGCATTGGGAATTGGACACAGAGGTTTTCGAGGTTCCACTAGAAATTCGAAGGAAAAATTTTGTTTATTCTAGAATCTAGAACAACAACAAAAAAATTTGTTTCGAATTTCTTGAGGAGGCCTCGAGGAACCCCGGTCGGGAAACGCTGCCCTAAAGTACCCCCCTTGATTTTAAAACATATTTTTATTTTAAAATTGTAATAACATAAGCCCTTAATTTGATAGGCCACAGACCTTAGGTTTGATGTAAGAAACCAGTCCCCACAAAAATGTTAAAACAATTACAGAAACTACTATCCTATCAATACAAATTATTTCATAGTTATTTTTTTTTAATTACTAGGGTCTAAAAATACATTGAGCAAGTGATCTTGAAAACTAATGCATAGTAAAAATAAGATTTTAGTCAGATTAAAATAACTAAACAATCCCAATAAAATATTTCATACCTGCTTTTTTAAACCAAGCTCAGTTGGAAGCAGTTACCTGGGATATCAACTATCCACAATAAATTTCTCCATGGTCCATAGGAAGAAACTTTCCACCAGAAAACTACAAGGGAAAATCAGAAGTTAAGTTTTCTTTAATAAGTTAAGTTTTCTTTTTAATCCTTCTGTGTATAATGAAATGCTATTTATTTTAAAATATAAAGTTTGTGTGTGCTTAAATAGGGACATGTAAGACTTAATATAGCAGCAATTATTGTGAAGCAAACAACTTGGGTTTAAGACGTTGGGTTAAGAAAGGCATCATGGTTGAGGGATGTTTTGTACCATACACATATAGACACGATTCTCTACAACAAGCAAATTCAACCAGCCTTTCTTTCTCCTGTAGGGGAAGAGAAGAAGCACTAGCTTCAACCATAATTTGACACAAGATTTTGTAGTAACCATACTACATAGAAATACTTTTTGATATGCCAGGCACAAGCTCAAAATGTTCTGATAATTTGTCCAAAACAATCAAATACCTCAACTATCAATAAAGTTAATGATCATGAAAATTTATACATAATAACAATAAAAAAAAATCAAGGGGGGATTTTGAGGGAGTACCTAGGTCGTTGGACCTTCAAACTCCAGTATAACTAGCCTCTCTGGGTGAGGCCATGAGCTGAACTGTTACAGAACGTGACTTGAAAGTCACAGTCAGCTGAGGAGTGGCTAGCTCGATGCTAACCCCCTCTTGATTTCCCCAAGTAACCTTGGTACTCATTTTATTGACCCCGGAGGGATGAAGGGCTGAGTCTGCCTTGCCCGTGGACCGGGATTTGAACTCCGGGCCCGTGGTGTGGGAGCGCAAAGCGCTTCCTCTACGCCACCGGGCTTCAATAATAACAATAAGAAAATGAAGTTAAACAAAAAATTTCATACATGCTTTTTAAGTCTAATTCAGATGTGAACAGCCAGCTGGGAATGACAACTATATTTCTCCACGAGAAAAGACAAACTCTGCCATAAGGAAACTACAAAGAAATATCAGGGGTTATGTTTCCCATTTAGAGATCCATTCATTTATAATGAAATGCTGTTTATTTACAAAATTTAGTATGAAGTTTACATCAGTGAGGAAAAATGAGTTGTGAACAGGGAAGAGATATAAATTGATAACTCATCCATATTTGAACCAATTCAAAGAACTTTAAAAACTAATCTTATGATGGAATTGAACTTAGTTAGACTGAAATCAGATTCAGCTGTTTGCAACTCATGCTTTACCACTGGTGTTGAGAGTAAGTCAAGCAGTCTTGGTTAAAATAAGTAATAAAGGAATTTTCGAAAAGCATCATGAGTAATGGTTATTAATCTGCATAGACATTAAGGTTAATCGAAGAAAAAATTCAAAATCTCAAGGGGCTGGGGTGGCAAAAGTTGTGTATTGGTATCAATAAGACGTGTGCAAAATTTGGAGGGAATCAAACTTCTAGAGGTTGCGCATTGGGCTTGAAATCTATTAGGAAAAATACACCTATGCCTAAAATCAAGTTGTAGATAGCAAAAATTTTATATACCGATTAATTCTTGCTTAAATATATCTTAAAAGATGATCAGAAGGTAAAAATAGCCCCAACTATTTATAGCCCCTCCAAATTTTGCACACGTCTTATTGATACCAATACACATCTTTTGCCACCCCAGCCCCTTGAGATTTCGAAAAAAAAAACATTTTGATCCACCCTAATAGACATGCTTATCTACTAGAAACTAGAAGTGGAATTAATCTACCTTCCTTCCCTCTGTAGGGAAGTCAAAAGACCAGTTTAAACCCTACTTCAGCACAGAATTTTGTGCAATATAAACAGAGGCGGACCTGGAAAAAGTGCCCGAACCTACGAACCTGGTTCGGGGGTAGCCCCTGCCAGCTCCATAGGAGCAATACATTAGGTTCGGGTAAATTGTATTAGGTTCGGGGGAAGGTTACAACTTTTTCCAGGTCCGAACAGAGGTACTTAAAAGGTGGACATAAATTAGAGCTGAGCAGGGAAGGCGAACAGCTGTAAACCGGTTTGGCTTTTGTAGTGCGGAACACATGGAAATGTTGCTTCCCGTGATGTTTCTGTTAGGCAACTGAAAGGTGTGTATTGCTCACCTGGCATCTTCCGGAATTGAACTCTTATCTTTTTCTTTAACTGAGTAGTGATTACTTACTCTGTGTGTGTAATTTTACTTTTAAAATGTTGTTATGCTAATGTAATGTATGTAAATTTCTGAGTTAAGAGTATAAATATCTCGATCAGAGATTTGAATTGAACTGTCATGACTATGAGACAGAAAGCCTGTTTTTTTCACGAAATTAGTTTTGTTTTGTTCAATAAAAGTATTTAGTTAAAAAGCTGAGTGCCTAGACTACCTTATAACCCACTGCATTTTTTAGCTCTGCCGTTACGTTTTATGTAACATGGGTTATGGGCCGTCCTATGCCCAGGTAGTAGCACTCGGACTTTGCTATTTGAGTGAGCTTTGAAGTCTCTTGCTCTTCGTCTTTTGATGCCGGCTGCTGCAGTTATTTCTGAGGATGTGTTCCTGTATGATACCAGTCTGCCTCCATGCCGAATAAGCTTTTGAAGCCGCTCCTGTGTTCTTGCCTTGAAGCCGTCCGTGTCGTCCTTCCCGAGTTGGCTGGCTTCTGTTCGTGCTGATTCCCTGATGGAACTTTCCCGTGGTGGTGCTTCCGTTCCCGTAGTCCAGAGCTGTTCCTGTGGTGAGCTTGCCCTGGTTCTTTTTTTTACCTGCCTCGTTGAACTGTCTTCACCTGCGTGCTTCAAGACTGTCAACTGTGCTCCTGTGAATTGGTACCGTACTTCATGAGAACTCATTGAACTTTCTAATTGCCCTTCAAGACCTTTTCAAGGACTGGTTTGGTCTTCACCTATCAGACTCGGCGGGCCGTTTTGTGTCTTCGACGGCGGGCCAATTTTTCCCAATCCTGTCTTCGACGGCGGGCCTTTTACAAAGAACTTGTGAGTACAAACTTGTCAACCTAGTGTTAAACTATGGATCCTATTACAATAGATCCTTTAAAGGGTGATAATTATGCCACTTGGGCAGTTGATGTTAAGGTACTTTTAATGTCTAAAAACTGCTGGGGTATTGTTAATGGGACGGAAATACCTCCCCCAACTGATTGGAGCAGTTGGAGAGCTGAACCTGCTCCTGGTGTTTCAAAGCAGGAAACTGCAGTTCAGACTGCACAGGTTAAAGATGCCAAAGATTATGATGCGAGGAAAGCTAAAGCTTTTAGTGTTATTTATCTAAATATATCAAAACAGTATAGAACTCTGTTAACAGGTATTGAAGATGCACACAAAGCATGGGAAACTCTTAAAACCCATTTTAGGCCTGATTCTAGGGCTAGGGTAATTGGTTTAACCGACTCGTTTTTCAAATGTAAACCGAATGAGTCGGAAACCTTGGGTTTATTTGCTGCTCGTTTGACTGATATTGTAAACCAGTTAAGCGAAGCAGGCAAGCCTATAGATGATTGGTTTGTAGCTTTTCAGCTTATAAGACACCTTCCAATCGAGTTTTCTGGGATTGTTCAGAATATTTATCGGTATCCAGATGCTGATTTTAAGTCAGATAATGTTCTGAAAGAGTTGTTAGCCGAAGAATCTAGGCTTTTACAAGCTAAGGGTGATCAGGATGAAATAGTTTTGCAAACCACGTTAAGTTCTGGTTCTCAAAGTGTTGAAAACCGTAAGTGTTTTCGTTGTGGTTTGAAAGGGCATCTTATAGCTAAGTGTAGGGTAAAACTGTTAAATAAAAGGTCCAAGTCTAAATATGTAAAACCCGAAAGAGAAAAGGTTAGCCCTCCCAAAAGTTCTAAAAGAAATTCCCACACTAGTTTAGTGGTTGAGGCTTCCTTAAGTGATGTTTCTGATGAAACATCTTGGGTATTTGATACCGCTGCCACCTCTCATTTTTGTTCCAATAAGTCACTTTTAAGTGAATATGAGGAAATGACAGGAACAAACATATCAGTGGCTATTGATGGCATAGAATGTTCTATAGAAGGTATGGGTAAAGTAAAAATGTATTTTTCCTTTAAGGACGGAATACAAGAGGTTACTTTGAATAAAGTATTGTATTCATCCAAACTTCGGCGTAATCTAATTTCAGGTCATCTTGTTGATGAACATGGGGGATCGTTTGTGGGTAAGAAAGGGCAAATAAGTGTTCATAATAAGGACGGGTGCTTAATTTTCAAAGCTAAGAAAATTAATGGGTTATATTATGTGCACCCTAGGTATTCTGAAATAGAGGAAAGTCCTGAAGTGTTGAACACTGTTGAGGGATCCCTTAGTGGTTGGCACAAGAAATATTGTCACGTAAATTCTAAGTATATAAAAAGGACTAGTAATGAACGCTGTGTGCGTGGGTTACCAACTTTTAAGTCTTCTGAGGAAGTTAAGTGTGAACCTTGCAGGGTAGCTAAGTCAAAGCGTGTGTCGTTTAAACCTATAGCTAAGGTAAGGTCGAATAAACCTTTAGAACTAGTGCACATGGATCTGTGTGCAATGCCCGTGAACTCTAAAGTTGGTCATAAATACTTCCTTTGTATTATTGACGACTATTCAAGAAAGGTCGTAGTGTTTCCTCTCAAGGAAAAGACCGAGGTGTTTGATACCTTTAAAAAATGGCAAACTAGGGTTGAAAGATTTACTGGGAATAAGGTAATCAATGTAAGGACTGACCAGGGCTTAGAGTTTTGCCATAAACAATTTGAGGATTACTTAGACGAGCAGGGTATCAAAGCTGAACGTACTAACACATATTCCCCTGAGCAGAATGGTGTTAGTGAGAGATTTAATTATACAGCTGTGGATGCTGTTAGAGCTCTATTAAATGAGTCTTCTCTTAAAAAGTCATTCTGGGATGAGGCTTTATTATGTTTCGCCTACACGTGGAATAGGGTTTGTCACCATAACCAAATTAAAACACCATTCGAGCTTTTTGGAGGTAAAACTCCCTCAGTGAAACATCTTAAAAGTTTTGGGACTGTTGCATATGTAGGGACTCCTAAACAGTTGAGAAAGAAACTTGACATGAGAGCAAAAAAGGGTGTTATGGTAGGGTACGCCATGCGTACCAAGGGGTACCGCATTTGGGTTCCCGAGGAAAATAAGGTTATTGAAACTATAAATGTAAGGTTTGAAGAACCTAGTGTTGGTGGTCGCGTACTGGACCCTGTAAAACAAAACCCTAGTGTTGAGACCGATTCCGAAAGTGAGGAATCGGAGGGGGAACTTCCTGATGATCAAACAGATCCTATTTCTGAATCATCCCCAAAGGTTCAAGTCACTGAACCCGAACCTTTAAAAACAATCTCGTGGACTAGACGAGCTGTGCTTCGTGCATTGGGTAACAGGCATGATATTTACTATTATCCTGAAGGTCATGATACTCGTTTAAGGTCTTATAACGATGTAGAAAAGTATTGTTCGGCTAATAAAATTAAATACGACCGATCAGTTTTTGACTTTAGTACTCAAAAGGACTATTGTGGTCCTGCTGAGGAAATGAATTCTAATTCTAGTCTTAAGGATGATATGTTGTCAGGTGATGAAACGTGTCAGTACACTTTATGACTAGATGATAGTGAAACTCCCCTTAACTTCAGTGATGCTGTAAAATCCCCCCAAGCAAATATTTGGCGTGAGTCTATGGAAGAAGAGATAAAAGTATTGTTAGACAGGGGTGTCTGGGATCTTGTAGCTAAACCAGAGAATGCAAAAGTTATAAGTAATCGATGGGTTTTTAATATTAAAAGAGATTCTGAAGGTCGGGTGGTAAGGTATAAATCTAGACTTGTGGCTCGAGGTTTCCTACAGTCAAAAGGAGAGTCATATGATGAGACCTTTAGCCCAGTCGTAAATTTCTCATTGATAAGGTTGTTTTTCTCTGTTTTGGTAGGTTATAAGAAATGGTCCCACAGACAACTTGATGTTAAGAACGCATACTTATATGCTCCTCTTTCCAACACGGTTTATATGAAACAACCTCAGGGTTTCATGGACTCCCAAAAACCAGAGTATGTTTGCCGCCTGAAAAAGGCTCTGTACGGCTTGCATCAAAGCGGCCGGGAGTGGTTTTTAGAGATTAGCAACAAGTTGCTGGACATGGGTTTTCAGGAAATTTCATGGGCAAACTGTGTGTTCACTTACCAAAAAGGTATAGTCCTGTTGCTATACGTTGATGATATTATCATTTTTGGGGAGAGTGATACTTTAATAGATCATGTGATTCAAATGTTATGTAAAAGTTTTGATCTAAAGGACTTGGGTAGAACTAGAAAGTTACTGGGGGTAAGTTTTGAGGAAAGTGACGGAAAGATCTTTATTGATCAAAGAGATTATATTAATAGGTTAAAGAAGGTTTTTGAGAAGTTTAAGCCACCAGTGTCTTCTCTGCCTATCTCAAAGGGTGTAATATTGTCAAAAAGTCAGTGTCCCAACACTGATGTTGAAAGAGAAGAGATGGATCAAATGCCATTTCGAAGTCTTATTGGGTGTTTAGCTTTTGTGGCAAACCGGACCAGGCCTGACATTTGTTTTGCACTTAATATTTTATCCCAATTTCAGTCAGATCCTGGTATGACACATTGGGACTCTCTTGTAAAACTTCTTGGTTATGTTTTTAAAACGGAAAACTACCGTTTAGAGTTGTCTAAGGTTGATACATTAGAATTGAACTGTTATAGTGATGCCGATTTTGCATCTAACAGGGATAACCGAATATCCATGGGAGGCATGCTTCTTTTACTTGGTAAAACTCCTATATCATGGCGTACATTTAAACAAAAGTGTGTTAGCCTGTCCTCTATGGAAAGTGAATATGTATCGTTGACTGAGTCATCAAAAGAATTGGTTTGGGTTTCACGCATTCTAGACGAATGTTTTGATTATGGTGTGTTTTCAAGTAAATTGTCTAATGTTAATTTGTATTGTGATAACCAGGCAGCAATAAGTTTTTGCAAATCGCCTATTGAAAACTATAAAACTTAACACATATCAGTGAAATTGCATTTCATTAGAAAATTAATCAGTGATGGACTTTTTAATGTTAAGTATGTAAACACTAAGAAAAACTTAGCAGACTGTTTCACCAAAGCTGTCACAAAAATTCAGCTAAAAGAGTTTACTGATTTTGTATTTGTGAAGTAGTGTATTTGATTCTGATGTGAAATTAAGTTTTTTTTCTAATGTTTGTAATGTAATTTTCATTGTTAATGTTATAATGTGTTTTTTCGATTGTTTTGTGGGGAATGCCAGGGGGAGCAATAGGCGGGCCATTGTTAGGCAACTGAAAGGTGTGTATTGCTCACCTGGCATCTTCCGGAATTGAACTCTTATCTTTTTCTTTAACTGAGTAGTGATTACTTACTCTGTGTGTGTAATTTTACTTTTAAAATGTTGTTATGCTAATGTAATGTATGTAAATTTCTGAGTTAAGAGTATAAATATCTCGATCAGAGATTTGAATTGAACTGTCATGACTATGAGACAGAAAGCCTGTTTTTTTCACGAAATTAGTTTTGTTTTGTTCAATAAAAGTATTTAGTTAAAAAGCTGAGTGCCTAGACTACCTTATAACCCACTGCATTTTTTAGCTCTGCCGTTACGTTTTATGTAACAGTTTCAAGGAAACTTCCATTGCCGCAAAGGCACACAAACATAGCCGAGAACGTTGGAAACCTGCGTGCAGTTCTCCTTCATTCCTCAGCCCTAATTTATGCCCACCTTTTAATATGCCTGTACAAGCCCCAAGAGTTTTCTGATAAATGGTCCAAAACATACCTCAACTAACTAATGATTTTAATTGTATTTGTTAAGTTGATAGTAATGGGATTTTACATAGTTGACCGTTCTGCAACTATTAGATTCTGCATCCATAGCTATATCAAGCAGAGAATGAGCTTTGATAATATTTACGAACACAGCTGCAGGGTTCCCACTCAATTTCAGAAATAAAATTCCCTGACTTTTCAAGGCTATTTACAGCATTTTTCAGATATTTCTTGCTCTTATGAACATATATTTTCAATTAATGGTCTATTTTTTCCACTTTCTAAAGCTATAATTGACACTCAAACATTAAAAATTGTTCCTTTTCCAGGTATTCTGAATGATTTTCCAGGTTTTTGGCCAAAATGAGCAATTTTTCCCAACTATACCCTGAATTTTTAAGTGAAATTAAAATTCCCTGACTTTTACAGGTATTCCCTGACCAGTGGGAACCCTGCACAGTTGAAAAGCTAATATCAAGTACCAGAATAATTTATAAACTATAACCAATAAAATACAATTAGCAAGATATTTACTCCCTGTGCTGATATTTACTAGTTTGTTTTATTAGTCTATACTAGTTAACTGCTCTAGTGTATATAACATCTGTTAGCAACTCTGTGTTTATCTATCTGGCAACATCCTAAGCACCTGATATGCATATGTTATATATTTTCCTGTTCCATACATTTTTAAATTTTATTATGCTAAGTCATGTTATTAAAAGCTCTACTGGAGTCTAAATATGCTTAATCATTTATATCACTCCCTTCATCAAAAAGTACCAGTACTGAACTTATAGAGATAAATAAATACACCGAATCTATTAAAAACACTAAGGGAAGACAGATGACTGTTAAATGAAACTAAACATTTTACAAAAAAATTAAATACCTTATCTTATTTTAAAAACAATAGTATTTTTTTGAGTAATTAAACATGTATGCAATATAAGTGTTTTGGGGTACTTAAGGGTAAGCTGGGTACAAATCTCACTAATCTCTGTCTACAATGTCAGCGTTTGGCACATTCTGCATTACGAATACAAAGTAATTGAAAGAACCACTGCTAGATCAGGTATTTTGATTATTTTTGGAGTATCCAATTACCCCTAGCACTCAGCTAATCCTTATCAGTACATTGATTTGTTTTTCAAACTTGGTATTATGTACACACAGTTCAATTGTTTACATTAGTTTGAAGGATTTAAGTAACACAAATAGCAGTTTGAATAAGAGCATATAACTACCTGTAAAGATTGGTTGGTCAAAGGTTCAAAACTACTGGGTACATAATTCGGCATGAATTCAGATAATCACCATACTCTGAAAGGCTTTGTCCTAGTAGTAAAGAAAGAAGGCCTAAAATGAGCAAAAACCATCATTAAACATATCACAACAACAACTAAAATTTAAGATGAATAATGTGTGTTCTAATCTTACTAAGATGTAAGTTTAACTTTTGAAAGTTTTATTTAAGCAAGGATACAATGAAATAGTTTTCGACGACACAGAATGCAGACTGCTCCAATCTCTCCAATCAATCCAACTGTTGTACGATACGAGCTATAGCATAGCATGAAAACAAAAATAAACAAAGTAATCCCGGTAATCCGACGGTTATCTATTTTTTTTAGGCACTGTCTATTTGCCCGGCCCGACAACGGTTCTGATTGGAGCGCCGGAACCGCGAGAAATACGACGGATGCGCCAACTGCTAGTTTTACCGTCCAAATAGACAATTCTTTTTTTAGACACTTTTTCGGGACGTTCAATCACGTGACTCTGCGCTCGAGGGGTTTTGTTTGATCTCGGTGCGTAGCCTGCTATTGGTTTAGTTGTGGGTTAGACTCAACATGGAATAGTAGCTTACAGGGGCACCGACTCTGGGGGTGCTCGAGCAACAAAAATTGGAGATAGCCCATAAAGTCACAAAATTAGATAAAACACTATATGGGGCTAATTTTAAAATAAATTTTTGGGGGAGCAGCCAAAAAAGCCCTGAATCTTTTGAACCTATTCATATATAAATTTTCCTTGAAAATTCTGGGGCTTTACAAGAGAGGTTTTTGTTCGGGCCAAACAGTCCCAATATGAGCTAAAACACTACTTTGAGAGGCAAATTATATACCAGCAATATTATCAACTACCGTATTGCTTTATTTTAATTTACAAGTTCACCAGATAATTCAACTATTCCCGGTCCCCCCTCAACTCGGTGTCCCCCTCAAGGAAAATTCGCGTGCCCAGGGTGCTCAGGGAAAATTCCCGTGCCCAGTTGGCTGGTTTCGCGCGAAACCAGCCAACTGGGCACGGAGCAACGCTCGAGAATCCCCAACCCCGAAACTCTAACTCACCCTACGGTCGACCTCGGGTTCGAGAGCAAGGGCGGAGTGCCCAGTTGGCTGGTTTCGCGCGAAACCAGCCAACTGGGCACGGAGCAACGCTCGAGAATCCCCAACCCCGAAACTCTAACTCACCCTACGGTCGACCTCGGGTTCGAGAGCAAGGGCGGAGTGCCCAGTTGGCTGGTTTCGCGCGAAACCAGCCAACTGGGCACGGAGCAACGCTCGAGAATCCCCAACCCCGAAACTCTAACTCACCCTACGGTCGACCTCGGGTTCGAGAGCAAGGGCGGAGTGCCCAGTTGGCTGGTTTCGCGCGAAACCAGCCAACTGGGCACGGAGCAACGCTCGAGAATCCCCAACCCCGAAACTCTAACTCACCCTACGGTCGACCTCGGGTTCGAGAGCAAGGGCGGAGTGCCCAGTTGGCTGGTTTCGCGCGAAACCAGCCAACTGGGCACGGAGCAACGCTCGAGAATCCCCAACCCCGAAACTCTAACTCACCCTACGGTCGACCTCGGGTTCGAGAGCAAGGGCGGAGTGCCCAGTTGGCTGGTTTCGCGCGAAACCAGCCAACTGGGCACGGAGCAACGCTCGAGAATCCCCAACCCCGAAACTCTAACTCACCCTACGGTCGACCTCGGGTTCGAGAGCAAGGGCGGAGTGCCCAGTTGGCTGGTTTCGCGCGAAACCAGCCAACTGGGCACGGAGCAACGCTCGAGAATCCCCAACCCCGAAACTCTAACTCACCCTACGGTCGACCTCGGGTTCGAGAGCAAGGGCGGAGTGCCCAGTTGGCTGGTTTCGCGCGAAACCAGCCAACTGGGCACGGAGCAACGCTCGAGAATCCCCAACCCCGAAACTCTAACTCACCCTACGGTCGACCTCGGGTTCGAGAGCAAGGGCGGAGTGCCCAGTTGGCTGGTTTCGCGCGAAACCAGCCAACTGGGCACGGAGCAACGCTCGAGAATCCCCAACCCCGAAACTCTAACTCACCCTACGGTCGACCTCGGGTTCGAGAGCAAGGGCGGAGTGCCCAGTTGGCTGGTTTCGCGCGAAACCAGCCAACTGGGCACGGAGCAACGCTCGAGAATCCCCAACCCCGAAACTCTAACTCACCCTACGGTCGACCTCGGGTTCGAGAGCAAGGGCGGAGTGCCCAGTTGGCTGGTTTCGCGCGAAACCAGCCAACTGGGCACGGAGCAACGCTCGAGAATCCCCAACCCCGAAACTCTAACTCACCCTACGGTCGACCTCGGGTTCGAGAGCAAGGGCGGAGTGCCCAGTTGGCTGGTTTCGCGCGAAACCAGCCAACTGGGCACGGAGCAACGCTCGAGAATCCCCAACCCCGAAACTCTAACTCACCCTACGGTCGACCTCGGGTTCGAGAGCAAGGGCGGAGTGCCCAGTTGGCTGGTTTCGCGCGAAACCAGCCAACTGGGCACGGAGCAACGCTCGAGAATCCCCAACCCCGAAACTCTAACTCACCCTACGGTCGACCTCGGGTTCGAGAGCAAGGGCGGAGTGCCCAGTTGGCTGGTTTCGCGCGAAACCAGCCAACTGGGCACGGAGCAACGCTCGAGAATCCCCAACCCCGAAACTCTAACTCACCCTACGGTCGACCTCGGGTTCGAGAGCAAGGGCGGAGTGCCCAGTTGGCTGGTTTCGCGCGAAACCAGCCAACTGGGCACGGAGCAACGCTCGAGAATCCCCAACCCCGAAACTCTAACTCACCCTACGGTCGACCTCGGGTTCGAGAGCAAGGGCGGAGTGCCCAGTTGGCTGGTTTCGCGCGAAACCAGCCAACTGGGCACGGAGCAACGCTCGAGAATCCCCAACCCCGAAACTCTAACTCACCCTACGGTCGACCTCGGGTTCGAGAGCAAGGGCGGAGTGCCCAGTTGGCTGGTTTCGCGCGAAACCAGCCAACTGGGCACGGAGCAACGCTCGAGAATCCCCAACCCCGAAACTCTAACTCACCCTACGGTCGACCTCGGGTTCGAGAGCAAGGGCGGAGTGCCCAGTTGGCTGGTTTCGCGCGAAACCAGCCAACTGGGCACGGAGCAACGCTCGAGAATCCCCAACCCCGAAACTCTAACTCACCCTACGGTCGACCTCGGGTTCGAGAGCAAGGGCGGAGTGCCCAGTTGGCTGGTTTCGCGCGAAACCAGCCAACTGGGCACGGAGCAACGCTCGAGAATCCCCAACCCCGAAACTCTAACTCACCCTACGGTCGACCTCGGGTTCGAGAGCAAGGGCGGAGTGCCCAGTTGGCTGGTTTCGCGCGAAACCAGCCAACTGGGCACGGAGCAACGCTCGAGAATCCCCAACCCCGAAACTCTAACTCACCCTACGGTCGACCTCGGGTTCGAGAGCAAGGGCGGAGTGCCCAGTTGGCTGGTTTCGCGCGAAACCAGCCAACTGGGCACGGAGCAACGCTCGAGAATCCCCAACCCCGAAACTCTAACTCACCCTACGGTCGACCTCGGGTTCGAGAGCAAGGGCGGAGTGCCCAGTTGGCTGGTTTCGCGCGAAACCAGCCAACTGGGCACGGAGCAACGCTCGAGAATCCCCAACCCCGAAACTCTAACTCACCCTACGGTCGACCTCGGGTTCGAGAGCAAGGGCGGAGTGCCCAGTTGGCTGGTTTCGCGCGAAACCAGCCAACTGGGCACGGAGCAACGCTCGAGAATCCCCAACCCCGAAACTCTAACTCACCCTACGGTCGACCTCGGGTTCGAGAGCAAGGGCGGAGTGCCCAGTTGGCTGGTTTCGCGCGAAACCAGCCAACTGGGCACGGAGCAACGCTCGAGAATCCCCAACCCCGAAACTCTAACTCACCCTACGGTCGACCTCGGGTTCGAGAGCAAGGGCGGAGTGCCCAGTTGGCTGGTTTCGCGCGAAACCAGCCAACTGGGCACGGAGCAACGCTCGAGAATCCCCAACCCCGAAACTCTAACTCACCCTACGGTCGACCTCGGGTTCGAGAGCAAGGGCGGAGTGCCCAGTTGGCTGGTTTCGCGCGAAACCAGCCAACTGGGCACGGAGCAACGCTCGAGAATCCCCAACCCCGAAACTCTAACTCACCCTACGGTCGACCTCGGGTTCGAGAGCAAGGGCGGAGTGCCCAGTTGGCTGGTTTCGCGCGAAACCAGCCAACTGGGCACGGAGCAACGCTCGAGAATCCCCAACCCCGAAACTCTAACTCACCCTACGGTCGACCTCGGGTTCGAGAGCAAGGGCGGAGTGCCCAGTTGGCTGGTTTCGCGCGAAACCAGCCAACTGGGCACGGAGCAACGCTCGAGAATCCCCAACCCCGAAACTCCAACTGAGACCCGGGGGTGAAACTTGAAACTTGAAACTTGAAACTTGAAACTTGAAACTTGAAACTTGAAACTTGAAACTTGAAACTTGAAACTTGAAACTTGAAACTTGAAACTTGAAACTTGAAACTTGAAACTTGAAACTTGAAACTTGAAACTTGAAACTTGAAACTTGAAACTTGAAATACAAGATTCAAGTTGCAAATCCCAAGCTACAAGATTCAAGATTCAAATCCCAAACAACAAGATTTTCAAATCCCAAACAACAAGATTCAAGTTTCAAATCCCAAGCTACAAGATTCAAGTTGCAAATCCCAAACTACAAGATTATCAAATCCCAAACTACAAGATTCATGTTTCAAATCCCAAACTACAAGATTCAAGTTGCAAATCCCAAACTACAAGATTCAAGATTCAAATCCCAAACTACAAGATTCAAGATTCAAATCCCAAACTACAAGATTCAAGATTCAAATCCCAAACTACAAGATTCAAGATTCAAATCCCAAACAACAAGATTTAAGTTTCAAATCCCAAACTACAAGATTTTCAAATCTCAAACAACAAGATTCAAGTTTCAAATCCCAAACAACAAGATTCAAGTTTCAAATCCCAAACAACAAGATTCAAGTTTCAAATCCCAAACAACAAGATTCAAGTTTCAAATCCCAAACAACAAGATTCAAGTTTCAAATCCCAAACTACAAGATTCAAGTTTCAAATCCCAAACAACAAGATTCAAGTTTCAAATCCCAAACTACAAGATTCAAATCCCAAACTACAAGATTCAAGTTTCAAATCCCAAACTACAAGATTCAAGTTTCAAATCCCAAACTACAAGATTCAAGTTTCAAATCCCAAACTACAAGATTCAAGTTTCAAAAGCCAAACTACAAGATTCATGTTTCAAATCCCAAGCTACAAGATTCAAGTTTCAAATCCCAAACTACAAGATTCAAGTTTCAAATCCCAAACTACAAGATTCAAGTTTCAAATCCCAAACTACAAGATTCAAGTTTCAAATCCCAAACTACAAGATTTTCAAATCCCAAACTACAAGATTCATGTTTCAAATCCCAAACTACAAGATTCATGTTTCAAATCCCAAACTACAAGATTCATGTTTCAAATCCCAAACTACAAGATTCATGTTTCAAATCCCAAACTACAAGATTCATGTTTCAAATCCCAAACTACAAGATTCATGTTTCAAATCCCAAACTACAAGATTCAAGTTTCAAATCCCAAACTACAAGATTCAAGTTTCAAATCCCAAACTACAAGATTCAAGTTTCAAATCCCAAACTACAAGATTCAAGTTTCAAACTACAAGATTCAAGTTTCAAACTACAAGATTCAAGTTTCAAACTACAAGATTCATGTTTCAAATCCCAAACTACAAGATTCATGTTTCAAATCCCAAACTACAAGATTCAAGATGGAAATCCCAAACTACAAGATTCAAGATGGAAATCCCAAACTACAAGATTCAAGTTGCAAATCCCAAACTACAAGATTCAAGTTGCAAATCCCAAATTACAAGATTCAAGTTGCAAATCCCAAACTATAAGATTCAAGTTGCAAATCCCAAACTACAAGATTCAAGTTGCAAATCCCAAACTACAAGATTCAAGTTGCAAATCCCAAACTACAAGATTCAAGTTGCAAATCCCAAACTACAAGATTCAAGTTGCAAATCCCAAACTACAAGATTCAAGTTGCAAATCCCAAACTACAAGATTCATGTTTAATCGCAAACTACAAGTGTCAAGTTTCAAATCCCAAGCTCCAAGTCCCAAAATCCATGTTTCAAGACTAAAGCTCCATGGACCAATCCTAAAATTTCATGTCCCAAGCCTAAATATTTCAACCACGATCATAAAATTAAATAACCTAACTAATGAAGAGAAAACACTAGTGTTTCAATGTTTACCTTTTTTATTAAATGAAACATCTGAAAAATAAACCAAATCTCTGAATAAAATATTTTCGAAATAAAGTTTAAAATAACTCAGGCACGTGGCTTATTAAAAGATAGGTTTATTTGAGTTACGACGATATTTACACCACACAACTTCACACAGATCACTAACATTAATCACAATCTCTGACCACATCGATGTCCACTCTCTCCCATCTGGGTCTCTCTGACCCAACATTCACAGAGGCCACCACACCGATAGCTCTACTTGAATAGAAATTATTGCCCCAAAGCCCGATCATGAAAAGTTGGGGACCAAAGGGCGTATAGAAGCTGCGGCTATAAAATAACGAAACTGATGCTCCTTCTGAAGTTTATTCTGAGTTAATTATTCTGAGTTTTGTCAGACCAAAAAGATATTTTGACCCTTGCGCCAAGTCGTCAAAGTTTCGAAAAAACGCGATTTTTTTATTAAAACTGTGTGTTTGTCACCATAAAATTCAAACCGGGAATAGTAGAAACAAAAATAAGGATTCATTCTTTAGATAATTTATTAAGCTTCAACTTTTCTATGTGAAACTTTTTTTTTGTGACCCTTAGAAAAAAAGATACAAGGGAGATTCCTAACCTGACCCCCAATATCAATCTTTTACGGAGACTGTTTCTTTTCTTTTATTCATTAAATATTGTTTCCTGGTTAAATAACATGAAAGCAATCAATTTTCAACCATATAGGAGTGAAATTATAGCATTTAAAGTGTATTTTTACGAGGTTATATTATAAAGGTGTTCTTATCAAATACATCATAATTTATAATATGTGATCCTTAGATAAGTGCAAATTTTTTAAAGGATTAGGATGAAAAAATCATGTAACAATAAACTTTCTAATTCCTTAATATTTCCTTAAATGTGAAATTGTACTATCATGTAATGGAGAGATAAGTTATCTATAAGTAGGACCACTATCAGAATCCCCAGACAGAAATTTAGAGAGGAAATAATGCAATTAAAAGTTGTAGTAGGTTTGAAAATTTTAGATCTGAAAGGAGCTGTTTTGCACTGTGTAATGGGAAATTGCTACTTCATCTATTGAATAAAGAAATAAAAAGATTAGCAGCTTTAGTTAGCTTGGAAATTTAGAACAATTAATAGGAGTTCCACTACTACTAGAAAATAGTAAAGGATCTACTCAAGCGAAAGCTGTATTTTCAGAATTGCAATAATGGGGAGCTGTAGAAAAAAATTGAAGCTACGTGTTTCGACACAACTTCTGTAAATACTGGCCGTATGAAAGGTACACTCGTTTTGTTAGAGCAAATGCTCGATATCTCGTACACTGGTGTTCAAAATTAAAAGAATTTAAACATTTGTTTGATTTTCCCCAGATCTACTGGATAGACTTGGATGAAATTTGGTATAAACATAGGTTAATACGAAACCTGAAAAAAAATATTATTCATAAATCATCATACACCCAATTTATATCCATATACAGGGTGTATCTGAAATGATGCGACAAACTTTGAGGGGTAATAGTACTCATCAAGACGAACAAGAATTGGTATAGAAAGGAGGGTCGCAGATACGCCGTTAAAGAGCTAGGTCAACTTCTGCTTCAAAACTAGCTGCTTCAACTTCGGGTTTGAGATGAG
This sequence comes from Tetragnatha montana, assembly GCA_963680715.1. Taxonomy (NCBI): domain Eukaryota; kingdom Metazoa; phylum Arthropoda; class Arachnida; order Araneae; family Tetragnathidae; genus Tetragnatha; species Tetragnatha montana. Next base: position 35,619,477 of record OY796677.1, read on the forward strand.
AAATATAGGACATGTAGGGCATTTGCAAAAATATAGGACAATATAGGACGTTTTTTAAGATTTTTGGAAAAATATAAGATATATAGGACAACTCTGACCCCTGTTAGTGTAAAATCTCTCAAGACCTGCATGTCAGTCGGAGGGGATCATACCCCCTATAAATCCACTTTTTTTACTTCATTCTGAAGCCGCTATTTCATACCCTTCAACTCTGACGATTGTTACTCACGCGCATGCGTGTGTATGATGATTTATGAATAATATTTTTTGGGGGTTTTGTATCAACCTATGTTCATACCAAATTTCATCCAAGTCTATCCAGTAGATCTGGGGAAAATCAAACAAATGTTTAAATTCTTTTAATTTTGAACACCAGTATACGAGATATCGAGCATTTGCTCTAACAAAACGAGTGTACCTTTCATACGGCCAGTATTTACAGAAGTTGTGCCGAAACACGTAGCTTCAATTTTTTTCTGCAGCTCCCCATTATTTTAATTCTGAAAACACAGCTTTTGCTTGAGTAGATCCTTTACTATTTTCTAGTAGTAGTGGAACTCCTATTAATTGCTCTAAATTTCCAAGCTAACTAAAACCTATTCGTAAATACCCTTAATTGCAATGTAATAATAATTTTAATAATTTTGTTTCTGAATTGTTTAATTAAAATAATTTACTTTTATTGTATTTTATTTTATTTTGAGTATTTCAAAATTTCTTTCTTCGGAGTTTTTCTTATTTTGATAAAATCTTGCTATCTTAAATGCAATGCTGTGGAGGATTCAAAGATTTTTCCTGATTTCTTTAACTTACTTAGCATATAAATTTTTAATTTAAAGGTTTTGAACTACTCCCAAGGGGTCGATACGTGAAAAAGTTTGGGAAACCCTGATCTAGAGTCGGGCTGGAAACTTAAAACAAGAAGTTATAAGCCAGATTTAATCAAACTTTCAAAAGGCATGCAAAGCCAATGCTTCCATTGATGTAACTATCTATATTTGTATTTTTATATAAATAAATATTATTCCGTATTTAAAGCAGGTTTATTTTAAATAAAAAATATGTAAGCAAATACTATATTAAAGAGAAAAATTTTGGTGGCTTTTTAAAAACTGGGAAATTTTTAAATTGTAACTTTTGGCTCTTCTGCATCAAAAAGTTGCCGACCCCTGTGTTAGCGTATTTCTGACAGTGATTAACTAATGTTGTCTGGAAATCGATTGAAGTGTAGGCGATACCTGTGTGAAGTTATGTGGAGTAAATATCGTCGTTACTCAAATAAACCTATCTTTAATAAGCCACATGCCTGAGTTATTTTTAACTTTATTTCAAAAACATTATTACTGCTTTATTTTTCAGATGTTTCATTTATTAAAAACTGAAAAAACTTGTTTTTCTGTTATCTCTGCATTAATTTGTTTCATTAGTTAGGTTATTTATTTTTATGATCGTGGTTGAAAGAAAGTTGGCCCTTAAACTCACTGATGTATTGTAGTGCGGAATGCCAAATCCCAAGATGCCGGAGAGGAAGCTGACGCAGGCCAATTTTAATTGTCCTTCGGCTCAGTCAATGACGAACATATCACCTAGTCAACTGGAATCGAACCGTAGGGTTCGAACCTCATGGTACACCACGATACATACACAACGAATTGATTGCTTGGTAGTGCTGGTGGTAGTGATCAAAGTGTAGTTTTAGCAATTACCTTTGTATTTAGAAGTACTTAAATATATAAATAGCAATTTTATTCAAATAATGCATAAGTTTGCCTAACGATCTTCCAACCTCGACTATTCAAAGGGTCCATGCAGTGCAGTTTTTAGAAATACAGATGCCAGCAGAACTGCAACTTTTTGTTGGGTGTTTAGGAACTGGAAATACTATAATTATCCTATTTTGAAATCCCCTAAAGACTAAAGAGATACAACTCTATTCTAGCACGTTCCGCCTATTAAAGACCCAAAAGGATAACAGAAGACACCTACCTGTTATTCGGGCAGTCCTTTCTTTATCCATGACGAAATCTACCACGGTGGTCATAACAGGAATGAATGTAATGATAAATGCACGGCGCGACAGAGGCAAATCAGCATGAACAGCGGATTCGCGTGGGGCCTGAAAGCCGTCTTCACGTGGTCCAAGAACCCGTTCTTGTCTTTTTCCTCATCGAAGACTGCTTCTTCAGATGTCGAGCTCCTGGTGGTAGGCTGAAAGGAATAGAAATATTCATTTTTATAATATATTAAAGGAACTTTTTTTTTTACGTCCTCGGGCTTTAAGATACTGTTCAATAAAAAGATTTAACTTGTCAGAAAACTAACTAAATTCTTTTTTCAGGTCTAGTTAAACTATTATAATTAAAATAATTTCAAATTCAAGCTTCAAATCAGTTAGGCTATTTTGCAGAGTCTCTTTCGAAAAGATAATCGAAACGTCGGTGATGGAGACAGGATTTTGAATTATCATTATTTTTAGGTGTTCTTGACCATAAGAATATTTGTAATGAAGAAGCAAGTTTTTAATGAAGTCTTAATACTAATGAGGCTAAAAACAAAATACGTAGAGGCTACCTCAATTTGATAACCACTGGTAAATATCCAGATTTATAACTATGATCTAAATCTGTAAAGGATATTATTTAATAACTCACGGAACTACCACGAAAAATAACAAGACATAGCAATTGTCTCATCCGTCTAGTTGAAAATCATACCTTTTGAAAAGGACTCTGCAAGGGTTTCTCCACGTTGTCTCCGAAATTGCAAAAGAACTTGTCGCATTCCTCAGAGAACTGCAGACAACGGAACATGTGCTCCAGTTACTCCAAAATGCAGACCTCCAGAGCAGAGACTGGCTTTGAGTTATCCTGCCAGGGTACGGCAAGGTGGGTCGACTCGCCAGGAGGCCTATAAAAACAGGTCTAGTTAGGTTTCACATATAGATTATACATGTGATTACTCTGACAATATATTGACTGAAAATATTTAAAAAATTTTCGAGGACATCTCAATTTTCCTTTACTTTAAGTAGAGGGGGTCCCTTGATTACTTCTAGAGATCCACGCTCCGATCACAAAACAAAAGTTAGAGTCCGATTTTTTAAAGTTCAAATATTAACTACTTTTTACATAATTATTTCACGATTTTTTTTCTTTTGTTATCAATCGATTTTACTTAAAATTCATTGCTAGACAATGCTAATATTAACACTCACGGCCAGGATATCGGAAAGAAATTTTAAAGCGGGAATTTAGTTTGCTAAGCGAATTGTCAGACTTTAGTTTTGCCAAGCAAATTGTTGGATTTCCGCCAATTGGCGGAGGAATCACAGGTATGTAAATATACTACTTTCTTGTAAACCCGTGTACTCAACCTTTACCTACTTTAGAAGGGTTCACCATCAGATGTTCCAATTACAAACAGTCAAAATACAAGATTCTCTTCCGAAGGGCTTTACAAAATTCTAACACAAGAGGGTCAACAAATCCTATATTATTCAGACAGGCCGTAACCAGACTTGTTTTGGGGTGGGGGTTGACTAAAATTCATTTCTAAAGTACCTCCTTACTAGTACCTTTATGTATCAAGTTTTAGATCACCTACACAAAAATTTTAATTTTGGTGCATGTAATTTCAAAATCTTACAAACAAGCGAATCTTAAGTAGAGTTTGGGGGTCTGGAGGTACTCTAGCATAAAAATAAGAAATTAGCACCGCAAATTAGTGTTTTAGCTCATTTCGAGACTCTGGATTGCACCCAAAGAGCTCATATTAAGCGGTAGAATATTCACAAGGGAAAAACAGCATAGCATATAAAAAGAAAAAATTTCGAGGGGTGGTTTGAATCCTCCTCCAGAAAAATATTTGGAAATCCCCCCAAAGTAGTGTTTTAACTCATTTTGAGATCTAAGGTTACACCCAAAGAGGACCACTCTTTAAGTTCTAGAATTTCCAAGAAAACTAATTATATTTCAAAATTTTGAGGGCGGTTGGAGGTCCTCCAAGAAAAGTTTCAGAACCTTTTCTTTTAAAAGTAGTTTGACTCATATTGGGACCCCCTTGAAGGAAAACTGTAAAAATTGATGTCAAAATTTCGGGTAATCTAAGCATGTTTCAATCTATGTAATCTGCAGACTTATGAATTTTACCAACCCACTTCGTCAAGAAACATCAAAAATCCAGAATACACTCACTTAACATTCAGCATCCGAACGACAAGATCCGTGTGATGCTTCAAGAACCCCACATCGAGCCTTTCCCCGACTCCATAGAGCGTGCTGGACACACTGCCCTTGCCTTCACTCCCGCAGTCGGACACCTTGGCGTATTTGGCGCGATTGTTGTTTTTCTTCCAGGGCGGGCTGCGCAGGATCATGGCGGCGGGGATGGTGTTGGCGATTATGGCGGCCATCAGCAGGAAGGTCCCCTCGATCCCCGCCCCCTCCAGGAGGGAGGGGAAGACGAAGGAGCCGAAGCATCCCCCGGAGAAGGCGATCCTGGAGGCAGTGGTGCGGTACACCTGGATGATGGACACCTGGGTGGGGTAAGACAACAGTGAAGGCGTAACCCACACCTGAAAAAGAAGTCTGATTAATGAGGTGGAAGTAAACTGGTTAACATAGATGGTTCGAAGATGGGTTTTGACATAAAACTTGCTCTTTATGCTCCAAAACTGGAAAAACTTCTCAACTCTAATTTTTCGTCTCCTATTTGAAATCGCCCAGATTCCCCTTTAACACCCATCCAGGATTGTCCAAGGGAGATTTCGAGATGCACCTTGTACTCCCGAAAAAGGATAATCCCCCGTTTTAATTATACAAAAAGTTACCCTATATTTTTCGATTGAAGTTAATTCTATGAATTTTCTTCTGTCTATTCTAGCATTTGTCAAGGAGAAAAGTAAATTTTAATGGAATTGAGGGAAAATCAACTCCATGAGCAAATTAAGGGGGTAAAAAGGATAACTCCTTGAAAATGTTCAGTATGTTTTACTATTTTTATCGCAAATGATTCCAAAAGAATCTGAAACAATGAGCCTCAAAAATCTTTAAACAGCTCGCCCAAGTCTCTTACAACCTATTGATTGGGTTAGATTCGTCCACAGAAGTTATCTTAAAACGAAAATGCACGACTAAGAAATAGCCATGGTCAAAATTCAAATTAAAGCAAAGTCAAGTCGTTGTTGTTTAGGAACAATCTTGTTCAAGTTTACAAAGCTCATACACCAATAGCCTCCATTAATTTTATTTTTGTGGTAGTCTAAATTAGTTTTAAAACTACAATTCAAAATGATAAATTGGAACATTTATCCCGAAAAGTGCCTCATCGGGAAGAAACTACTAGTCTAACACTGATTGTACACGTGTATAAGGAGAATATTTGTTAAACAATTTTATTTAAGAGATCTGTTAACTAATTACTCAATATCTGAACAAATTTTCATACATAACTTGTACGTTGTAAAGAAAGTGTGTGTAAAGAAGTGAGTTATAGACTATTTAAAAACTTTCACAATTGATTCTAATTAAAGTTTTCATTAACTTTGTTCAACTTTAACCATCAATTACTTGCATGATCAGTTGAGCTGTGTAAACAAGAAATGTACCTTTGAGGTACGTTGGAATACGTACCGCTGAGGCCACCCCAGAGGAAAGTGATCCAGTTGATGTCCTCTGCAAAGAAGCAGCAGGCGGCGCTCAGTGTGCCAACGATGCCACCGGTCACTGTTCGGACTCTGTACTTTTGTCCCAAAATGGCAACCACAGGATCAACTATACTAGACAGCAACTAAAGTTGACCCTATGACGTCACAAACAAAGTAGTTCCCATCGCGGTTTCTTAATTTTGAGTGAAATGAAGAACATCAATTTAAAAATATGATTATTTTGTTAAACCCATGTATATATAGTGCTTTTCGATCACGATTTGCGTACCGAAACTCCTCCTAGCAACCCAACAGGCTTTGTGATTACCGATTTCTCCTTCCGCATTTATGACGTACTGGGTTCAAGAAACGTTGCTGTCGAGTATAGCCACCTTAAAATTGTCTCAATTTTTTTACGCGGATACAATAGTCCGATACCATATAATATGACAACTGTGGGTATGAGCAAGTGTTACTTTGCGCTGAAGAGTTTAGTTTTAAGCTTACGCTAGATAAATGCTTACCACACTTTTTTTCCAATGAGTGACGAAGACGCGGGAATGTGGGAACGATTTTCTGTTTACTCACTTGTGTTTGCTCAAAGTACATCGGACATCAAAATAGATTCAATAGCGTTTGGACATCAAAATAGATTCTATTCGATATAAACGTGGTTCGGTGGTCTAGGGGTATGATTCTCGCTTTGGGTGCGAGAGGTCCCGGGTTCAAATCCCGGTCGAACCCTCATTAATTTTTTTACATGCATAGTATGGAATATCCGCAATTCCTTAATTTTTTTCCCACGACAAGCACTGCGCCAAATCTAGAACGTTTCAGTAAAAATTCGAACGAGAAATACGAAAGATTGGACGATCACTAAAACTTAATAAAAAAATTATTGTAATGAAAGTGTATATTATGTTTAGCTACTTTATAAATATTTTAGCATATTTACTTTTGTTGAAAAATATAAAGGTATTTATTACACGAAAATTTTACTTTGAAATCTTGCAAGAATAATCAAAAATATAGTTCCCGGATTTTTTTTATTCTGAACATTATATTGATACTTTTTTAAGTTAACTTTACTATCATAAATCGATATATTATAGCTTCAGATATGAATTAGATTTTACAAATATTTAATTACAAAAATATGTTCAAGAGATGCAGAAAGATTTATTCGATTATAAAAAAAATAGGATCTTGAATATATAAAATAAATAATACTGAGAAACTATTTTATCCCAATAAATGTAATTCTTTTAACAAAGTTTTTTGTGGTAGTTGAACCAATTACTCAAAAATCGGATCTTAAATATCATTAGATCTTCAACAGATCGCAGATCTTAAAGAAGATCGTAGCAGATTTTAAAGATAATTACAGCATATATTAAATAGGAATATAGCAGATCCTAAATAGAATTATAGTAGATCTTTAAGATCATAAACAAAGCTTAAAAACCCTGTTTTGGTGAGAATGGATTAATTTATATTCGAGGGCAAGTTGTTTACATGCCGAGCAAACGAGTAAAGTGACTAAATTTATTCGCCAATTTGAAGTTGGCGAGCGAAAATTTCGCGCCCTGCCTCAACTGATGTGTAAAAATAAAAGGCGATTTTTTATATTTTTTCGTAGTTACCAAGGCAACGAATTTTAAACCTGTGACGTCTACCCGCCAATTCAAATTACAGACTATAGTATTAACTTTTAACGTCTTGTTATCAGAACCTTAAACTTAAATTTCGAATAGGAACCCTTGCAAGAAGTGATCCAAGCTACTTTTTCATACTTCCTCTAGCACAGTGGTTCCCAAACTATTTTGCTCGTGGAACCCCTAAATTTGTTGCTAATGATCGCGGAACCCTGAATATTTTTTAATCAACGACTTTTCAAAATTTAATATCTGAAGTGAAACAAGCCAACTTAATGTTAAAAAAGTTGTGATTAAGCGAGTTCCAAGAACATCAGGGGGTCCTCCACTAGAAATTTTTTGGAAATTTGACTATAAAAAGAGGGTTTTAACTTATTTTGGTACACCTAATCCGAATTTCGGACATACATTTTTAAGAATTTAATACATATTTTTGATAGGATTTGCATTTTGATGAACTTAATATACAAAAACACTATTCTTATTTTCTTTAGGGAATTAAGGAAATATTAATTTGTGACGCGGAACCCCTAAATTTTTTTGTGGAACCCCAGGGTTCCACGGAACCCTCTCTTTGGGAACCACTGCTCTAGCATAACTAAATTTCTTTCGAAATTTTACCCGAACCCCCAATCACAATACCACTACACCCTTAGAAGTCAATCTTAATATTTTATAGCCATCCAACTCGAAATTTTACAACATCATATACCAAACACTTAAAAGAGTTTGTAAAAGTTCCTCTTACCCAGCAAGTTCCTTTTATCGATGATCGTACGCTGAAGGGCATGGAGGCAGTCTTACGGTCAACGCCGTACTCGTCGATGAAGGCGGCGTACAGGATGCCGGACATGCAAGTTCCTTATTGATGATCGTACGCTGAAGGGCATGGAGGCACTCTTCCGGCCAACGCCGTACTTGTCGATGAAGACGACGTACAGGACGCCGGACATCCGGCTGTCCGGCCATGATGAAGTTGATGGCGCAGGCGGCCAGCGACACGATCCACGCCAGCCCTGCTCCTTCCGGCGGCCCCTGCAGAGAAATATTTTATTAACAGTCAATTATAGTTTGAAGTTACCAGTTTAGTTATTTAGATAGATTTGTAGAGAAACTACAGTAGTTTGGAGTTTTTAATCTGAAGACAGATTGGGGGGTATTGATCCGGCGAACCAGTTTTTATTTTGGTTAAATACACTCTTAAAACTAAGCCGGATATCTATACGGCATTTTCGGTTCAAAAGTGCCGGATATAATATACGGCGCACTGACTATGTTTATACGGCGCACTGACTATGTTTATACGGCGCACTGACTATGTTTATACGGCGCGCTGACTATGTTTATACGGCGCGCTGACTATGTTTATACGGCACTTTTGGAAAAATTGTGCCTTATATATTTTCTGTGCCTTATATTTTGTGCCTTATACTAAGTGCCGTATATAAAAGAATATACGGCACTTTTGGAAAAATTGTGCCTTATATTTTCTGTGCCTTATATGGTTTATAAAGCGTTCCTCGTGCCTTATACGATGTGCTTGCACGTTTCCTTTTGATACATTAATATTATGCTTACATTACATACTTTTTATGGCACATTTGACTGAAACTTTTGAATATGCTGTAATTTACTCCATAAAAGATTTCTTAAATTCAAGAAATGCCTGTATGGCCAATCTCACTAAAAATTTTTTTTCAAACATTTTTGTTACTGAAGTGAAAATTACAACATATTCAGTAAAAGGCACAAAATTACAAAGTGTTCATTTACAAAAATTTATGAAATTTGATAAACAATGTTTGCTAGGAAATAATACATTTCATAGTTTTATAATTTATGTAAATAAATTCTTAAAATTTTGATTCTTAAGCAGATAAAAAAAATATTTAAACTGCATATACATCTACAGAGATTAAAATTTAAAAATTTGTAATTACATTAATTTTTTTTAATATGCTATTTACTCAAAGAATGCTGTGACTTAGTGTAGTTAGTTCAATTCAATTTACAAAGATACAAAAAATTAATGTTTAGAAGGTTAACCAGATTTTATGCATCATTTATTGGAAGCTAGTAATTTTAAGGTAATTTAATTAAATTATTGCTATGTAGGAATCAATTTTATAATATAGTATTTATTGCACATTAATACATATTGTTGTAACAAAAATCAATCTACTATAAAAAAAATCAATTTTTACATAATACATAATATGAATAAAAAATGCTTTCTTGAAAGTTATTTCTTAAATAAACAATAAATGTCTTGTTTTGTTACATCAAGCAATTATTTCTATATGTCAGGACACAATCTGCACATATAACAAATGAGAGTTCTTCAGTAATGATCTCCTTATTTATATTTGTTTTTTATCACTTCCTTGCTTGTAAGACTGCTAAAAGAAAAAGAGAAAAAAATAGTAAGTTTTAATTTTAACAACTTACAAACAAAATCATTATTTTGTAATTCTAATACTTCTATGAAAGGAATTTCAGTCAAGACAGTCTCTTTAAAACAGCGTTAGAAATTGTGAAAAAATACCACTGGTCCAGAATAGCAATCCATCGCAATTTCAAACACTGCTTTAAAGAACCAAACCTTAATTTTTTTTTAGGAATTTACAATCTGTTTAAAGTTTGACATACATTTTGAATTTATTCAATACTTTTAATTAATTGAGTCCTCTTTCTTAATATACAGATTTTTCACCATAAACAGCATAATATTTGTAACAATTATTTTGTTCTATGTAACTTTTAAAACTGTGCAACCATTTTCCTTGAGTCTGGCGCTACTTGTCCTACCCTTGCGCCATAAAAAATCAATCAAGCTTTTTTCCCCACCATGCAGCATTGTTAATTATTTTTTCATGATTAATAATGGTTTTAACCAGGGGTAATTCTAAAAGCAGAAACTTACAATGGGATTGAGTAGAGCTGGGGGCAGACTCAGGAATGGAAGGAGAAGTCTGCATCTTGCAGAGGCACTGCTGGCTGGAGCAGGAGGCAGTCTAAACACTGCAGCAACGGCAACTGCAGCTCTTGCTTCCTGAAGAAAAAAGATGTGTTTAGATATGATGCTACTCTGTGCATCATATGACAGTATCAAACAGGGTTTGAAAAAAAAAACCGGGTGGGTTTAATTGGGTTTATTGCTTAATACTGCAGAGTTTTGCAGCTGGAAGGAATTTAGGTGTTAAGTTTTATTAATTTAAGAGTAAAGGGAAACTTTTATTGCAATAAAATATTTTTATCAATTAAAAAACATCTTTAATGCTGTAACTTTGGGTAATAACAAAGAATTTATTATAATTTTTTACGACATAAGGTAAATGCATGTTACAATGCAAAGTGTGTTGCTTTTTGTTTTTTTATAGGCATCTCTGTTTGTATTTTATAATTTTTAAAAAATGTATACATATTAAGTAAACAAAACCTGGCAAAACAAATTTAAAACCATTAAATGAAAACCCTTATAAAGTACAGTACCATTGTCAAGGATCAGTGGCAGATCCAAGGGGGTGGCACTCTGGAAAGTGCCCCCCCTTGGACCTAAAAAATTACTCATAAGTACAAAAAAAGTTTCAAAAAGTACTCAAAATGAGTTAAAACCCTACTTTTACAGGTCAAATTTCAAATTTTTTTCTGGGGGAGGACCCCCATACCCCCCAGGGAGCCAAAAGGGGATCTTGTGTTACTTTTTAGAAAATCCCCAAAATTTTGACATTTTTCTCAAATGGTAAAGGTGATGGTCTGAAAAAGTGCCCCCCCCAAGATCCGTGCCTGTCAAGAATACATCTATATGATTATGATTTAATATTTTATACCGATTGGGCAGGTTGTGTTGCTTGGGAAAAAGTAAAGGTTTTATCGCACTTTTAATTTCACTACGGTTAAAAAAGTACAAATTTTGTTTATTTAATTGTTGAATTTTCCCTTCATTTACCTTGCCCAATATTTTTTGTGGTAACATTTCTCTTCAAATATTATATTGTGAGATATTTGCATTATTAAAAGACTTGATCATGCTGGTATTAATAAAATTTTACCCAATTTTTAAAAAAACCAAAAAAAGGGCTGGTTGATATTGTTTTTTTAAGTGGGTTTTATTAAAAAACACTCAGGTTTTTTTGGTTTGTGGGCGGGTTGAAAACCCTGGTTTCAAATGAGTAATTCTAAAAGCAGAAACTTACAATGGGATTGAGTGGAGGTTGGGGCAGACTCAGGGATGGCATGAGAGGTCTCGGCATCTGACAGAGGCAGTGCTCGCTGCAGCAGGAGGCAAGGTTCAGACATTTCTAGTGGCAGAACTTGTGACTGGATCCATGAAGACTGACGGTGGAGCTCTCTCAGAGATCTATGGAACTGCTGCGGCAGCAAGTGCAACTCTTGCTTCCTGAAGAAAAAAAAGATGTGTGTTAAGACATTAAGCTACTCTGTGCGTCCTATGACAGTATCAAACAGGATTTCAAAAACTCGGGTTTAAAAAAAATGGGATTTAATTGGGATTATTGCTTAATACAGCAGAGTTTTGCTGCTAGAAAGAATTTAGGTGTTAGTTTTATTAATTTAAGAGTAATGGGAAACTTTTATTGCAATAAAATCAGTAGCGGATTTCTAAATAGGCTAGCTAGGCTGAAGCCTTTGGCGGCAAATTTTCACAGGCGGCAAATTTTTGATGGTGGAATTTTTTTTACGCAAAAAACAGGAGAAGAGAAAGGAAACACAAGCACTGAAAAGACGAAGAACGCTCTTTTCAAGTAACCAAAATTACAACCCCCACCCAGAAGTTTTGAGTAGTTTGATTCAGCAAAGTAACAAATCTATTATTCTATGCTTTCTTTAGACCACATATGGGCAACCTCCAGCCCACCTCTCCATTTGTTTCGGTCCGCGGAACATTAGGGTGTTTCGAAAGTCTATGGTAAAAACTTCGTAATTTTTACGGTTTTCCCCAACCAACCCAGCTGCCAGTTTAAAACCGTAAATTTTACGGGAATTTTTTACAGTGAATAGGCGGCAATTTTTGGTTCAGCCTATAGGCGGCACATTTTGAAATCTGCCACTGAATAAAATATTTTAATTAATTAAAACAATATATCTTTAATGCTGTAACTTTGGGTAATAACAAAGAATTTATTATAATTTTATTACAACATAAGGTAAATGTATGCTACGATGCAAAGATGAGTGTGTTGCTTACTTTTTTATAGGTTTCTCAATTTATATTTTATAATTTTTAAAAAATATATACATATTAAGTAAACCAAACCTAGCAAAACAAATTTAAAAACATATTAAATGAAAACCCTTATAAGTGCAGTACCATTGTCAAGAATACATCTACATGATTATGATTTAATATTTTATACCAATTGGGCAGGTTGTGTTGCTTGGGGGAAAACTAAAGGTTTTATTGCGTTTTTAATTTCACTACGGTTAAAAAGTACAAAAGTTTGTTTATTTTATTGTTGAATTTTTGCCCTTCATTTACCTTGCCCAATATTTTTTGTGATAATCTTGAGTTTTTTTATACATTTCTCTTCAAATAATTAGATTGTGAGAGATTTGCATTGTTAAAAGACTTGATAATGTTTTATTTTAAATTTTACCCTAGTTTCAAATGAGTAATTCTAAAAGCAGAAACTTACAATGGGAATGAGTGGAGGTTGGGGTAGACTCAAGGATGGCAGGAGAGGTCTCGGCATCTGGCAGAGTAGCTACTCTCTGGAGCAGGAGGCAGGGTCGAGACACTGGGACTGGATCCATAAAGACTAGTGGTCTGGAACTGCTGTGGCAGATGCTGATGATCTTGCTGCCAGAAAAAAGAAAGATGTGTTTAGCCACAATGCTACTACAGATTTTTAGTTCCGCCAATGAATGAAAAGTTTTAATTTTGACACAGCAATTTAAAAAACATGGGGGCAATCTCAAATTTTTTAAAAATACAGGTTTTAATACATTTTTAGGTAGTATTTGAATCTTTATGAATGTAATATAAGAACTTTTTGAAATTAGAAGCAAGAATTAGACATAGTATACACTCTTGGCCAGTGAGTGAAATGGCAGGCGGCCAGTTGTAGGACGTAATAATACCTTAACTTACATAAACTCAAAAGTTATTCAACTGACAATTTTCTTTCGAAAAAATGCTTAAAATTTTAAGTTAGCAACTGAATAGTCAAGGGGTTATCAAACTTTTGAGCATTGCAACCACTTTTTATAAACAAAATCTAGCTGGTTTGGTCCCCAACAAGTAGTACTTTGTTACAGTAATAAATTATATATCATGTATCAGAAGTTAAATAACATTTTTAGGAGATAATAAGGAAGAATTTTAACTTGAATGTTTAATTGTTGGAGCAACAATGAGCTCCACAATAAAATGGGGGGTATGGAGGTCCTCCCCCAGAAATGTTTTGAATTTGACTCTTAAAAATTGATTTTGAACTGTTTTTTTTTGTAATATCTGGATAAATTGCATCAGTTACAAGTTACAACATCACTCCCTAAGAAAATTCTTAATATTTGTCTTGCTCCCCCGGGTAGGGAGCCCAACGTTTAGAAACACTGATTTATTACCAAATCTTTTTTTAAAAGTAAAAGTTTTAAATAAAACTCTTTTGTATTTTTACTTTGTCTTTGCATTCGACACCGAGTAGGATAATTTTTCTTATTATTTTTTTGTAATTTTTACTCTACAGTAATTTGATAAATTTCAAGTCAGCATGTTCATAAAATTGTAAAAAGATACCATGTATTCAGATGAATTCAAAATTTGTAGCGACCAGTGCTGAAATTGGAGAAAAATATTTGGGGGGACTCACCTTTTTACAGAGTAGATGATTGATAGAGGGTAAAATATGACTAATTTTTGGTACCTACTCGTATTGATAATCAAATTCTAGATTGCATAGTTAGGGGAAAGTGGGGGCTAATGGAACATTTTTAAATGCTAGAATAAAAGCACAAATGCAGTTATTATAATTTTTATAACTTTAAAAAAACATTATTCATATTTGTGTTACCATGCAGTGACGGATCCAGGATTTGGTTTGGGGCAGGGTTGGAAAAAAACATGTTTTTTTCTAAAAAATACAAAAAACGTGTTTTATTTGTTTTAAACGTGTTTTTTTTTGTTTAAAACGTTTTATTTGTTTTTTTTTACCCACGACACAGAAATTCTAAAAAAACCCCATGATTTTAAAAAATTAAATTAAGTTTTTAAAATTGAAAATGGATTAACAAAGCTATCCTTGACATCAAATGGCATCTTGAGCTTTTTATAGCACACTGTTTCTTTGAGCTTGGCTGAAGTAAAATGATAGTTTTGGAAATATGATACTATGTCAACAACTTCAGCTTTAACATTAGAAATGTAAATATGTTTTGCTAAAAGGTTTAAGATACGAGCTAAACATTTATAAGTTATTATATTTATATTCATTTCAGTGCTTTTCAGTTCATAGGGTATTTTGACGACATTAGCAGCATTGATCGTTTAAAATATTAAAATAAAACATAAAGAACAGGTCAATTACAAAAAAATATGATTTTTAAACAATTTTATTTGTATATTTTATTAAATAACTTTCTAGACAAAAATCAAATAAAACAGTTGAAAGTAAATACTAAGTTTTATATACTAATGCCATCTGTTCATAGAAAAAAGAATTACTAAAAAAGTACATGTGTTTTAAACAATGTTTTTTTTGCTTTGTTTTAAA
Source organism: Tetragnatha montana (assembly GCA_963680715.1). Classification (NCBI taxonomy): domain Eukaryota; kingdom Metazoa; phylum Arthropoda; class Arachnida; order Araneae; family Tetragnathidae; genus Tetragnatha; species Tetragnatha montana. The sequence goes on from OY796677.1 coordinate 35,634,506, forward strand.
CGTGTTTAAAACAAGTGTTTTAAACAAAGTGTTTTAAACGTAACAACCCTGGTTTGGGGGGCTAAAAACTTGTGAATCGAATTGAATCATTTTGCTCAACCTAATGTTAAAAAAGTTGTGAATAATGAAGTTCCAAGTATGAAAAGGGGGGTCTGGGGGTTCTCCACCAGAAAATTTTTGGAAATTAGACTCTAAAAACAGGGTTTTAACTCCTTTTTTGTACATCAAATCGTGAGTAAAAGAGATTAAAATACATAAAGGGGGTCTGGGGGTCCTCCCTCCCCAGAAAGTTTTTGGAAATTTAACTCTAAAAATCCGAATCCGAATAAATTTGAGAATCGGAATACGGGGAGACTGCTGGCACACTGATAGGCGAATCCGATCACTCATTCGAATGGGAATTTAGGTCAGAAAAATAAATTTGTTTTCGTATTTAAATCTACCCTTAAATTTATAATTTTTTTTTCGGGGAAACAAATATTTTAGGGAATGGGGACTGTAAAAATATTTCGGGGAACGGTCCAATCATTTCGGGGGACGGCGTCACCCTCCAATTTCAGCACTGGTAGCGACCCCGACTCACCAAAAACTTACTGGCAACCCACAGTTTGAGAACCTCTGGAATAGTCCATCATTTTATAAGTAAAATTTGGGTAGAATATGCCCTTGTTAAAAATTGTGTTTTAATGTACATGATTCTGACATACAATATATTTGGAATTTATAAGTTGAGTTGAAATATGGTAGTAATAGCAAGATATAAAACCCCCGATTCAATTCAGTTGGGTCAGAAAATTTAATATAAGTTGAGCAAACCTGATAAGTGTCCCAGTACAAAATAAAAAGGTTAAGACATGAAAACAAACTCGACGAGTAAATATTGCCTTCAGTTTTCAAAATAAGATAAAAACTTTCTAGTGCTACAGTACTTAACTTTAAAATCCAATTTTTACAGGCAAAAATCGTACAAATTTGCAACTACTAATCACGTCTACAACCACGGAACATTTATTTTCCCGACAACCACAAAGAATAATCTGGCTTGAACCATTTTCTATGGATGGCACCGACACCGTGTAGTGCTTTGATGGATGGGTTGTTCGGACTATCTTTTAAGGAGCAAAACGGAAGTTAAAAGAATAGTTCTCGAAATAAAGTAATCGTTATGAATATTTAAGAGCAGGAAATAAATATAAACTTACCTAAGTATTTCTTGTATTCCTCTTGAGTAAGAGGAGAGCGGGCGAGATCGCGGATCGCGCGCCCTTTTCACCCATCACAATAAACAACATCATCAACATGGCGTCGGCGTCGGATGTTGCCAACTTGTCGTCCAGAAATATTCAGAAGCGTTTCAGAAATGACAAATGAAAACCAGAATTTTGCAGGAAAGTTTCCGGAATTTAAGGTCCGGATCCGAATCACGTGAAAATCACTGGACATTCATTGACACTGTTGTTGATCGTCAATATTTGTATTTGCATTCAACGAAAAAAAAAATCCAATTTTAAGGCATTTTGTGACGCAAAAATGTCGTCCACTGTCTACTTGGGTTGTCTGATTTTTTTTCTTTGTTGAAAAGTATGTTATTATGAAATCCGTTACGTCTTTTGCAGTTTTTGTTTTGTTTTGAATATATTATTTTTTTTTAAATTGATATTTCAATTTTTTAAAAATTTTAAATGGAATATCGTGTTTATCACGTTTATCAATGAAGGATACCTACCTATAGACATGTAGTATCACAAACAAGGTTACTGATTTTTTTTAAAGTAAAAAATTGAATTTTTTGACTTAAATCGGACTTGTTTAATTTAAATCAGATTTTTTTATTTAAATGAATTAAAAGTTCTGTGTTTTCTGAAACTGGTAAAAAATATATTGATATTATAGTTTCTGTGTGATATAATAATTTTGCATCACATTCTAATATATTTTATGCACTAATTATCTCATCGGTGAGATGCCCGTTCTGAAAGGGTGAATGAATAATTGTTGTACTATTAGTTACTAAAATTTTTATCCTTCTTTCACTAACTACTAACCAAATTTCGAAATCAATATTATTTTTTTAAATCATAATTATGGTTATATTTGATACATTATTAAATAAATCAAAAAGACAATGATTATATTTGATGCATTACTGAAAAAATCATGCCTGATTTTTGTGTAAAAATTGAAATCAATATTTAAGTTTATTGATTAGTTAAATTAATTTTACTCATTAAAATAATGTTTATTTCTTTAAAACAAAAAGTAATTAATAAAAAAATAAAATAACTGATCTTTATTTAGCATAAGAAAATAAAATTGGATTGGAAAACATAACTAAAAATATAAAAATAAGCTTTTGATAAAAATCATCTAAACATTTTAAAAAGTTGATACCAGGTAAAAAATTATGGGATTTTAATTCTTGTTTAGTTTAAATGCAAATAATTTTGCAAAATACAAATTACAACTACTAATTAATTTCTTTAAATTGTGGTAGTTTAACATTTTTGATTTAAATCACATGATTTTTTTAGTATAAAAAATCTAGTGATTTAAATCATGCTTTGTTAGGGGATTTAGTCACAGATTGACTGGACTAAGTTTTGAAATTAATTTTTTAAATTGATAACGTATTTCCCCCAATAAAATTATTAATTTTTTAAATTTATCTTTTCCAAGAAAACGTAAAAATATCTTATTGAAATTTGTTTCAACCTTTCTTAAGTAGATTTTACAAATAAGTGTTCAGTATATTTTAAGTTAAATATATTTAACACACTTCTAATAAGTGAAACACAGACTGATTCGAATTCTGCTGATGCTGCTAATATATGGCACAATGATCGGGGGTCCCAGGGCGAAAATTCAGCACGCGTAGTTATATACGGCACAAAAATATAAGGCAAATAATTATATACGGCACAAAAATATAAGGCAAGTAATTATATACGGCGCACATACAATGTTGTCGCCTTCAACACCGTATATTTGCCGAATAGGGGTGTCCGCGCCGTATATTTCGCAGCGCGAAACCGGTTATGCCATATATAATCGTATTATATAAGGCACATGCGCGTTTTACCTTATATATATACGGTACAGTTTTAAGAGTGTAGGGACCAGTTATACTAAACTAGAATATCACTACAACTAGACAAACGATATTCCCATTTATCCAAACAGTTAAACTAATATTAACCAATACTTTATCAACCAATTTTAAAACAAAAATACAAAATTCCAAACCTTTCCCGAACCAGTGGTTATGGTGAAAAATACTCCCTTTTCTCAAAAATACAACTAATTAAAAGTATTACAGATTTGAGACTTGACGGGATGGTTAACGCAATAATACCCAACACCAATAGATATCGTTACCACCACGCCAAAAACAATATGCTATGTATAAGAATAGCAGATTTGTGTTTTTGGCGTGGTGGTAACGATATATTCTGATGAATTTATACAAGTTACAATCAATAGGAACTAATAGAATATGAAAGTCCGAAGGCAGTATGAAATCTTGGAATAGTTTCGTGTGTGTGGGACAGTTTTAATGAGAATAGGTTTTTGCTTTCTCCCACAACTCTGCATAGTCAATTGAACCGGGAAAGAAGTTTTTTTTAAAGTAGTCTTTTTTTTTAACATAGTTAAGTTATGAAATGTTAGGCTGCTTTTTGGGGTTTTATGGCAGAAGGATAACAAAAGGTTAAATTGATAATCAAGAACACTTAAAGATATTGGCAGTCACTACATCTGTAATACAATATTCTAAACTAAACAAAAGTTAGGAACAACTCACTTTTTCATTTCCTTTTTGTGCTTGTTTAACCTAAACACGGTCTTGAAAAGTCAATACAGAACGATACTGTGGTGTCGAATCTAAAAACAGGCGCTCTCATGCCTGGCAATAACTAACACAAAATCCTGAAACCGCTGGGATCCAAGCACAGCATTCTAAGGAGAGCTCACAGCGTTACTTGACTGATTGTTACTAGTTGTGGGTTTTTATAACCATAATTTGGTACCGCGCGTTGCCGTTTAGAGAAATTAAAAATATACTTACAGCACTCAAAACTTAGTATGTATATTTCTTAAAATTAAGATTTTTAAATTACAATCAACTGGATACTTTCTTTAAACAATTAAATATTACGTATCATGGGGAAAATCTAAATTAGATTTAATTTTTTTTCTGAGCCATCTGGATAGTTCTATCACAACCATTCATATAAAATTGGCGGATCACTACCCCTAACCCTCCATTAAGAAAAATCATTTACTCGAATCTAGATCTCTGAGAATTCCACAGCCGCTCATCAATAGTAATATAAAAGGAGTTTCAATTTATGACTAAAAGATCATCCATGCAATCTGAATATTACTCTAATTAAAAGTTAAATTCCTTTGAATTTTAGTTATAATAAGTTTTCTAAAAATGGCAACCTGAAGTAAACAAATTCTTATTAATCGTAGAATTTAGGAAATCTCGAAATTAGACAGTTAGAAATCGCCAACTAAAAAAGAGCCAAAATTCGCTTTAGATTTTAGATAGAAGTTAAGGTATCTTACTGGTTTAACGTAATGGAAAAGTACCAAAAAATACATTATACAAAGACGCTCAATGAAGCGACAGAACTTTCCGGATGACCTAATAGATGTAGTTGTTTTGGGGGCTGACTTTTTGAAATCACGGGAAGGCAATGCCCATTTACACTTTTAAGAAATTCCATTTTTTTGACGGTAAATGGTGTATCTGGGAAAATCAGGGACAGTCACTAGCTTATTTCCTTCTTGTCTTCTAAATTTTCCCCATAGTCCCAAGGGTTTGGTTCGATTCCTCAGGTATTAAGTCCTTTAAGTACGTATATTAATGGGTATCATGTTATTATTGATCACAAAAAGAATAGGAAATATGAACAAGCGATGCACCTAATAGCATTGCCATGGGTACCATTTTGCGCCGCACATTTTCTAATCCCACTTCGTAAAATTTCACCCCCCACTTAAGGACCCAATCAGAGCATTCGCAGAGACACTGACATCCCATGATGAGAATGACAGTCATCTGACAAATCAGTCAGAGCTCTAGCTCATATCTTATGAAATGGTATTAGAAAATATATTTTTGAGCCATGGACCACCCAGAAGTTCATCGTTGAGATATATTAAGGATTTACCCCTTTTCAGGAGAGAAAAATTTAGGAAATTAAATGTAATGTTAGGGCGAGCGCGCACGGGCGACTTTTGTCACGGTGACAAAGACAAAATTGTTGCTTTGGCTATTGAAACACTTGAAGAGTGATTGAAGAGTGCGCGCACTAGGCGACGTGACAGTTGGCCGATTGCCAAGAATTTCTTCATAGAGATCCATTGTTTTCTAGTGATATTTTTGATACTAGTAATCCTGGTCGCCGTGACTTTAGTCACTCGTGCGCGCCCAGCCTTAGGCTCGTGCGCGCACGAGTGACTAAAGTCATGGCGACCAGGATTACTAGTATCAAAAATATCACTAGAAAACAGTAGAGCATTTTCAATCACATGACTTTACCTAACAACGGCCTTAGCAAAGTTGTTTTTATCCTCCAGTGATGTCATGTGCGAATGCTGCTATTGGATACTTCTATGTCCCGCCCCTAACAACAGCCTTAGCAACGGTGTTTTTGTCTTTGTCACCGTGACAAAAGTCGCCCGTGCGCGCTCGCCCTTACATGATAACTTATTACCTTTATATTTAAGTAAACCTGGATATCATGAATTCCAGTATCAGAATTTTCAACACTAATTATAGATTAAAAAAATCTGTTATAAGAACAGTCAACCCAACTCACTCACTGTTGCTCCAAGAAGGGGCTTCGTTTCCATATTCGAATCCGGTTTCAACCTCCTCAAAAATATCCCACTGTCACTCATAGTTATCCTGTTTGACATGCTAAAACAGTAAAGAAATAGTTGAAGCCAGTTGAAGCTTGCTGAGTATATTATGAACTAGCGCTTTCAGTGCTAGACCCGGCGTTGCCCTGGCGCAGTAAAACTTGATATAAATACCTATAGCGCACGCGCTATCCCGGCGTTGCTCAGACATTATTGACGGGCCGCGCCCGTATTAAGTTCCTTGGACAGAATCTCAAACACTTTGAAATAGTTGGGAAGTCATATTTGTTAAAAAATATTTAAATTTAAGGTGCAACAAATTTAATAGAGTACCCAGACTGCAACACAAAGAGGCCCGCTGCATTACCGTCCATAAAAATGGATTCAAACAGTTAAATGAATATAATCGAAGAATTAAACAAAAGTCAGTAAATGTATAAAAAGCTACAGCTCAGTGCCTGCTCTTAGCTCATTAATTCAAAGATAGACATTTTTATGGTTTTTTTTTATTAGAGCGTTATCAACATAGACCTTGGTTATCAAGAATGTGTTTCAAAATGAATCACTCCTTCTCTCAATAATATATCAGCTTGTTTCTTTTTTTTATTTTATCCTTATATTCAGTCGTTTCCGCAAGGTTTCTTTTTTATTGAACAACAGATTTTTCGGCCAATCATATGCTTTATCGAAACAGCAGACGGATTCTTCATTTTATATATTAAGATAGAATGATAAGCATGTAATTAAGTAGTACTGAATTTAAAACAAAAAAAACCTCTACTACGGATCCAAAATTTACTGATAGTATCGGGGCATTCGAGACAAATTTTTCCCTTACTGAAGAAATCCATAATTTTTAAACAGCACTTCTCATTTTTTAATTTAAAAAAACACTATCGAAATTATCTTATTGTCGCATTTAAAACAAAATCCTCAAGGGGAAAAAAAGCTTTACACAGTTTTTATAAATAGGTTAAAATTAAAACAATGACATTTGGCGTTCATATTTTACTTCCCAGAAAAACCTATTTTTCATTGCCCACCCAAACCAGAGAGATTCTGAATTCATTTAGTGTTTTTCCATTTTTTGCCCATTAGTTTCGAATCACCCTGGAAATGGGGATTACTTTTTCTTCAAAATTTTCAGATTCTTTACACTAGGGATATTAACAATCTAAAATCTTTGTAACATAAACGTAACTAAAATGCTTTCTCACTACACTAGCGACTAATTTTAAGTTAAAATCAAAGTTAATACCTTTCCACATCTATTTCACAATTTTTCAATATTTGCTTTTACTTTAATTAAAATGTAAACATGGAAAAAGACATTAGTATTTTCATTGAATATCGGTTTGTACTCAGTAATATGAATAAAACCGGCCGTTACTCGTTAGTTAGTGTGAAAAGTTACTCATCATGCCTGTTTTGAATAAACAGGTATGCATAGTTGAATAAAACCAAAAACTCTCTGCACACCTAAAATAAAGTCAAAAATTTTCTGCAAACTTTTCTTAACACAAAAAAGGTGTTTTTAGCATTAATTAGAGGCACGTTTTTTTTTATTTCAGCTCTCTCAGGACGAATTAGAATAAAAGCTCAATATCACAAATTTGTGATACTGAGGATATTGATGAGGATTTATCCTCATCAAATACTAAAGATAATAGAAGAGGAAAAACTTACCCTATAGTTTATTCATTTAACAAACGAATGAAACGGGTATCCAAAGTAGCGACTTCTAAATTGCTTCGCGTACAGCATTCTATTTCTAACGGCAAACTGATATATCCAGTAGTAGTAGTACAAATTTGAAATACCCGCTCAATGGGAAAAATCAAAGAATAGGAAAAATGCTGAACGATCAGAATGTATCAAAGAATATAAATCTTGGAAGTATAATTTCATTGGAGGAAATTTATAACCTTGAGTAACGTTTTCTTTTATTCAAATAGAGCTAGTCATAAAATACATTTCTCCAAGTTCAAGAGTAATAAACAATTGACACTGATAAGGATCAGGGGGAATGGAAATGAATATAAGAAAACTATGGTAACCTTTATAAAGAGAATAAAAAAAACTATGGTAAAAATTTATCTTTACGGGGATAGCTGTTTCTGCGAGCATATGGGAGGCATCACGCGTCACCTACAGTTGAAATTTATGTTGATTATCCGTTTCCGTTTTGATCTGGAGCTCCATGCTTTGAGAAATGAGTGATGGGAAAAACTGTTGGCTGTTCAATTTCGTGAGCTAATATAAACACATAAAAATGTTCTCAACCCTTTAATTTATTGTTTCTGTGGAAAGTTTCGCCAACAGCGGGAGGCCGCATTCAAACTAATAATGGGATCATCTCTATCATTTTGAGATTTCTTGCGACAATTTGTTGAGCACTAATTCAAAGAATTGTAGTGTTAAGAAAATTTTTAAACAGAAATTAACGGAAAATGTCCAGATTTTACAAAAAAAAAAAAAAAAAAAAAGGTGTTTTTTTTTTTTTTTTTTTTTTTTTGTTTTAAGGAAAAATTCTCGGGGGTCGGGGCCCCTAGCCTTAGCTGATGATGGGCCCAGTTGCCTACATTGCTTATTTGGTGATCCGGCCGGCCCTGAGTCTAGTATATAGGGTTGGGTGGGGGAAAATAGGTCTTGGGATTTAACCAGTTTACATTCATAAAATTTAACGTTTTTTGGATTTTGTTTCTGATTTTACTAGTTTAAAAAAAAAACATTACATTTTATAAATATAAACTGTTAAAATCCCTAGACCTATTTTACACCACCCTACCCTAATGTTCCACTTGTCACAGTGCTCTTGCGTCAATGAATTTTCTTCTGAACCGAACGTCCGTAATAACAAATCTACCTGATTGGCTCAAAGGTATCTAAGTACAATTTCAAAAATCTGCAATATCTCTGTTAAAATTGCAATCTGCTAAGAGCGTATAATTTTTAAATAACATTTTCTTTTATTAAATAAGACTCGACCAATCAGCCCCTGGACACTATACTACTATACTAGGACAAATAGTTTATGAAAAAAAAAACATTTTTAAAATGGACGTATAAAAATAATTTTGTAACCCCTTGTAAAATAAAAAACGTGCGGCTCATGCTATAGGTAATATTCATCAGCTACTAGGCACAACTCTTGGCACTCTATTTACCAATCCATCCACGATATAAAATATGAAGCATTTAATGAGTACCGAGAGGAGCTGATGAATTAAATACCTTATATAAGGTGACCAATTCTTTTACAATGAAAAGGAGGACGAAAAATATTTCAACCCTTCAATTTCAACATTCTGATTTTCCCATTGTTCTACTTTAGGGGCCGTTCAAATATTATATTACGTAAGCAAGTTTTTGGTCAGTTTTGAACCCCCCTCTGCCTTTGTCAGCAAAAATAAGCAAACGGTAACCCCCTATCATAATTACGTAAAAAAACTGCCCGACCCCCCCCCCCTTAGTTTTTTTTTTTTTTTTTTTTTTGAAAAAATCTGTAGTAATGCTTACATTTCTGAAATTCACTGCTCTCTGTGAACACTTAATTTTATAGAATAGAGTATTTTCAGGTGACGTGACGTCTAGTTATTTTTTTTAACTGTTAACCTTTTGCAGGCAGGGGCGTCATTTCAGTTTTTGGTTGGGAGGGGGGGGCAAGAATTTTTTTAAGTGGAGCTGGGCCACGCCGTAATCAGACTTTTCTTTTTTCGGAGGTAAGACTCAACGTCATTTTTAAGGTACCCCCTAACGAGTACATTAAAACAAAAACCTCATTTTTTACCTATTTCAAGACGCATTTGGAAAGTTTTCTCCTTTATTTACTTCTATTTTATAAGTAATAAAATTACTTATTGTAATATTTTGTAATTATCAAACTGGTTTTTTTAAAGAAAAATCATGAATTTAAAGCTTTTTTGTGATGAAATACTCTACTGCTTGCAAATAGCTATATCAGCTATCACATACTATCTATACCCAAGGTTGATCTATACCCTAACAACTTGGCGAAAAAATTTTAGCCAATCTTGCCAACCAGGCCCGACTACCGAATCTGCCCCGTATTCTTTACTAATTGTTGACATCGTTCAACGTTTTTAAAAATTACGTTTTAAAAGATTGTATTTTTTTCTTGTGTAGATTTTTTCACTTATTTTGACTGTGTATATGTTTTTCTGAAATAAAGAAGATGAGGGTTTTTTTTATATTTGTTTTGAGAATGAAGTCTTCAAAAAAGATTGTTAGACAAACTGAATTTGCTTTAACATGACTGCTTAGCAACTTAAAAATAACCAAACTATAAAACTTTGAACTATAAAAATATAAATATGAATAGATAAAGATAATATAGATAGACTAACTATAAAACTATAAAAACATTGAATTAGCGAAATGAAACCTTTTTATGTCTTTACCTAATACTCTTTAAAGAAGTGTATGTGGGGCCCCTTTCTTTTCCTACCTGAAGAACTTAACACATTACTTTCTTTACACTTAAGAACTAAGTTTGTCTATTTTAAATCGACCTAAAATAGTAGTTTCCCATCAGTTCAAAAGAATAGAAAAATATTTCACGTCTGTGCTGCACATTAAGTATTGCAATGGTCAATACACAGGAATCTCTTTTACCATTTCATTTCATTTCTAAATGCTTTGTAGAATTTTTTTTCACTTGACGTATAAAACCGGAGAGAATCTTAGATAATAAAACTTTCACCAAAACCCCCTTTTGAGTGTACTTTATTTCACAAAACACGAAATAACTTTCTCCAACCGAAAATCAAGCAAGCCCTTTGTCCAGTCCCGAGATTGCAAGAACAAAGTATTTTTACATTGCCTCGAATGGCATCAGTCTCGCTGCCAAACGATATCCATCGTCTGCTTCTAAAAACGGAACGTTTTATTCATTCTTTTGCTATTCACGCCGCATGATTTGACGCTTATCTCCACCAAATGGCCTCGTCGTTTTTTTTTTTTGGAGTAACGTTTGCTTTTTACTCCTGACTTTCAGAAGGAAAAAGGGATTTCGCTGGAAAATATAGTTCAATTTATTCGCTCAATTCTGTCCCTCCTTTTTCCTTCAGCGATGTCAAACCACCGAGAAAGGTAGACGTTTCTTGAAGTTTTATGTCTTAGAATTCGGAATTCGGAAAGATATCTCTTAAGTTCGTTGACAAGAGTAGGCGAATACTCTTTAGGTTCTGGGATATCTTCATATAAAGAGTTTTCTATCTGAAAGAGGTCTAGGAGTTCATGCTTGAGTTTTCATATAAATGTGATATTTCATAGAGGTTACGTTTCTTGAAGTGAATTGAAGCTGACGGGAGAATTTGAAACTTTGTTAATGTCACATGAAGAAAAAGAGTCAAATTTGATGAAATTATTATAGAATTGTAGAATGAAAACTATTATATTAAAAAGAAAAAGTGCTTTTATATGCACGATTAAAACCATTAGTGGACCTAATTGCTACCCAATGCTTAGAATAGTTATTTCCATATTTTCCCCAAAATTTAGAAACTTTATTGAAAGAAAAACACACTAGTATATTTACTATCCTACTTATAGAATTTTAATATTAGGTACCTCAAAATTTTCAATGTAAATTGGCTTCTAACACTTATTTATTTTTCTTCGAATTACTTGAAGATTCCTTAATTTTAAATTATAAGGAAGTAATTAGCTATTTATATAACCATGATATTTTCAAAATGGAATACTTTAAGAAGTATGGAACTATCATTTTATTTTTGAATCATACTCCAAAAAGAGTCCGAGGATTTTAATCCTTACCTTACAGAATTCAAAATATATATGTCTCCCATAAAAAAATGTCCTTCTTCCTAACATGATTATAATATACTCGTACTTATCCCTCAAAACTGTCGTTTTTATAATACAAGACATTTTTTTACAAAGAAATAGGGTAAACGCACCAGTACTCGACCAGTTAAGGAAATTTTCACATTCAATTTGATATAGCTCCTCGGAAAAATAATCAAATGTCTGGCTAATGCTGCCTTTATATACCTAAAATTATCCTTAACAAAACGTATGTTCTCAAAAATTGATTTAAAAAACATTAAGCCATTAAATTTTACAATTTATGAATTTATTGCCATTGCACCAGTAGCCGACCACCTTACCCCAATATCCGACCATAGCATGCACCAATATCCGACCAGATTGTAAATCTGCAGTAACTCCTAAAATATTAATTAAAAGGACTGAAGCAACTAAATATAAGCAAGCAAAATGTGTCAGTACATAATTTAATCAATTACTATAACTTATTTTTCAAATTTTGAATATTTTTCATGAAGATATTTTTTTTTTCTGTATGTTGTGAGTTTAGAATCCTCTACAACTTTTCGCCACATCCTTTTTTGTGGACAAAATAATCCCAAATCTGCAGGTTGCAATGTATGGGCGGAATTTGGCAATAATGAATATAAACTTACACCTTTAATTTAATATCAGTGGTGAACATAGAAACTTATTTTGAGACAGGCTCAAATATCCTCTTAAAAATTTAGCCATTAAAATTTAACCCAAAGGTAGATTCTTGCACCGGGGAAGAGGTCCTAAATTAATCCTAAGCACTCAATGCATATTTAATAGATTCAATGCATTTTTTTAATACATTTAAGGCATAACTCGCATCCTCATGAAGTGAATAATAAAGGAAATGTGAATAATATAGTCACAAGTACAAAGAGGGGAGGTTCTGGGGGCCCTCCCCCAGGATATTTTTGGAAATGTGAACCTTTACCTCATTTTAGTACATTTACTTAAAATTTCGGAGGGGGGATACGCCCTTGTTTCTTAGTCACATAAAGATGAAAAGTTCAAGCCTTTTCTCTAAATCGTTTTAATGGACCAAACAAATTCGCTTAGTGATTAAGAAAATGTTCGAGATTTAAGGCCATTGCAATCGGAAATCAAAAGATTTTTCCCCATTTTCAAATAAAAATTTAGGTCCTTCTTAAGAAATGGTCAAATTTAAGAAAATTTTAAGTAGTAAATTTATTATTTAATTATTAAATCGCTAATGTAATTCCAGCAATAAAAATTAAAGAAAAATCTTTGTTTATAAACTAAGTAAATATACCTAATAAAAAATTAATTAAAATTTTTTAGCTTGGTAAACAAAACAAGCCATTCATACTTTTTAATTAAAATTGCTAAATATATCAAATAAAAGTAGTGAAATTGAATTAATTATCGTTTGATATTTGTTATATCTAAAGCTGGATCTTTTTTAAATATTTCTAGTTCTTTGTGAGTATTTATTTTGGTTAATTATTCCTTGTTTTATTAATTTTAAGTAATGGTCGGATATTGGATCTAAGCAAAAAATACACTGCTCCATTTTCCGACCACTCTGGTCGGATATTGGTACAGATTCGTAAAACAACGTTCCAATACCCGACCACACTAAAATGACTGTTTAAAAAATTATTTGTTCAAAAATGTTTGTTTACTTATTTTGTTTGGACAGTAAACAATGTGGTTATGCAAAAATTAAATATCAAATAGCGTTTTCAAAGGAATTATTTGAAGTTTTTTAAAAACATACGGCCATATTGACGTAGTTGCGAGACACTAAAAAGTAAGCAAATTTTTAGGTGTGTTCACATTTTCGCTTTCTTCACCATTGATACAAATTTTAGGGGATTTTTCGGATAGCTATATTTTTATACATAATTTTATTGAATTTTTAGCGTTGACAGAAAGTTTTTAAGTCTTTTTATTTTCTTATTCTGATTAAATAAAGTCGCTTTGGACGGAAACTGGTGACTGGTCGGCTACTGGTGCACTTACCCTATGATACAAAATGTTTTTGCTGGAAATAAATCTTCTGAACATTTGCAGTAAACCCTCAGAAGAACTTATAATTATTATTATTTAAGAATCTTTTGTTGATTACATTTAGTTTAAATGTATACTTTAGGTAAGGTGTATTACTACATTTTTAAGTGTATTTTCATAAAATATACTATTTTATTATGCAATTTTTAATAATAATAAGAATAATAATAATAATATATAATCTGTATTAACAATATGTAAAAAAAATACAGAAAAATATATGATACGCCAAGGGGAAATAAAAAAAATTGCTGACAAAAATTTTGTTTCGTCAACTGTAACGCTTAAAATTCATGTCTACATATAAGAGTCAAAAAAGATATGATCTTTTTTTAAATAACTCATACAAATCTTATTTCCTGATAAAAAGAACATCCAATAACATGTTTATAAAAAATATGAAATTTCAAATAGAATTGTTTTTATTACTTAAAAATTTATATTTCCATGAAACTAAACAGTTTAAATAACCCAACTTCTTTCTTTATCTCGCAAGTACTATTACTTAAAGCTTTCTAATGATACAGATGTAACTTGAGTTTGTATGAGAAGTCAAAACAATAATAGATACATTCGTGTTGCTTTATATATCTTTTACATAGACTGAAGTGTTATAAATTTTAATTACAAAGAGAAGTTCAAAAACTTTTTATAAAGTTTTATATATATAATAGGAAATTTCTTCTTATATCAAATCTGGTTTATAATAGAATTCCATATTCCATGCCTGACAGTTGGTCTTCGAAATCCTACCATAGTACTATTCTAAGTTATATTGTTTAGTTTAGAAAATATGATTCTCAACAAGTCTAAACAACACTTTTTATCGATTTCAGAAAAGCTGAATTATTTTCAGTTGACGCAAGACACGAAATAGGGGAAGTCTGAAAGAATATTTAAGTACCAAAGCTGAAATGGGTAGCTTGAATCTAGTAATCCTCGGGAATACAAACTTCAATTCCTTTCGAAGTTTTTATAACACTGAGGGCTTACTTTCTGATCATGAGTAATATTCTTCCTAGAAAATACTTTTCATGCAATACGTAGGTAAGTATTGGGAAAGAATATAAATTGTTACACTATTTTTCTTGGACTTTCAGCACGAAAAATATGTTAATATTTTTAAATGCGTATACATTCTTAAAAGCTTCCTATTTATGAAAGGCACTTCAATAAAGATAGATTTTATGTAAGTTTATATGATTTCATTCATTAAGTTTTTCCATTCACGTTTGTTTATCTTTCTAAATATTACACTTGATTACAAATGTTACTTTTTTATGTTATAGGGGGGATGTAGTGAAACAACTGCTCTATTACCGAAATAGAAATTGAAGTAAAAATATTTATATTTAAACTCTTTATACGATGAAACCTATCTCTGTTTTACAGGAATATCTCTAAAAAACCATGTGCATTCTAATAAAAGCTTTATGTCACGTATTAAACATGCATTTCATCTGTATAAATGCTTTTATACTACACCTCAATCTCCGTTGAAATTTGAATTTCTTTTATACCAGCGTATTGAAGAAGTCTAGACTTCAAAGGGAACCTTCGAAAGCAAAAAAAAAAAAAAAGAACTAGGCTAAAAGAGCCGTATTTTTAAAGGTCCAATACAGATCGCGTAGTATTTCTTTTCTTCGAGTATACTTTTTCTTGGAATATTGTATTACCATATCAAAGTGCTTGCTTTGAATTTATAATGCAAAGGCAATGAATATTTCTTCAGCATGGGATATGAAACTAGACATGGTATATTCTGATATATCAGTTGATTCTGTTTGCCACAGTAATTCCCCGTGACGCATTTGCAACTGAAAAGACTGATTTGATAGTCCAAGTTGCTCCTATGCAAGGCTAAAAATAGAGTGACTGGATGTATTTTTAAGATTCTATAGTAAATTTCAAAAAAAAAAAGAAAGTTCTTCAGTTCAGTTTAAACTGATGATTTCAATGAAGTATTAAAGCTTTCTTAAAAAGTAATAAAAGAACATTCATTTCAAAAAGATAGTTGAAGGGATATTTTCTACTGATAATACCAACTGATATTATAATATGATGAATACCATATTGAATATTGTGTTTTACCATAACTATCTATAGTATTTTGTATACCAGTGTTATTTTATTTAAAAGTGTTTGAATTCTCCAACATAGTGGATCGGATCATTATTGTGAAATTCTTAATTCTTTTCATTGTATTCAGGAAAAAATTTGATATTGAATATACTTGATGAGAAGAAATACATGAAAATACGTATCTAAGGTAAAAGAAAAAGTGTGATTTACTTTTGTTTACCAAAGATGTTTAAAAAGTACCATTACAAACATTCTTGAATACATATAAATGTTATAAAAGAATTAGAAGATAATTAAGAATCGAAAGTACTTCAACAACTATGAACAAATGGCAACTAGCAACGCTACAAAAAAAAACTTTAATTACTCGAAATTAAGTTGAGTTTACTAAAGAAAATTCCTTCTAACCAGCTCATCAGTTATAGTATAAGAAAATATCGCCAAACTAGACACCTATCGATGTTTTAATATGTGCTATACCACCTTTATTTAAAGAGATGATTTTTTCGATCACACATCTTCACCTACTTATCGATAAAATCAACCGTCTTTTATCTTTCTTTAAAGAAATGTGAGACAGTTTCTCCCACTCGGTAAAAGGAGACTTTCTCTTTCGGGCTGACTTTTTCACTCACTCGGAAACCTGATTCGAATATTAAGAATCTAGAAAAAAGTTTCCCCAAAGTACAAACAAAATGGCGCGATCTCATTCCAATAAAATCAAAATAAAATTCTAAAAAGCCTCTGCAAACGCCTTGGCAATCAAAAATATCACGTTTCACTACATATTTTTTCTAAGAAGAAAAGTATTAAATATTTTCATGGGAAAGCACATGGGAGAATGATTCGTATCAAATAAATTGTTTACTTTCCATTCAGAAATAAATGCAAAAACTTACCGATTTATTTATTTTTTTATT
Source organism: Tetragnatha montana (assembly GCA_963680715.1). Taxonomy (NCBI): domain Eukaryota; kingdom Metazoa; phylum Arthropoda; class Arachnida; order Araneae; family Tetragnathidae; genus Tetragnatha; species Tetragnatha montana. The sequence goes on from OY796677.1 coordinate 35,651,257, forward strand.
TATTTTAGAGCATCTGTGGAGAATTTCAATGAAAGGAGGAAAAACAGTACGTTGTGAATATCAAACTAATATTTTCATAAAATAAAATAAATCCGGACAACATATATCACACCTAAGCCTCTGAAATGTATTCCACGACTGCTAGTAAATTTTCATGTCCTAGGTATATTAGTGTGCAAGAATAGGTAGTTATTTCAGGATGCCCCTTTTACTCATGACAAGATAATCCACAATTTCGTTTGGGACAAAGGGTTACTATCATAGGGCATCGAATAATTTTCATCACTATATTTTTAACTTATTTTATACTCTCTTGTTACTAACAAACCAATCATAAATTAATTTATTAGTTTTTTCTGACAACTATTAAAGTTTACCACATTGTTTACTTTTTTCTCTTAAGATAAGGTTATTTTAACTGTTTCACTATTGGAAATGAGCAATGATTTGGAAATGAGCAAAATAATTAAAATTATTGCGGGTAAACAAACTTTGCCTGTAAAAGTTGTTTTTCCTTCAGAACTTCCTTACTGCAGAGAAGTCACATCAACAACACGGTTTACTCGACGCACAGATGCCAGCAGTTTATGCTGTAAACGTATGCCCATTTTTAGTGTTTTAAACTTTTACGCATTTTTTAAATGATTTTTTACACGCCAATAGATTTTGTAGCAGTTAAGCTTATCAAAGATATCTCTCTATATATAATGAAGATCTGGGTGGCTGGCTGGGTGGCTGTGTACGGATCAGATGTGGCGTAATTACTCCTAAACTACCTGAACGATTCGGACCAAACATGGTACACAGACGAATGGGGACGGGGGAAAGGCAATGGCACCGGTTTCAAAATTCTAAAATCACCCCTTCACCCCCTCTTACCCTTTTATCAAAAACGTCCTCACTTCTCTCCGTTAAAGAAGAGCTGTTTAGCTCGCATTGTTGCAAAGAAACCAACAAAAGCAATTTTATGCATAAAACAAAGTTTTTAAAGATAAAACGGACTAAAATTGTTATAAAAAGGTTATTAATAATTTAAAAAATTGAAAACTGTCCTTATAAAAACTTTTGACGGTATTTTATTATTAAAAACTTCGTTTTCCTTGAAACTTTAAGTTGAAACTGAATGTTTTTAGACTGTTAAAATTAATCTTAATAGTAACAAAACTTGAATGGACTCTAACCGTCTGACGTCACCCGGAACCAACACGTGACCTACTGAGCTTGCAATTGGTTACCACAGATACTACACTAGTAGATCTACTAGTGTAGTATCTGTGGTAACCAATTGCAAGCTCAGTTGTAGGTCACGTGTTGGTTCCGTGAAGTCTCGAACCAGATAGGCGGTTAGAATCCATTATTTTAGTGTAGTTTTAAGAAAGTTGGTAATAAAAACTAGGTCAATGGACTCTAACCGTCTGACGTCACACGGAACCAACACGTGACCTACTGAGCTTGCAATTGGTTACCACAGATACTACACTAGTAGATCTACTAGTGCAGTATCTGTGGTAACCAATTGCAAGCTCAGTTGTAGGTCACGTGTTGGTTCCGTGAAGTCTCGAACCAGATAGGCGGTTAGAGTCCATTTTCATTCTCCATCATTATTTTTTCCATGATATCGTAACGAAATTTTATTAAATTTAACAGCAGGAATGTTAAATACTTATTCCTTATATGATTGTTTTTATTTATTTATCGGGGAATTCGTCAAAATAGCCAAATGGGAGCATTATCAATTTTTTTTTTGGAGTTGTTGACTAAATTCCTCTGCGGGATTTTTTCCTGATAATGAAGTAATATTATGCCGATGAAAGAGGTACCGGGAACAACGGGAGGAAAAAGGTACCGGGGACATCGGGATGAAAAAGGTACCGGGAACACTGGGATGGGGAAAAGGTACCGGGAACACCGGGATGGATAAGATGCCGGGACCTCCGGAGTGAAAAGTATTGGGAACACTGGGAGGAAAAAGGATCCAGAGACACCGGGATGATTGGTAATAGCTGATACAGAAATTTGGACATGACAACTTGAGAGAGAGCATCAAAAATAATTTTATACACTACACCCGTGCAAGGCCGGGCAAATCAGCTAGTATACTTTAAAAATGAGTTAACAATATCATCCGTCTTAAAAAGTATTTTTTCCCTCGCGGGGTTTTTTCAAGGCAAGAATAAAACATCGGAAAAGGAGAACAGAATACCAAAGCTACAAATGAATTTGATCTACGCAGGCTATGTTTTGCAAGTTATAAAAGTTTGTTGAAATAAAGAGGGAAATTAATAAGTTTTGTCACAAATGACCAGTAGATGATACAACCAAAAATCTAAATGACACTACTACACAGCAAATATCTTGAGGTAGTATTTCCCACAAAAAATGTATTAAGTAAAATGTAAAATTAAGAAAATGTATTAAGAATGAATTAATGCGATTAAAATACAGTTTTATTATTTTAAAGTTTTCCCAACAGAACCTGAATTAAAAACCTTAGATCAGTTTAGTATGAATCTATAACCATTAACCTAGTTCTGCTATCATGAAGAAGAAACAATAAAAGTATTTCTATTCGAAAACAAACAAAAAAAAAAATGGAGAATAGAAGTAAAAAAAATAAACCGCATCGATCAAAATGGCGTCAACTTCTTTGCCCAGACCATTACCATAGATTATTTGGAAATAGGAGGAAGCAGAAATTATTCCCCGTTGTATCATCAATCGCTATGATGGCCCTGATTGAATTACTAAATGTTCTTTGATGGATGATCCGGAGCTGTGAATATTTGGGAAGGATCAACAAAAAACTTAGGTTTTTCCTTTCAAATAGTAGTATTTTCTTTTCTCGTGGGTAATAGGTTTACACCTTTCTTAGAGACTTAAGTGACTTTTTGGAGAAGATCTATTTTTATATCATTATGTATTCAAAGTAGACTTGACGCCCAAGCTTTCAGAGCGTGGTGTAAGCTTAAGTATTTTTTTTACTTCAATAAAATATAGAAAATCTTGCCGATGTGTAAGCCCCTAGCAGTCCATTCACTCAAATTAGAAAGAAATTTTAGACAGTATTTATGTGAATGTATGCGATCGAGATTGTGATTTATTCAGAACAATAAAACTTTATTTAACATTAAATTTTTCGAATAACAATGGCATGTATGTTTTTTCCTTAAAAAAACAGATCATAGCATTGAAAGACCATAAATGATGCTGCAACGGTACACTTAATATGAAAATTACCCTCTTGAAGCATTTTTAAAAAGGGGCAATGTTAAGGACAAAACAAAACTAGAGACAGATGAATGCAACATTTCTTTAAAACACATGTTTTTAACCCATTTTATCCCACTGTCCTATTTAGAGAACAGCTGAAAAATCGCATGTAAAAAACAGTGTTTTTTTTATTGGGACAATTTTTTTCACCTGGGAAGGAGAGTAATACGTATGTATGAGCTTTTGGGAACATGAATTATATGTCGCATACACAGCGCCCTCTTCTGGATATTTAGTTATTTACAGGCGTTAGTTAGCGAGATTTGCATCTTTTTTTGAAACTTCAGAATTTTTATTTTCAGATCAATTTGAAAACGTGGATGAGCATTCCTTATGTGAATGTACTCTTTATTTATCATACTGTTGGTTAATTAAAACTTAATTTCAATTAGGAAAGTTTTAGCTCATTAGTTTGTATCTGTCCTCTAAATAGGACAGTGGGACGATATGTAAACAATGAAAGCGTTTGTCTCAATCTTATAAAAATTAGAAAAATCGTTTTTCCTCTAATTAGCGTTTCATAACTGCTGAGATATGTCAATATAAGAGTTTCTAAGGTCTAAGTAAACTTTGAAATAATTAATATTTTAGTTCAAAGAAAGAAAAATGCTCAAATTGCCGTGTTACGACCAAATCTTATGGATGGCAGGAAGGAATATAAAAAGCTATAAGAAATGTGTGAAAGGGAAGAAAATACTAGAAGATTTATTAGAAATGTCATTTCTGGGTCTTTGGAGGTTAATACTGGAAACAGTTTCCTGCTGCAAGGGAAATCCAAAAAACACTTTTTAGGCTAATTTTGAGATTTTTTCACCAAGATTTAATGAAAATTTAAATGAAAATTAAAGTTTCACATAATTCTGAAATTATTATCTAGATAAAGAAATATTTTCACCCAAAAGTTGCTTTTCCTTAATGAAAAGAAACTTAAAAATGCAATTGCAAGTTTTATCCCCTTTATCCCAGTGTCCAATTTAGAGGACAGGCCATATTTCTTATATAAAAAAAAACTTTTCAAATTTTGCTATAATAGGTTTATTTATGTAAAATTAACCCTAGAAAATACAATTTCTTTTAAATTTGAACGAAATTAAAAAATTGGGATAAAACAGGTTAATGTGCTTTCTATAACAAATAGGGTTTGGGATTTTGTGAGCAAGTTAAAAAGTTGAGTGGATATATATGACTCTAAGGAGAAAGATTTTTTAAAAAATCACCCCTTGTATTAGTTGTTCTTTAAACCCAGATAACCCTAGTTTCTAAACCCAGATAACCCTAACGGGGTTAGCTGAGCTACACCATCTGCCTTGTATTAGTAAATAAATTATAACATCAATTATACACTTGCTAAAAAATAGTTATAAATCAGTCAGACATGCAAGCCTTCAAGATTTCTTTAATCTTTGGCGTCAATTTGTTTTTGGATTTTTCATTCTTTCTAAGATCTATGATGTAGATAAGGTATAAGAACAAACGACCGCTTTAAAAGACAAAAATGTACTAAAAACAAAAAATGACAATCAAGAATTTTCTAGTGGTAAAATACCAAGAAATATACAAAGAATTAAAGATAATTAAAATTTATTCCACATCTTTTTATCCTTTACAGGGAAAACTAAGTATCTTTTGAATAAAATTCTATTTGATTAGATTCTTTTAAATGGGAGATGTTCCCCTTTTAGCATGTAATGTTTTTGCGTTTCACTGAACAAAAAGTATTTTTTTTTTGCCCCAGACTACCCAGCTAATAGATGTTCGAATCTTCTTATACACTAAGGAAGAGGAGAATACTTTTGGAATAGTTAATACAATTATGTTTTCAGGCACACCGTTTTTGTGTACCTTCGATATAAAAGGTATAAAAAGATAATTGCTCTTTCAATAAAACTACTTTTCTTGATTCTTGGTGAATAAGAGTGTTATCCGACTAATAGACTTTTTGAATGCTGGTCGTTAGCAGGCAAAAAAGTGCTGTAAGAACTCGAAGCTGGGAGATTTCTGGAAGCTGGGAAAGTTAACGTTTTTAAGGGCAGGGGAGAGTTTTTAGAATTAATTCGACAAGTATTTAGATTGTTTATATACTTTTTTATGTTTATAGTTTTCAGGTGTTGGAAATATTTCTTTCCTTTGGGAAATTTCCATTAACCTTCATAATGAATTTGTTTATCATCTAAAATTTTAAAAATAAATCGTCTAGACTGGAAGCTTTACTTACTCAGAGAATAAACAATTTTACAATTTAGGTGGTTTGTATTTATTTTACTACACAAAGCAAGTATTTTGAATTTTACTTATTTTAAAGTTTTAATTAGAATAACTCCACAAAAGCATGAATCACCTTACTTCAAAATTCATCTAATTAATGTGCTTATGGTTAAGGATATTTTGAACGGTTGTGTAGTAAAATAATTTAGAAAAATATGATATTGACAAGTATACATTACTGTTGCAATCCTTGACCTTTCTCAAATAAGAAAAAAAACTCAATCTTCTTTCTTTTGTCATTTTCACCAATGTGCATTACAATTGTAGTGCCTGGGTGATGATAAACACCGTGGCAGAGCCGACAATCGTAATCTCCAATAGATTCTTTGAAAAATACTGTCTGTCTATCACAAGTTGAACTATCGTTTGCATTTAGGTTGCCAAGGCAGCAGGACTTTCCTCATTTTCAACGGGGGAAATTGTTGCATTGAATCCTAGTCCTCTTTGTTTATTATTTTAAAAGTTCACTAATCCCAGCCTCTAACATATGATTGCAACTGCTTCAATTCCGAGAAGAAGGCCGTGCTTGTGATCGCCAAAAATTCTGCTAAGAATCCTCCGTTGGCTTTCTTCCCCGCCAAACCAATTTATCCCTATTTAAAATGAACCGGTCTTGTTTCTATAGCAACTGCCACAACTAGGCCAGAGCTCAACTTGTGGTACAGATTAAGCAATCCGTTGCGCTATAACCTTTAATGCTTTTTTCTCAAAAATAGAAAAAAGCAGATTGACGCTTCTAGCCTCGTGGTAATGATTATTAAAAACAGTTCGTATTATCTTAAATTTTGCTTTTTATAAAGTTTATACAACTCTGCAGAAAATCTAGCCGTAACTGAGCAACCCCTGGGTTACGCTGTATTATTTTGAAAATATATTTGAAAACAAAGCTGCATGACATTTCTCCGAGTTCGTTAAACCCTGAAGCTTTAAGTGATAACTAAAGGGAGATAAATCTCAAATTTTTTATCATTCTCTAGAGTATTTCTAATATATAAAAAGATGCAGTAATTCACAACAGACTGTTCTTTTCTATTTCTCACTTCCCAATTCGAAGACTAGATGACTCTGTTAGTTTAGGATTATTTTTACGAACATTCATATTTATGAGCATATCTCTCTTCAAAGAAAATTTCAGAATTAGATATTTATACCACTCCGAAGCATATTTGTCTGTGTTTGCCCAAGGCTGGATGTTCCTGGTTTTTGATTGGCTGTAAACTAAAAAAGCACAAAAGAATTAACATCCCCACTCTTCTCCCAGCGTTTCTGAATTAATAATTTTCGCGATAGCCACCAGACATCTCAGCTCTTCGAAATTGCTTTCACTTTCTTTTCAAATATTCACCACATCGCTTTCCCCCATCTCTTAGTAAACACAAAAGAACTCTTACTTTTAAAGAAAGGGGAAAGAACAACTGAAAAACGTCTGCTCGTTTTACTTCCCCTTCGTTTTGCTTCCATCTTCGGTTTCTGCTCTCTCAGAACGTTCTAAAAAAAAAGGAACGCGAATCCAATGAACTCGCGAGTCGAGCCGAGTTGTTCACGGTGCTGCAGATTGAACGGCGGCGGGCCTGCGATTCGAATTCGAATGTAAACACTCGGTTCACTTCAATTCTTCTCCGAACCCTCGTTCCGTGAAACGAGGCATTGTCGGCTGCAGGTTGTGTTTTGTTCTCTTGCAGTTTTATGATTCAAAAAAAAAAAAAAACTCGAACCCTTTTTAGTAGTTTTTTTTCAATGTCGAAGGAGATAAAAAGTATTGCAAACTTTTAACAAAGGATGTTCAGGGAATTCGGCCTTTTAAAGAGTAGGATACCTTTATCTGGATTCGAAAGGCTATTTGGGGTTGAATTGTCCAAATAACCCAGATTCCGAAAAAGGTTGTGGCCGATTTAGGTTCGAATAGAAAAAGTCTTTTAATGTCCATTCGTCTTTGGAATTATTTCCCGTTCTTTTCCTTCAGCGAAGTTAAGACTTAAATGAGCATTCCTAGGAAGTTTTAAAGTTCTCTCTGAGGTTTTTTTATAATACTGTTTAGAAGAACCAGGACTAGCCAGAAAGACGCAAACCAAATAGTTATTTTACTCTTTTTTCTACTTTTGTTTAAAATGTTTCATGATTGCTACCCTATCTATTATTTTATGAGTATTTTTTTTTTAAATAAGTTCTAATTCGACTTCTAATTTTAATCAACAGAATGCTTTTGAGCTTATGTTAACTATTTAAACCATATCTGGTTCCCTATGAAGTAAATATTAAATAATTAATTTTCAAAAAAAAAAAATGAGGAAAAAAAAACCTTTATTACCTTCTCTAGGTTGAACAATAATTTCAGGTGAATTTGTATATTTCGATGCATGTATGATATTTTATAAGTACGTTTACCGCCTTTAGATTTTTCACATTATCTCATAGGGTCATGGAAGAGACTATACCTATAGTAAAGTTTCCAAGCTGAATTTATCGAACGTTCACTATGTATTTTCACCAAAATGAGTTCAATTCTAAATTTTAAGCAAACAAACTATGGGGTTTATGAAATGTATTATTCTAATTAGCATTTACGAAAATAATCAGAAATCGAGTTTCATATCCTGATTTTAAAATGATACAATTCCAAATTAAAACGTCTAAATAAAAGTATTATACAAGATGTGTACCTTATTTTTAAGAATCATACTCTTAGTAATTGGAAATGTTATTTGGGATAGCAGTTTAATATTCTGTTCTTATCTTGTTCGCATTCGTTTTTATCTCCGTTCTCTTGCCTTAACTAGCTAGTTTCTCCCTATAAAGAGTTCCATTTTCAGAAGATTTAAATGTATTTTCCCCACATTATCCTCACACAAAATTCACAAGCATTTTTAAGCACAACTTATCTTTTCATAAGCCACTAAATAAAAAGTAGATCCATAATTTAACTAAGGGTCCTACTGTTCCAAACCAAGTAACATGATACCTATAATTAATTTTTAAAAACTAAACTAAATAAACAAATAAGTTTAAATAATTTCTTATTTATTAAGAACTTTTCTTGATTAAATGTTAATACTGCTCTAATTGACATAAAACTTCTAACTAGTTTCACAGCAAAAAAAAAACGCGGCTAAAACTGGGGAGTAGAATATGTTTTTGCCACTGGCCCGCTGAACCAGGGATTTTCTGACCGTAGTGGTCCGAGCCGTTTTTCAGTGGTCTCGGACCTGCGGACCACGCTGATTTCGAACGCTGCTTAAAACTATGTATTTACTTCTACGACTCCCAAGCAAAGTCAATAAAACCCCATGAAACATAACACCGTGCAAATTTACAAACCCATAATAGCAAACATTTCCAATTCGGCGTTTATTTAATGGAACCAAACACAAGACACGAACAAACACAATAGATTGGGTGACCCCGGTCGGTCATATTTGCCCTGTAATTGCAAATTGTATCCTCCCCCATGCAATGGAATCCATCTAATCACGTTGGCAATTACTGTAGCGGAGGGAGGCGGAATCTGAAGACTAGCTTCACGCAGACGAATATTTCATCCCGTAACCTAGTTCCACCGGAATCTGATTCGAGGGTGGAATGAATTCGAATTGTTGAACTGGACGTCTGGAGCGTGTAATCAAAGCGCTGCAAGAGTTGAATGCTGGAACGGTTTATATCCTTGGGAGTTTGGAGTGTGGTGAACATAAACCCGTGAAGAACGAACAGATAGCGCGCTAGTTAAAGCGATGGTAATACGCAATGATGTGTTTAATTTAATAAAGTACACCTTTAAATATTTGTTTATTTGAAACTACGCTCATTAAGATTTGGTATCCGTTTTAGAGAAACGTTTAAACTGGTCGGCTGCTGGTTAAAGCAATTATTTATCATAAAGGTTTGTAATTATGGTGCATGCATTGCTGCTGATGTTTGACGCTATAGATCCCATAAAACTGAATCAATTGATTTACTTTTAAGAATGAAAGCTAAAAATATTCTAGGATCAACACTTTTTTTTTAAGTTTCAGTTTATTGTGTTAGTAAAATCCTTTTCCAAGAAGACTAACAACATTAGAGGTCATTCAATCCATCCAGAGAAAATTCAATTTTACACCCCAGGTTCTCAGATTTTCGTGAAATTTTGTATGTTCAATATATGCATGAAGATATGGGAAAAATGCAAATTTTTATTCAACTCTATCAAGTAGTTTCAGAGTAAAGGCTGTTTTAAGTTTTACCCATCTTGACTTTAAACAGACGATTTGGGCTGGTGTTTAATTGCGTTTTACCTTACCAAATTTTTATTTATGTAGGCAAAAGCTTATAATTTCATTTATTGACAGTCCACTAGTCTACAGAATCGAATGGCAGAATAAAATTTAAGATTGAAACTATTTATCGTGGTCAAGATGGGTAAAACTTTAAACAGCCGTTACTCTAAAACTACTTGATAGAATTGCATAAAAATTTGTATTTTATTTTACCTTTATACATACAATGTTTCATGAAAATCTGTGGTAGGTGGATTAAACACCCTGAATGATTTCGCATTGAATGGCCCTTAGTCATCTTTTTAAACACGAAAACCATTAATATTAGTAATGTGTCTTAGTTTTTAGAGCGCCCTTGGACCATATTATATGAAAACGTACTTGATTTGTATTGGCGGAAGATTAGTCAATTTCTTTCATACCGGAAGAATTTATGGGGTAAAAAATCAATTATAACAATTCTTATTTAATCTACAAATTACATTATGATTTTATTAAATTTATTCTTAGTTCATATCATGAAACAATTAAGTTTTACTCCATATTATATTATTTGAATTCATTTGGATTTTACATTATATTCATAAATTTTTATCTAATAGTTTAGTTTTAGTTTATCTAATAACTAGTTTTCATACTTATATTTTATTAAAATCAGTTTTGTCTAGTGATGACTTATCAAGTTTACATCCAAATAGAGATCGCTTGAATACAGGACACGCCTTTTGAGTGTAGTACCTACTTCTCAAAAAGAACTCCGCCGATAAAGAAACACGCCATTTATGTTCAAACTCAAAAATACTTAATGACGCATAAACCCGAAACAAAACAAAAAAAAGTTCGGGAACCATAAACTAACATCTAACTCTCCTTTACGAAAGAAAAGAAAACTTCGATTCTAAATTCCAGTCTTCATTATCCAAATCGACATCGATGTAAAACTAAGCCAGAAAATGGGAAATCTACATTTGACTCGAAGCAACTACGGAAGCACATCATAGACAGTAAACAAGGCTGTTTCTCCTATCTCAAACAATATCTTCAAAATTGGTGCTCATTTTACTTGATGACTTATCGTTAATCCGAGACTGTTGCCACTAGGGATTTTTATGCTGTAACTTCAGCTTATCTTCTAGGAGAGGGTTTAGGCAATGATGGAAAGAGAACAGCGCGCATGGAATGTTTCCTCTTTCATTTGGAATAGTAAAGAATTTCTTCCTTTCATTCTGGAAAAAGGGTAGAATGGTTTTTCAGGCGGGAAGGCAGATAAATTGTGTTTTGCAGTTGAGTTCCTCTGATTTTTGATTACTTGAAAAAAAAAGTACCTATATTTAAATAAATTTCCTATATTTCGCCTTTTACTTGAGTGTGATTAAATAAAAACATTACCAGTGTTAATTTAATCAAACGTAACAAATCTGTAAGCGTAAAACATATTGGGTTTTTTTTTGCAAATTATGTGTAACTTATTTATTAAGCCGGGTCGAAAAAGACGAAAGTCAAAAATTCGAAAAGCAATACTGCAGAAAAGTTGTAACCCATTAATACAAGTAGGGTAAACGCACCAGTACCCGAACAGTTAAGGAAATCTTTACATTCAATTTGATATAGCTCCTCGGAAAAACAATCAAATGTCTGACCACTGCTGCCTTTATGCACCTAAAATTATCCTTAACGAAACGTATGTTCTCAAAAATAATTTTAAAAACATTCAGCCATTAAATTTTACAATTTATGAATTTATTCCCATTGCACCAGTAGCCGACCACCTTACCCCAATATCCGACCAATGCATGCACCATTATCCGACCAGATTAGAAAATCTATTTTCTATAAAAAAAATTTATAATTTAACGTGTTTTAAACAATTATATGAAATTATTTTCCTTAAAATGATCGTCTTTATACTAAATTCAAAACGATGTTGTTGATGTTCAAAGGCAAATATTGTTGCTATACTTGATTTTCGCATTCAATATGTGGAAGTTGAATGTTATTTACTAGAATAAAGCTACTTTTTTAATTATATCTTATTTTTTGGATAGAAGAATTATTCTATTGCCTCCACCACTTATAAAAAGCACGAAGTATAATTAATTATGCTTATTATTCAGGACCATAAAAAGTTGTCTCTGAGTTTTTCATTTCGCAATAAAAAAGCTTTTGACACTTTATTAATCTTGAGTCAATATTGGAACGTAAGAAAATTGAATTTGTGCAGCGGTTTTAAGTAATTTTATATTAAAACGTTTAATTAATAATTTATATTTAAATCCTTAAAATGTTTTTCCTTAAAAAGTCTTAACATAATTGTAAAATTTAATTGGATATTTTTTAATTTGCCTTTCACATTGAAAATTTCTTGATCTTGAAGTTCGACCAACAAAAACAAAAGAATTAAAAGATTCTATAATTTTTTCCGAGAACTACAAAATTCTGTAAAGTAAATCATTAATTTTGCATTTCTTTACAAATCCTTTTTACACATTTTGCTACTTAGCTTGCTCATGCTCATACAATTGTTGCTTAAAATCCTCGATTGTACGAATAATCTCTAGTCAAATTGTAAAAGATTAACCTTGATAAAAAATTAACTGTTTTTAAAATAATGAAATATTCTACAAAGTACGGGTAAAGGTTTTATCGAAAATAATTATTATGGTTTTTACCGAGAGTGGTTCTCGTTTTTTAAAAATGTGTTTTCTTGTTTTTCCCTGCATACGGCTTTTTTGACAGTATTTCTGTAAAACAGGTTTTTCCTTGATAGCATATAGTATACAGCAAAACAAACTGCTGCTGCAAAAATAATATCGTGTTTCGAAACCGTTCCTACCAAGTAAAGTCCAGTGCCCTATTTAGTAGGGCAAGTTCTTACAGGAGCATAAAAATCGCATGATCTAGGTGCTCCACCAAGTGGTTTCCCCCTTGTGGTTTTATGTATCTCTAACAATTAGTAATAAATAAATTATTAAAAAATTAAATATTTTAAAATATATGAAACGTAGTTCGTTATATGGCCAAAAGAATACTTCGCTCTTCGATACTTTGAAAACATCTCTGATTTTATTGTGAAGTAAGTTTCTTCTAAAATCCTTGCCCCCCTCCAAATCAAACCTGAATCCGCCCCTGATATAAAGTTTCATTTTGTGCACGTTTGGGGCCTTTCAAATGTTACGTAAGCACCTAAGGGGGGGAGGGGGTTTGCACTTTGCTTATTTTTCCTGACAAAGGGGGGGGGTATGAGTGATGCTTACGTGAGATGTTTCAAACACTGGATTTTCGAAAATCTCTTGTATCTTGCATAAATAATTTCAAAATTCAACCAAAAATAAATTTCACAAAATTTTTTTAGACACTGACATTTAGTATAAAAAAACAAAGGGGGGTCACGGGGTCAGGCAGTTTTCTTTCGTGATTATAAAGGGGGGGTTACAGTTAACTTATCTTTGCTGACAAGGAGAGAGGGATAGGGGTCAAAAATGAGCAAAAATATTCTCACGTAATGTATTTGAACGGCACTTTCTTAGAATAGTGATTTTAACTTTGAAATTCGGCAGTTACATTTAAATATCCCTCCTCTACAAAACCTATACTAAATGCACTTTTAATCACTCTTTTCTTTCCATATCACCAAATACCTTTTTTTTCTAAACCAATAAAGAATCTTAAAGTCTTAAGATCCCCAGAATAGCGGTAATACGGCATTATTTTAGTCTCTTCGGGAGAATATGGGTGCCCAGGAAGGGCATCCGATATTTTCTTAAGGGGTTAATAGATTAGAGGCCAAGAATCGATTTATATGTCCCTTGGGCCTAATGGTACGGATGATATCGAATCGAGTTTCGGGATGGGGACATTTATTGTGCCCCATTCGGAACAATGCCAACCGTATATCTAGGTATCGTTACTTTATTTATAGCCACATTACCGAAGAGACACGATTAATTATTACTTTCGTTTTTCCAACTGGATGATTCCGGTCTTATTTTTATTAGCCTACCCTTACAAGGTTACGTTTCTGATACTACATACTTAAGTAATTTCGCCAATGAAGTAGTATATGGGATAATCGCTTGAAGTCAAAACATACGAATATTTGTCCGGGTGAATTTCCGAAAAGAGAACTCACAGAGAAAAAATCTCATTTATTGTACTTTCAAATTTTTGCTTTCTCTGACAACATATCCATTTTAACTATTTGCTTTAGAACGCATTGGACCTTCATATTCAGGAGGATTTCAAATTCATAGCACAAACTTCTAGAAAAGGCAGACAGGTCAAAAATCGCTCGGAATATCATAGAACGGAGGGACCACTAACACTCCTAAGGAGCAATTAGAGGTTAAGAAGGGGAAAGCTGAAGTGTAAAAGTTTGGACTCTATCAATTATTATTAATCCCCTGTATTTTTTAGGTTTATCAGCTTAAAACCTTTATTTATCTTTTAATTTGTACAAACATCGTTAGCATAGAAAAGAGATCAGAAATTAGTTTTTGATGGGTGCTGTCTCAATTCCATGGCCACAGACCTTAGTTTTTCTACACATTTTTATTTTTTATCTATTATTTTTCAATTGTTAACAATTTTCATTTCATTATTCAGCATTTGCATGATGTAAAAAATTAAGTGAGAAAACAGCTTAGATTAAAATTTGTACACTTCCATGCACTTGAGTTTTAAAATATTCTAAAAATCATGAAAAGCATCTTAAGTGGCTATATATATTTAAAATCTAGAGCAACTTTCATATTTTACATTGCACCCCTTGTTGATCTATAGCATTGTAGTGTATTTAAGACTAAAACATAAAAATTTAGCACCTGAATTTTGTATCCTTACCAAACCAACTATCTTTTTTTTTCTTGTCACATAGAAAAAATTTTTCACACTCTAGCACTCAATAAGAATACATTAGCATCCCCCTTTCTTTCATAATATCATGGTACATAAGTTTAATTTCTTAAAAGTGCTTTTCCTGTATGTATGGAACTGTAGTCATCAAATAAAAATGGTGAGACATATTCATTTGCCCCATAAAGGGTACCAAAAAAATAAAACATCTCTTATGAAGAAAAATTAAAGTTTTATTGTTCCCTAACAAACATAACAGTTCAATATCAGCATATTGTAAACAACTATCATAACACTGGAAGAGTATCACACATCTGAACACTCACAGCGCACATTAAAATTATTTTCGTGAAAGAAATTACAATAGCCTGAACGCCCAGCCCTCTGATGGTAAAACTCAAAACACTTCCAATTTAGTATGACACAATGTTTACTTAAAAGTATCTTCCAGTAGCAACTCATTTCGCACTACAAATCTGTATTTGCACGCCGTCTACAAATCTTCTACTGTTAAATAAATTATACATATTTACTCTATGAAAGATATGCCACTACCCATATGTATTAAAACTCGTCTAATTTAGCTTTATTCCCTATGCACCTAAGCCTGCAATTAGCCAAATTATACATAGCATCTACAAAAGCAACATCATATACCAATCAAAATACTGATGGTATTTATAATAAATATGCATTTCATAAGTTAATGCTCATAAATAGTTTAAATTTGGATTGTGCCTAAGGAAGTGGATGGTGAACTATACTCGATAATCATAAGAATTTTGAAAAATTGCAGAAATATAATAGCAGTGCAATACAAAAGTTAGTATGAAAATGCTTCGAAACAAGAAAACAAGTGGATGTTTTCTGCTTTTTTTTTCAATTATGTATATATAAGAAAAACCTATTTCCAACTACAGATTCTAAACTGTGTAGAAAGAAATGCATGTGAAAGCACAGCAATGTATCTTGCTAAGTGAAAAAAAATCACATGACTAGGCTATATGTTTATAAATAAGTATATAACTAGCATATGTATACTTTAAGGGGTTCCCAACAAGAAATATATAAAAAAAATCAATACAATAAATAAATTACTTACATTTCTAACTACAGGCTGTTCATAATATACTTGAAAGCCACAGCAAAAGCAAGAGTGCAACTTGTATTCTGACTTGGAACTCATTAACTAATAAAGTATTATAAAATGGAAGGAATAATGCAGCAAATTCATATTGACTGACTTAAGTTCGGGTTAGTTAAATAGTAAATTTTACTTCAAACAAAAGAAAATCATGACGATTGTCACATTATTGTAATAAAATACTCAATAGTTTCCGTTTATACATTTATATGTTCAGTTAAATTTTAAATACTATCATACTGAGACTTAAACTTCCATGAAATTTTGTTTCTTTGAATTAAAATTACCTCAAACTGTTGATTAACCTGCTTTGTAATTTAAATTATTTTATCTCTTTAAGTAATTAAACAGTTATCCTTAACAATTTCAATAGGTAAAACTCAACTTTATTAAAAGTTCTAAATTACTTGTTTAATTTGACAAAACCTTCACTATTTTGAGGCATATACATAACATAATCATTCTCCAATGCTTTTTTAAAACAAAAAAAAAATCCTCAAAATTTAAGCTATATTAACTTGAACACTTTGTTTACATTATTTTTAAGCTCAACAAGAAAATTAAAAATTGAACAGATATCTTCCTAGTGGATAAATAAAAATATCCATGATATATTTTACTTAAATACACTGCTTGTATGCAGCTTATATACTATCAATCTTGGGTAAATAAGGTTTATTAAATAAAAAGTATTTTTTTAAAATAAGAAGAGGTTAAATATTCAGATATGTCTCTCTGAATACTTAAGCTCATTATTTATAGTCCAAGTTTTACAAGAAATGCTCATAAGCAATCTATATAGTACATCCTCTATCAATGGAGAATAATTAAATAAGTTTGCTAAGCTACTAAGAAATATGAAATGATTGACATCCTCACGATCTAATGCCCAGGTCTTCTTCATACAGTACGATATCAAAATAACATCATTTTACCCTAGAATACTGTGCAATGTTGCACACATAAAAGCAAGCAAAACAGCTAATAATATTGTTTCGCCCTTACAATCCTATGCTATGTTACCAAAGCATGAAGCACAGCAAATAATATACATAAAGATTTATGGCACATAAAAGAGTCAAAAGAAGCTAAAACCCTTCAACAAAACAAATGTGTTTAAAATGTTTTGTTAGATTCATTTAAATACCTCTTTTTTCTATTTTACATTTTTAAAATAGGTTTTTCTTCTTTCCCCACTACACCACACTCAGTATGCTTTGCCTAAGTAGAAGGAAACAGACAGGCACATTTTTCTTTGATGGAAGAATATTTTTTTAATAAAAATATGTATTTTAACCCACTAAAGTAAGCATATTCGGTGAGCATTGTGTAAAAGAAAGTTTAGTGGGTAAGGTAGACTCCTGATGTCTTAAAATATCATATACATCACAAATTAAAACAAAAATGGAATTCAAAAATTAAAGTAAGTGAGAAATAGACAAATATAAAGCAAAAATTAATAGTAAAAAATAAAATCAAATATATCACTAGTAACTGTGTATATTTAAACTGTTTACAAGATAAAAGTATCAAATATGATCTAAACAAGACAGAACCAAATTTTAAACTATAGAAATTCAACTTCAATTTTCAGTAATTACTTTGAACAAGGTAATTTATGATAGAAAATATTGAAAAGGTAACAGAATTAATAGTAAAAAATAAACTTAAAAAAAGTATGAAACTATAACAAAATTAAAGAGGATTTCATTGTATTTCAAAGGCTTGTACCCATTAAGTACAAAGAAAACAAATTTATTGGATGGTAGAGTTAATTAAAAAGTAAAGACAAAAACAAGTAACTTAAAAATTTAATCATAACAGATAACCAATTCAAAACAAAAGTTAAAACAAATTTTGAATGAATATATAAAGCTTACAAATTAAATGTTTACTACTATACCTTATTTCACAAGAGAAAAATTAAAAAATAAACTGTGTAAGTTCTCAACATAAGAATGACAAAGGAATTTTTTAAAAAAGAGGGGGAAATGCCTAATACATCCACTAAAGCTAAAGAAAATATACAATAAAATCAAACCAGATTAAATACAAAATTCAAAAAATTGTTATACTATCAAATATATGACATAAAAATAAGATATTAGATAGAACTTAAATAATCACATCTTGAAAAATCAGCCTTGTAGTGTGTTATTTCGTTTATGAGCACTGAAAATCTAAAGTATACATTAGGTAACAGAGTAGAATGGAAGGATCAATCAAGAGTCTACCAAAACCAGCCCAAAATAGTACACTACAGAAATTCCAGCACATGAGAAAAATCATTTATCATCTTGAAGGACAAGAACTGATTCCTGATTGTTCTCCGGTTGATGCACATGTAGTTCCACTGTGGGATGATTGAAGGCTTGACATGGACCCCCTGTGAAGAAATATGTATGTTTTACAATTGCAATAAAAAACCTCACAACCACTTAACACTTTGAAATGCATGTATAAGTAAGTAATAAGTAAAGCTGGCTCTCAAGAGACCTGGGAGCTGTGATAGCTTCACACACAAAATTCAAAGTGTTTTCTTAATCAGGGGGTCTGTCTAGGTTTTTTCAAGAGGTACCTATTTTGTGAAAATTTAGTGGTAATTTGATCTCAGTGAATTTGCAAAAATATGTTCAAAATCTCACGTAAATAATTTTTAAACATTAAAACAAAAGATAATTCAGTCTAGAATGGCTAAAAAGTTAAATATTAAGAGAATATAGCTTCCTATATAGAAATTTCTTTCAAAAATTTAATTTGTGAAGGTACCTTTTTAATAAAACTGAATTTGTGAAAGTACCTATTTATCAATTGGTGAAGGTACCGCAAAACGGTAGTAAAATTGCCTTGCACAGACCACTGTTAATGTAACGAAAAATTTTAAATAAGTACATTTTGATTCATTTTTCTTTTAGTATATATCCCTCTCATCCTCATAATAAAATACAAGTAAGGCAAAGGTGAAGAATCAGAAAATTTTTCATTGTTAATTAGTTATTGAATTACATGTTTGTTTAGTTTTTACTTTTTCACATTAAAATTAGAACAAATCTATACTTTTTATAGTATCAAAAGAGTTAAAAGAGTTTTTTCGTTTAAATTTCTATGGTAAAATAATCAGCCCTTTAACTACAAGTCGTTGTATTTGGGAGTCATTATAAAGAGGTTCTACTGTATTTTTAAGCACATTTTAATCACAGATATTATACAGAAGTACAATAACTTATTTGAAATGAACAAAAAAGGGAAGATTTTTAAACCACTTTTTACACACTGAAAGTTGCACTGTTAAATTGTTCAAGAACTTAAAATTTGATTTGGTAAATCAAGATAACCTTTTATAAGCAAACTCTATCCATGTAACTAAAAAAACTATGCTATGCATTAAAAAGGTAGTGATTTTAAAATTTTAAGCATACAAATTATAAATTTCAAGGTACAGAAAACAAAGAAATTCATCCCAAAACAGGATACATGGGATTATAGCATAAACTAGTAGTTACCTATAGTCCTGAGATTTTAGCACCTCATAGTAGTACATAACTTTGGATTTATGAGACGATAGAGGAAAATCAAACGAGTGGTGATGAACTGCATCAACATGCTTCCACTGCAAAATGTATGTACCTTCCATTCTGGTGACATGCGTTCCCTGATAAAAGAGAACATGTTTTAGTAGATCAAGAAATGGTGGAATATAGACTGAATGATAGACATAACAACATTTCCACAAAATACCTTCTGTGATTTTCTAAGATCCTAATAAATAATCTGCTTTTTTGGTGAACAATTTATTATCGTTAACTACAGGGCTTATTTTATTAATTTGGATTTTAAAAGTCCTGATTGTTTAAAGTTTCCCACCATGTTGTGATGACTTATTTGTTATGTCACTAGTTCCTTTTTGCAATTAAAATTTCAGAACCATTTTCAAATGGAGTTCAGTCTTTTTCAGATAAAAATTATGAAAAGCTTAATTTTTCTCACAAAACTGACTTTTTGAAAGGGGATGTCTAATGAAAAAATCTCTACTATATTATTGAGATTTTGATATTTTTTACAAGAATAAAACTTAAAAGCTCTTAATTTAAAGTATTAAAAAACATTAAACCTGCAGCTTAATCAGGAAGCGTAAAATATCTTTGGTCACATGAATCAGACACTTTAAATTTCATCAGAAAGAATACTTCATTCAATAATGGTATTACTTGAGTCAGGAGATAAAAGTTTTAATTTATTAGAGTATGCTGAAGAGTTAACCATAAACTTAAAAAATTTTAAATTACTTTATTTTATAAAAAAATATCTATAAGATTGAATGTCTTAGATAACTTAAGTGTCAGAGGGAGAAAAGGCAAATACATTTCCAATTATTTGAATTTTTTAATTCTACAATAAAAATGAACACTTTAAGACTTGATTGTATAAGAGGAGAAAGAAAAATTAAAGGAAAATCTGCCAAATGCATTGCACTTAAATTGAGAAAAAAATAGAATAAATGTCAGCAACCAATTTGTGAAAGAGAAATAATAGGCAATTACATTTTAACTATGAACTTCCTCTAACAGACAACAAAGAACTGACATGCACACTTAAGGAAGGTTTTCATCTTGAAAAGAATACATTGCACCATGTCTGAGCAAAATATCAATTTCCTCTCAAGTTTTCTGTTAAAATAATTAATTCTGCTTAAACATCTTTTCAGATGTGTTGCAAAGATATGTAACAATAGATATAAATATACTCAAGTGAAAATTAATTAAATTTGAACTTCATTAAAAATTGAAAGCAGAATTGAAAAAAAACATTAGCATTTTGCAATGGCTAAAGGTGCCAAAAAGGTCTATGCCTATGGTTGCACCTCATGAAAATATTAATAGTTCTCATATACATTAAGTTAAAGCAGGGGTAATTCCAGACTTTTTGTGAAGGGTCCGGTTTTTGTAAAAGTTGTGAAAATCTACTCATAATTTTGTGAATTTATAGTTAGTGTTAAATTAGTTTTTTCAGCCAGAAGCCTGTTTTTGTGAAAATAGGGTTCAATATTTGAAGTATTATGAAAAAAGGGTCAATTAAAAGGCAAAAATACCTTGTGAAGGGTCCATTTTTATGGTAAAATATTTTGTGAAGGGTCCCTTTTTAAGGTAAAATATTTTGTGAAGGGTCCGTTTTTAAGGTAAAATATTTTGTGAAGGATCCGTTTTCAAAATCAAATTTATTGTGAAAGATCCGAAAATGGACCCAAATTTCTTCTAAACAGACCCCTGGTTAAAGTCACTTAAAACTATACTTGTAAAGTTAAGCAGGGATATTTATGAGCTTTCAAAAAACAACTTCATACTTAGAAATAGGATTCTCTCTAGTAGACTCAAAGGAGCATTAAAATAATTACTCACTAACCCAGAGACTTCCAAAAAAAAAGCATTATGAACATTAGAAAACTAAAGAGTTTTCTTTGCATGAAGAATTTTTAGCAAGACCAAAATACATCGAACTGCAAATGATCATTTGTAAATATATGGACTAGAGTGCAAACGTAATTTTTAGAGTAGAAAAAGAAAACAAATGCTTCAAACTAAATTTAAAATAAAGTGAAATATAAAATAGTATTCCATGCATAAAATACACTAAAATATTTTACAGCTAAGGCTCAGCCCATCCTCACAAAATAATTTATTTTTTAATCTATAACAGCCTTAAACGAATGCAAATGGTTCTGAAAATTACTCCTTTAGAAGAAGAGAGAAAAATAACTTCAACTTTTCAAACCAACCTGAACACTCTCTCCGTCTTTGCAGGTCAACATGGTCTCGACGATAAAATAATCCTTTCCGAGGATCCAGCTCTTGGGTATTACACTATGCACTGGAGCATCCAAGTTGAGCATGCCCAAAGGCAGCGAGGGGTGGCCACAGCCTTGCAGATCTTCCTCGTTCTGCTCTGTCTCTGGGGGCGGGAGACTCTGCTGTGTGCGGAACACACAGAATGTGATGTCATCCTTCATAACGTCAAAATCCCAGCATATGACGCTGCCTTTGTCAGTTATCGAAAGCACCACCTGTAATATCAATCGGGAAATTATATTCAGTTGTAGTATTTTTTTCAGTGTCTATTTTTACCAGAATGAATCATAGTTCTCACTCTTTTGTGAGTAAAAGGACTTTTTAAGGCTCATTTTAAGTTTTTCATGGACTTGGCATAAAAGCCAATTATGAGCAAAGAAACTACCTCACTTTAGTACCCCTACTTAAGAAGACAACTTCTCTCAAAAGACTTTCTTATAGCAAAGACAACATTATAATACCATTCATATATATTTAACAACTTCAAATATATAACTATAATTCACTTGTTTTAAGAAAGTCAAGTCACACATAAAAACAAAAGTAGCCAAGTTATACTTCTGTTAAACAATTTCAAAAATCCTATACTTGGGTTTAATAGAAGCTAACAGGAATTGAACTATTTGAATCAAAAATGAACTTTTCACATTTGAATTAAAATATTTCAAATAAAATTCAAGTACAGTACTGGAAAAAAAAATCGACTCAGATTTTTTATCTCCGGAACGGCTTGAGATACAAAGACAAATAAGGTACCATTTTTCATCATTTGAAGTACTCATTAAACAAAAAAAATTTCGAGTCCTTAAGGGGTCGTCTTCATATCGAACGAAGCACTAACTTTCTTTTTTCCTATGGAAGACCTCAAATATTATATTTTATTCTGAAAGATCACCCTCCATAACCCCTAAATACCAAGTTTCACATCTCTGCGTCAACAAATATACCCCCCAAAAAATTTTAAAATTTAAAACATCCCATGTTAAATTTCCTATTTAAACTTTTTTTTGAACCTTGTCTAGTAGGCCAGGATATTTCTGTGCACTCTGCAGGAAACAACTGTCTTAAAACGGTCGCCAACCATCGAGCCAAACTCATACGACTTTTGAAAGTGAGAGAACCATCCCGAACTACTTGCCGATGCATTAATGAAACTACTAGCTGGGATCACCAAATTACCTTCCATGATTTTAATTTTATATTCCAGTTTGCTTATAATCTTATATTTGTTGCATTATTTTCTAATCAGCTTAGTACAGTTCTTGAATCGTGTCGGATTTGTTGATATTTTCAGTAATGGAGGTTACTTCTCTGCCTTACAGTCTCTTTTTACCAGATTTGTTTGTGCTCGGTGTTTAATTACATCAAATTACACATAGAGGGGGGATTCTGAATATTACTTTTTTATTTCACTATTTCAGTTTGTAACCGAAATAATGAAATAAATTATACTATTTATTAAATGATACTAATAAAAATCTTGATAAAACATGTCCTAAGAATTTAGTTCCAGATTTCTTAAATTTCAATAGCAAAAAAAAGTCAGAATTCAAAATTTTTTACTGCAAAATTAATTAGTTTTATTATTTAAAATGAGAGGAATATAATTCTGAAACTAAGTTGATGAATTGATTTTTAAGAGATGAATAAATGTGAATGATAACGATCAAAACTTCTTTTAAAATACTAAATTTTTTTGTTTAAAATACTACTTTATAACGTAAAATAAGAATAAGAATAATAAGAATAATAAATCTTTCAAAGAATGAAAGCACATGGGAAAAGGATGCCATCTGAAAATAGTGTTCTGATTGGTTTCTGAATCATGCTGCCCGAGGGCAGTCGGGAGGGTGCTCTACGGAGCCTTACACCATACAAATTTTTAAAGTGAAGATTTAACAGGAAACCAGGGGGTAGGAAATTTCAGAGTTGGTGAAACGTCCGTGACACCGTCGGGAGATTCAGAGTGGTCATAAAATAACTACTCTACTATAAAAATATCTACAGACGAAATTATTAAATAGAGACGAACTATCAATGAGACGAAAATAATAATAAGGAAATATTTTTTTCTGCTCCCCTGTGTCAGAATACAGATTCCGCCTTTACATGTCATATTACATGGAGTTAAAAGGGGAAAATAATTCTTTTTAATACAATTTTCCGAAAAAATTCCCACTCTTTTGTGAAAAAGCAAAATATGTATTACTCCCTAATATTCTATTTCATCCTTCTACCCTCCAATAAACGCTTTTCAAAATGGGTTTCATGCATGGCCACTATACATTTTTTTCAATTTAGGAATATATAATCTTAATAAGATTATTAATCAAACTAAAATAGAATGTTTCGCATTTTTATGCGCCGTCCACCTTCCCCAGTCTCGGGTCCCAAATCACACCATGGGTTGGCCCATTCTGGATAGTATGAGAAGGAAAACTGTCATTGTTTAATCTAACCCTTTAGAACCTTTTCACGCCATTATTCAAAAAATAATGCTCTGTTTCATCTTTCCAACTCCCAAAGCTGAGTTATGCTTCTGAAGATAGAAGTCCCGAGTGTCCCCAATCACAATTTTTTTTAGTACTGAAAAGCTTATAAACTGGATAATTACTCTTTCTCTCAATAAAATATAATTTCAACTTTTTTCTGCCCCACTCATTATCCCCAGTCGATGATGAAAGATATTTACTTTCACATTTCCAGTTCTATACTATACATGGAAGAAACTCACATTGATTTCTATGTTATTTCACTAAAACAGACACTATTTTGTCTAAAAATATTGGAAAGAACTTCAATTATTCCATATAACCCTTCTATCCCACCTTCCAATGTAAGGAACGCTTTTCTAAATGAGTGTTCTGCATGTCAACCATCGGTCTCCTTTATTTGCACCACATTTGACTACTAAAAGCAGAAAATTTTGAATTTCTTCTTCCACTAACAGTATCAAAACTGGAATATCTTTTCTGTCCCTCTCAACCTCCCTAATCGCAGGTCTCAGATATCTACCATGGTATTTCGTAATGTTAAGTGTATAAAGGGAAAAATTAGCTTGAAATGTGTGCTCCTTCATGAAGAAAAATAAGTTTTTAAACGGCCTAAAAGTTAAGAATTTGACTTTATTGTTTTCTACACCATTTCGCCCCTATTTGAAATGAGAACCGTTCGAAAATCGGTTTTATGAATTTTTCCCACCTTTGGTGTCAATTTACAAAACATTCAACCGCAGTTTGGTGCCAAAAAATTGTTTTTAATTAGTTATCACAGAATTTCGAGTTTTTTTTCTGCCCCTCCCCTATGCCTAGTGAGCTTTGCCAGACTTCTACTATCGTAATACTTTCAAGCCTGAGACTAAGGAAAAGAATTTTACCTCTCATTAAGTTAATTTAAGACTATAAACATGATCCTCAGAGAAAATAAGCATACAAATTTTTACATTCGACTGCATCCTTTCACCCCTTTGACTGAAGGGAACTGATCCTTTCCAAATTCTATACTCTGTTAGTCCTCCCTCACCTCTCTTGTATTATGGCGCATTTGAACGAATTAAATGAATAAATGGAACTATTTTGACTTTAAAACACAACATCAAAACTCGTAAATTTTCCTCTTCTGTGCCTATCTTGTCCATCATCGCAATTCGGAATCTACAGATTCTAAGGAGCAAAATTGTTCCTAATGGTTTCACATAAAGCTTCTTCACGAAAAAGCGCACAAAATGTATAGTTAGAAAATCCCCTAAACAAAGCAAACAATTAAACACATAAGTATTTGAAAAAAAAATGCGCCAATTCAGAGATAAGTCGCCAAATGTATTTAAGCCAAATTCAATTTTCGGCTCTGACCGATACAAATCTTTTGCTATCAAGAGATAACTTACTGGATTTTTTCCAAATTTTAAGAATTTTTGGGGGGTATATTTGTTGACGCAGAGATGTGAAACTTGGTATTTAGGGGTTAT
Organism: Tetragnatha montana; assembly: GCA_963680715.1. Lineage (NCBI taxonomy): Eukaryota > Metazoa > Arthropoda > Arachnida > Araneae > Tetragnathidae > Tetragnatha > Tetragnatha montana. The sequence continues at coordinate 35,676,847 of OY796677.1, forward strand.
GGAGGGTGATCTTTCAGAATAAAATATAATATTTGAGGTCTTCCATAGGAAAAAAGAAAGTTAGTGCTTCGTTCGATATGAAGACGACCCCTTAAGGACTCGAAATTTTTTTTGTTTAAAGAGTACTTCAAATGATGAAAAATGGTACCTTATTTGTCTTTGTATCTCAAGCCGTTCCGGAGATAAAAAATCTGAGTCGATTTTTTTTTCCAGTACTGTACTTTCCAGGGCCTTTGGAAACAAATATGAAATCCAAATACTTTTCAAGTATTTTCAAGGCCTGTGGGAACCCTGTCATCAAGGGCAGATCTTCCCTTACTTATAAAACATAGGGTCTCCTTACCCATTAGTTTATTTGGATCTATCCAAATAAATTAATGGTTAAGGAGTCCCTAAGTTGTATTTTGAGGACGACTTATTGACAACAATTTTATTGCTGGTCAAAAAGTTGAAACATAGAACATGGCATGTTCACTTAGAAAAATATATTAATTGAAATTGCATAGAATGCCAATTAATTTGACAATTAAAAACTAATAATTCGGCTTGTTTCTTATCTAGTATTTAGGAAGTTCAGAGTAAATTGACCAACCCTGTTGGACTCGCAGTCTATTCATTGTATTTGTATATATTTTATACATGCATACAACCCATCCTTTAGATCTTCCCCAAGAATAAATAATTAGTGAATAAATTGATACAAAAATATGCCAAAAAGATACACAAAACTTTTAAAGAAATATTCAACTTTTTCAAATTTACAAGTTTCCTTCACTTTATACATTTAACAAGCTTTTAATGAAAATTTGTTATTAATAAATTTGTGATCTATTTGTTACAAAAAAAAAAAAAAAATTAAAAGTACAAACCTCATGGACTTGTCCTTTGAGTAAACTAATAACGTGATACATAGAATCGTCAAACAAATGATGACCTTCAGCCTTCTCTTTCTCATAATCTTCGACTGACATGTAAAAAGACTTGGGCACTAGACCTCCTTCACAAATTTTGGTCTGAAATTCAATAGAAATTGACATAAATATTTTAGGCTAGCTTTCCCTAAAATATGTTGCTTACTAAGATTTAATAATAAAACTTATTTGATACTATCCATAACTGAAATATCTGTGGAAAAAATACCCCCTACAGTATAAAATCAAACCAGAAGTATTCCTAAATTAAGCAAGCAATAAAACAACTGTGTAGGACAGCAGAGTACAAGTACAGTTTTAGGGATTTAAATAATGTTTTTGTACAATTTAGATCAGATATAATGCAGAGGAAGCAGTTAAAAGTACATTTTAACTTCTCACAAATTTGAGTAAATAACATGTTCAGTTTTTTTTTCAAACATAATACTTTAAATATAGCTTTTCAAACTTTTCTATTGATATTAGATTTAGTAAACCTAATAACCTTGAATTTAATAAATTAATATACTTTCACTCCAGCACTATTATGAGTTAATCAATAGTTAACTCCTAATTTTTTAAATCAAGACAGATACTTTGTTAAACAAAAAAAAATACATAAGGTTCCAGGGGTGATTCCATGCATCTTTAATTGGTGACAAAAATTGACAGTTTTTTCCCCCATGCAATTAAAATTTGAAGAAATTTCAAAACAATGCATCTACAGATTTTCATATGTCAGTCTAGCATAAGTCAAGGTATAGCTGTACTTTTTAATATCAGGCCTTGAACAAAACAGGCAAGTTAAATTTAAGGATCAATAAGTATTTTTCAGCTACACGACATTTTGAACCGAAATTAAAAGGGCTGAACATTGAATTAAACTAAGTCAAAAAGATAATTATTAGGCACCATTCAAATATGTTTGCAAGTAATTTTTTCCAATGAAGATTTTATTCAATTTGAAACTTTTTCAGCTGCTAGTTGTTCAACATAGAAATCGCTAAGTTGTACTAAAAAAGCTAACCGTCAAATGTAAAACTAAAAAAATGGAAACTAAAGAAATCATATGAAAAAGTTTACCTCAGATTCACCACCAAGAAAATCTGGGAGATATTTGTTATCGATAAAATCTAACAATCCCCCAGGTCCTTGATAGTTATTTCCGCCGTAAAATATAAACTTTGAACGTGTGGTGTCATTGATGAATGTGCTAACAAGTGTCCATAAAATTGGGAAAACGCGAGGTGCACGAATAATCAAAACTCGGCCCATGGTTTCTGGATAATTAGCTTCTACAATCTCGATTATGTGTAAAAGTGCCTTGACACCAGGCCGCCATAAATGACGCATGTTAAGGCCTTCCAAATCAAGTAGACATGTCCATGCACTGAAAAAAAAATGGAATATGAATTACATAAGGAAATATTTTCAGGTAAATATGTAAAGAACACAGACCTTTTCATTAAAAAAATATCTAAAAACTATAAATATTAAAATTAAAAATAAAATTTACAATGCATTTTTTGCATTATAAACAAATTCGTATTTTTTTAGTATCCACAAAAGAAGAATTGTGCATCACTGATGTAGTTAACCAAAAAAATAAAACACACAAAGAGTAGTGATACAATATAAAAATGAAGGAGAAAATGCTGTCTAAAATATTTGACTAAAATGGAAATGTCCTAAATCAACTGTCTTTCTTCCGAAATCAAATGAACGGAGTCTTAATAGCTGAGCACATTGTTATAAATAAAATAACAATTTTGGATAACAATTAAAGTTTTAAACATTCCATTTCCTTTTGAAAAATTGTATATAATGGATCACATACTTGACTATCTTTAAAAAATACACACCTGACAGGCTTTCCAGTGGTCCGAGTAGCCTCTTCAACTCTTTTTAGTCCTTCTTCACACACATGAAGAGTCTAAAGAAAATAATTAATTTAAAAATAAGCAAACTATTGATTAGAAAAAAATATATTCTTTTTCAGTAGATTTATAACCAGTTTTTCTTGCCACATTTGCAATGCCATGTTTCAGAGGAGGATGAAATTAATTTATTTTATGGCTTCCATTTAAACAGACACTATCTACTTCAGTTGGCATCACCAAAAAAAAAACTAAATTAAATTACCAATTAGGTAATCTCATGTGTACTCATGTATGAGTACAATTTTTCAATGTTAAATTATGTTAATTTAATTTATGTTAAATTATTAATTTATGTTATTATGTTAATTTATTTCAATGTTAAATAACATTGAAACATCAAATTTTATGCCAATTACCTTACACAGGAAAATGAATAGTAAATAAATTACTTTGCTAAAAGACAGGGAAATAAATACCCAACTATTATACAAACTTATACTTATTAGTTCATAGCAGAAAATTTAAAAAACACAAGGACTAATAAAATCAAACATTGTTTGTACTTACCAACTTCATAAGCCCTTCTTCACCAATTGATTTGATAAAACCTTTAACATCCATTTGTCCTAAACGCAATATGTACATAGGTCTTCCACCTAAAATTATTTTAATTTGCAGTTAATAAACATTTCCTTTATAGGGAAATCTTTGATTTAAAGTTACTTGATAAAGCAGACGGCAAGTTAATATTTTAAAATTATAAAAATGGAATGTATAGTAAATGTAGTAAAATTAGGATTCCAGTTCTACGGCAAAAATGAAAATTCAAGCAGTTCTCAAAAGTTAACAAAAATGTTGCAATTATACATTTTGAACATCCTAGAAAAAAAATTACCCAATTAATTCTCAGAACATTTCATTTTTTGAAGCATGCAAAAAAAGTATGCATGAGAGATTATCAAAATCCTGAAATTATTATATATTTCATAGACTTCATTTGATTTTAGGGACCATGGCAACCTTAATGTATGAACTTAAAAAGTCAAATTCTGCTGAGATTATTTTTAGGTAAAAACTAACAATTCCATTTCCATGAACAATTTTAAATTTAAGTTTAAATTGAATGTTAATATAAAAATATGCATAATTATTCAAATAGTAAAAAAATGGAATGCTTGAATGAAAACCATGAAAAAAAACATACTCTTATCAAAGTGATGCCATCCTCCAGGAAAAAACTGCTTTATTACAGGGGGAGGATCATAAGTCGATAATATTCTATCAACTTGATATTTCTTTCTCCATACTAGTGAATGGCATAACATCTCACGAGCTTTTTCCAAGTTATAATCTTGGGCTTGCAAAAAACGCATCAATGTCTGATCAGAAGGAACCTACAAAAATGATAGAGTGAAATATGTAGATTGAGTAGTAATAAACATTAACTCTTGGAAGCAACATCTTGTATTCTGAGAAAAATCAGGTGAATAAGAAATATTGCAAATAAGAAAGTTATCCTTTTTCATACACAGTAAAAATTTAAATTTTGTTGTTTTCTCTAAATTTTCCAGATTCCTTCATTTAAGAATGAAAACTCTTAAAAAATCTTTAAAAAGTTAATATGTCTAAAACAAAGGTTTGATACAAATCCACATAACATTTATAACTTTGGATGTATTTTGATGGAAAAATTAAGAATACTATTTATAAGGGAGTATGGAAAAAATTATAAAAGTTTTTTTGGTAAAGGAAAGAATTTTTTGCAATTTTCTAGATAATCAACTAAATAAAATTAGCTAATTTTATAACATTTTAATTTTGAAATTCTGGATTAGAATATTAAAGATGAATGATTATAGATTCACCGAAATTGCCTACAATCATTATTATTATAACCATTCAGACCCAGTAAAATTTAATTGGACCTTAAAAATAAAATCTATAATCGAAAACTCTGGTTATTCTTATGTTTGGCTATCACAAGATCCCGATGTTGCAATAAAATTTCTACCCCAAATCCTACTCAGTTACATTGATCAATGCAAACAGTTAGATATGATAAGTATGGAAAAAAGTCAATATTTCTATCATTATAAATTTATTAAACAAACCCCTTTCATAGAAGATTACATTACCTCAAAAATTGATGTTTCACTAAAGAGAATTCTGTTCCAACTGAGATTAAACCAAGAGAACATTTTTTTGAAGGAAAACTATTTAAAATAAACCCCAAAGACAAATGCAAACTTTGTAATCTAGGCAAACCAGAAACATGGGAACATGTATTTCAATACTGTCCAATGTATAGTTTTTACAGATTAAAGTATCTTTCCCCCTTTATTAGGTACCAAAATAACTTCATTGGTTTTCTCACTTATAATCATAAGAATTTTTTTGCAACAGTAAATTTCATAAAATCAGCTCAAAAGTTGAACCAGTTCCTGTTGGGGAATTGTTTTTAAGGCTCCTGGGAGTTCTTATTCCTATTTTTGAAAACTGTATTCTAGATTTTTATTTATTTGCTTTTTTTTCACATGTTCAATTTTGTCGGATTTTGGATGTTTGATATTTTGGTGTATGGGACAGTGGGCCTTTTTTTGCCAATAAAATTATTATTATTATAATTTTATAACATTTTTAAGTGTTTTAAGGGGGAAATGAATACTTCAACTCTTACTTTTATAAAGTATGGTTTCTAAATTCAAAACTGTAGGATTTGCTTTTAGAAAAGGCCACAGTCAATTGAGAAAATAATAATGGTAATTTTTTTTAATCAAATATGGTCTATTTTTTTTTTTACTTTAATAAAATATTTAAAATTTTTAATAAATGTAAGGCAAGATTAAACTTCTTTAATAAATAGGATTAAAAAAAGAATCCATAAATATAAAACATCCTGAAAAAATGAAGTAAAAAATGAAAACCTAATTTTTTTTTTCAGATATCTCATAAGTGCTACTTCAACTTTTTATCACCCCCTTACACCTTATCAAACATAAAAGAACACCGGAGCATTAGTCTTTCTGGTGAAAGCCAACAACTTCTTTGAAGTATATGCATCAAGGTTAATGCTCCCACATCAATCAGTTACCATGGAAATGCTAGCTTACTTGATCAACACACAGCACTTATCCATTCCATACCAGTTAAGAAGGTTAGTGGCTCCATTTGACAGATTGAACTATTTAGAGAATGTAATTCCAACAAACACTATCAAGTGAAACAATACATATTTGATTGGATATCATTTATCCTAATTGTAAGCAAGGCTAGGTTTGCCTTTAATAACTTCATTTTGTTCAGCAAAAAAAAAAAATGGTTAAAATTTGAATACACAAAAACACTTACTTTTCCTTGGTGAGCATCAGCCATCTTTTTCTTTAACTGCACAAGGCATGATTCTTGGAATGGTGTTAATTCTCCAAGACATCTTTTAATGTATTCAGATTCAATTTTGAAATTTGCATCTACAAAGAAAAGTATAGAACAGTGTTATTTTTGTACAAGAATGACAAACAAACAGTACTAAACTATTATAATTCTCTTAAACACAAATATTTAGACACAGAGACCGAACATTACAACAGTAAAATTGAAGGATTAAAATCAATAAGTTATGATTTTTCAGTAGTTAATTTGGGAAAATACAACAAGGAAAAAGATCAGATTTTAAAACATGTGTTAATTATTCTATCAAAAATTTTAAAGAAAAACTTGCATTAAACACTTCTGATTGAAAGACAATGAATTTAAACAAGCAAAGTTTTGAGTAAAAAGTGGTAATGAACACCAATACAGAATAGAACCAAAGAAAAGATATTTTATATTGATTGTGAATAAAAATATATCAATATACAAAATAACTGTTGTGACATTGAATTTAAGAAATGTTTCAGCAAAACTGTATTTCTTAAAGGGTGCACTTTAAAAGATGGGCAAACACACCCAAAAAAATGTAATTGAATCTACATTATTGAACTAAAGAAAATATTAAAATTACATATTTAATCATTTCAATAATATTAAGCTGAGGATTATAGATATTCAAAATAATTTCATGAACTTCATAAGCTTATTAAAAATTACCCGAATTTCAAGTTTCCAAGTTTAAAAAATATATTGCATTGAAGAAAATGATCAAAGGTTTAGAGTGCTAGACTGAAATCTATACCTACTCTGTAAATAAATTCTTAAAATAATTATCAGAAAAATTATACATTAATTTGTTCTCTGTAAATTAGGGTATAGTAAGTACTATGATTGAAATCAGTTGATATTAGACAGCTTGACTAACAAGTGCCCCCATACCTGCAGTTTGATGAGCTTCAGGGGAAACATGAGCTGCAACTTCAGAACGAGCCGGAGTCAAGCTGTTACTTCTGGAAGAAGGGACTGCACAAGCACCTTCAAGCTCTGTGACTTTTACAACCGGAACACCTTCCTGGTCTTTAAAAGGTGGGATATAAGTGATGCCTTCTGATTCTAGCTCTTTGATATAGTGTTCAATAATCTCTTTACCCTGCGAGAAAAGGTTCAGGCACCAATAAATACAATGGAAGCCAGAATTGTACTTATGGATGATTTTCCATTCCATAAAATCTCAGTTCAAGTAGTTCATTTAAACAAATCTAAAGATGTAGAATTCAGTTACTTTTACAATAGACAAATAACTGAGTATTTGGCTGGACTTGCTGATGCACTTTAGGAGGATTTTGGAAGATTGCTTTAAAAAACTTTCAGAGGAAAATTTTTAAACTAAGAATGATTTAAAATTGAACACCAAGAAATCATGGTAAAAATATCATAGCCAGCATTTAAAAGACTGTGTGAGTTTATTCAAATGGGCAACCTGTATTAAAGAAAGCCATCAGAAGCTATATTGCAATATAAATTCTAAGCAAAAAAAAAAAAAAACAGTGTCTGCAACTACAGAGTGAATGGCAACTGGGAAGCTAGATTTTTATACAAGAGGGTATAAGATAGTATCATTAAAAAGGGCGGATAGGAAAGTTTTTTTTCTCCAGCTCACTTCATTACAAAGAAAGCATTGGAAAAAAGGAGTTAGTTGTAAGGGATTACTTATCTGCTTCTCATCTCAAAGTAGTTGTTAGGAACATAAATGGTTTATCAGCAAGATTAAACCTTGGCACAAGTATCAATTTTTTTTTCCCTTGAAAATTCCTACCCTATGTTTTGATTTTATTACAGGATAATGGAGAATTGCAGCATCTCTTAAAATTCAAAGTTTTAAATTTTAACCTATTGAAAATTCTCTCCTAAATCTGAAAATATGCTTGGGTTTTCTCACAAAAAATTTCTTAATTTTAAGACATTTAATTACAGAAAAACGTGAAACAATGTGATGTCACGTGTGCCTCTTGGAGATGCGAGAAATACCATTTCCATGGAAACACATTCGCTATGAAAACAAAAAAAAACTAGATCACATTCAAAGCAAAATGATTGTAAACAAGGCATGCATGACAACACAATCTGTTTCAGCTCAAATCAAACTGAAGCTCTTTTTAATTAAAAATAAAAAGATATATTAAAGTTTCCTGGAGGTTTTAAGCCATTTTACATTATGACCTATAAAAATTGACTGCAATTGTCCATTATCAGTACACAGTGATTCTCCAATTTAGACTGATGAAAGAGTCCCCCCTTATAGGAATCAGGAATTGAGGTGCTTGTAGAAAGAATGAGCTAACTAACAGCTTTACATGGGAATCAGATAATTGTTGCTACAAACACCTCAATTAAATTTACTTCAAAGAAATTTATAATTATTCAACAAAAAACAGTAGAAACAATAAAACATGTAAAGTAATTTTAAATGACTATTTGTGTGTATAAAAAGTACATCTAGAAAAACAGAAATTTATCCAACACTCCAACAATCAAATATTTACCTTTTTAATGTTTAAAGAGTACTGTTTCATGGCTAATTTCTCTACTGCATTTTCAAAGCCAAAAAAAGATTTCACATCTAAGCTTGCGGTTTGCTCAAAACAAGTCCAATCTGGATTTTCCGGATGAACCTAAGGTAAAAAAATATTTTTCACTATCAGTGAATATGCTTTTTTTGTTGTCAACTATTAAATATTTAAAGTTGAAATCTACTCACAGAATACAGGCAGTTTTCATTGATAACGACTCTGTTTGCAAAGCTTTCATTGTAAGCCTCTATTTTCAAAGTTCGTGCACGCCTATCAAGGGTGTTTTTCTGGATGAAAAACACAACCTCTACCCCAATTATCTAAAATTATAGCATTGTTTAGTAAGCATATACTCACAAGAAGCTCACAAATTCCAAATTGTTTATAATTTACTCACTTTCTTCAAGATATACGGGGCCTCAACATTTAATCTACATCGGCGTTCAATAATATATACAGCACCATCTTCACTGTTGTACTCGTATGTAGTATCACTACCAAGGAAGACAGGAATCATTTTGCAGGTCGGAAATCGCTTCTCATAAGCCTGAAAGTTAAAAGTTTTATCAAAACTAAAGTTTTAGATATACTTAAAAATGGTAGTACTTATCTGTTACAAGGGTATCATTTTCCAATTACGTAAAACCTTTCAAAGTTAGTATATTTGCCAAATTTGACTACTTAAGTAGAAATTCAAGGATATTGGTAGGCAGATTCTTTCCCCTATGGTGGATTCTTGGAGTCACTCTTAATCATTAACATGCCAATATTATTAGCACCTACTTTTCGTTACCCAGTGGACACCTGTGCATCTAAGCTACAGAAGTGTAGTACTATTGCCCACACCACACACATTCATCACATTTGCTCCCACAACCTCATTTTCCAGGGAGAGCCTACATTCATCCATCTCTACACACACAAACATCCATCCCTGAGTGGGGATTTGAACCCCAGACGTACGATCTCACAGTCAGATACTCTAGGCCAGCACGCCTACTATCAATAGAAATGTTGACCCCCTATGATGAGTGATATCAGAATTACAAAAATTTTAGTGCAGGGGTTCTCAAACTTTTAAACACAGTTACCCACTTTTTATGAACAAAATCTAACGCGACCCAACTCATCTTCTCTTACAACATCTTCATTTCTTTCTAAACAAGCAGTTGATCATAAAAACTTACTAATTAACAATTAATAAAATATGTTCTTTTTTAAAGTGGTTTGAATTTGAAAGCAACAATATAAAAGTTTTCTCCACGCCATTAATACATTTATTCAAATGAATTATTAAAATAATATGTTATGAAGAAGAAATTTCTTTATTTATAAGATTGGAATTAAACTACAGTACATGTTTTAAATGGAATATTTAAAAAGTCGTCTTAACAAGACCAAGAAAACACAAGGATATCCAATTTTAAACTGAAACTCAAACCCGTTCAATTCCGTTAGAGTCCCCGCTAAATATTGCCCGGTTCTTTTATACAACAAAAAGTAGAAATATTCATAAATAATTTCAAACTCCTGAATTAAAATGTTTAATTAGATCAATAACTATTCAGTTTATTAATAAAAGTTAGAAAAATTTGTTGATATTTGGATATATTTAGCGATTTGGATATTGGCGATATTTAGCAGGGACTCTAACAGAATTGTACTCTCAAACCATATTGATTTGTTTATAAATTACAAGCAGCAATTGGGAGAAGATTAGGACTACTTTTAATATAGACAGTAGCACATTATTTTTAGCAACAAAAAAAATGTTATTCCCTTAAGATAACTTCACAAAAAAAAATATTGATTCCAAAAAAACATAAAATAATCCAGGAACAGTGGCAGCTCGTCTATATGGGCTGCGAAGCTGCAGAACCCCCAATCAAAATTTCCCAAAATTCCAATTTTTATTAACTTTAAAATATTTCAAAAATACCTCTTTTTTCAATTTATTCTTTCTCGTTACACTTTATCAATTCTCTGCTATTAGCCATAATCTAGTAACCATTCCCTCCTGTTAATCACAACAGTCAAAACACTATGTCACCTCGCAAACAGATTTCATTCTGGGTTGATCAGCGCCGAGAAATATACCGAACAAAGTATCAAACCTGTTGAGAGCATTAGCTCTATCATACCAAATCAAAATATCAAGAATTTAGAGCGGGAATCAGTTAAGGAGGAGATGTGCTGATGTCACAGCAACCCTGACCTTAGTACTGAACAAAAGAATAATAGTTTATGTCTTTTCGAGTGGTTGTGAAAATGGATGTAAGAAGAAAAATACCAGATTTTTACAAATAAATCACATTAGCATTTTAGCATTTCTCACTTAAACTTGTTTTTCATATTTTATTTATCGCTTCTTTTGAACAATAAGAAAGAATTCTGTTTAGCTGCTTCAGCTATTCAATAAAAATTTTTTTACTTTTTTGTAGTCAGCATGCCAGGCGGAATATGAAATCAACTTAATCTTTGTAAGATGTGATTACTTTTGGTGAAAGCTACACAGTTACTGATGTATAGTGTTAAACTACAGATCTATGCTGAAAAAAAGAAATGTACCCGAGACAGGATGAGTGATTCTGGTACTTACATATTATCCTGTCAATCTTTCAAGGCCCATCTAATTCAACAGCACAACTATAGAACAGTCAAGGGGCTTTGAAAATGCTTTGGATAATACGTAAGAACCCAGATTTTCACTAAAAATCTTAGTTTTGTTTAATCACATCTATGTTCTAGCTTGTAAAACTTAGCTTAACTTGGGGAAATTTTGGGTAAACCAAGTAGTGTTGTAGGGAAATATTGGGCCCTATAACATCTACTGTACATTTCCCTAGTAAAACCTCTGTGAGACAATTGTTTTGATTCAGGGTTGCTGATTTTTTTAAAAAAATCCAAAAAAATCGGATTTATTTGATTTAAATCTGATTTTTTTTTATTTAAATCAGATTTTTTTTTATTTAAATGAATTACTAGCTCTGAACTTCCCAAAACTGGTTAATAATTTACTGATATTGTAATATCCATGTTATATAATAGTTTAGCATTACTTAATATCCCAATATTTATCTATTTTAGGCATTAATTAATTGAATTAATTAAGGGAAGTAGTTTGCTACCATTTCATGGTGAGATGCCCAAACCCATCCTAAAATGGTGAATGAACAATTAATTGTACTATCAATTACTAAAATTATTTATCCTTCTTTCTATAACTATTTTTACCTAATTGTGAATCAATTTTTAAAAGAAATGATGACTATTTCTAAAAAAAAATCTATGCATCAATTTTATGTAAAAATTTTAATTTCAATAATTCAGTTTTATTGATTTCACTAAATGTATTGTGCATTTATTTCTTTAAAATAATAATTAATTACTTATACAAATAAAATCAAATAAGCAACTTATTGACAGTTATGTACCCAGAGTATTCGCTGTAGTTATGTTAATAAAAAATAATAGTTTGGAAAACATGACTAAAACTATATAAGCAAGCTTTCGATAAAAATCATTCTCATGCTTGTATTTTAAAAAGGGGATGTATACCTGAAAAAAAATTTAATGATTTTTAATTCTAGTTTAATTCATCACAATTATTGATTCCAAACGCTGCTATTTACCTCTTTTCGTTGTAAATATTTTTGTAATTGGTAATAGTACAATTTGTTCTTGAAATTACAGCATACCTGCCAACTTTTGAAAACTTGCATCAGTAAAACTTTTTGCATAACGTTACAAAGTACTACAATTTGAATTGCTTCAAACAAAAAAAGGTGCAGAGTACAGATTGATGCATTATTACCTAAATTATTTTTTATTAAGTATTTAAAATTTTCACATAATTGAAGAAACTGTGAAATTTCTTTGCTTAAATTTATAAGTATGTTAAGTTAAATTTTTACAAGCTTATAATCAGCTTACTTCAATTGCATAGTACTTATCTAATAACAAACTGACTTATCCCCCTTCACAAAATTCATACTACAAACCAATTTGGTTACATGAATATCTTGTACCCTTTTCCCCAAACCATTTGATTTAAATTTCTGTTTGGAATCAATCAAATGTTATGATTATAGCTTTTATAAATTTTGTTCCAAATTTCCATCAACATTTTCAGCAGCATGTGATAAAGATGAATTTAAATAATCTTGAGTTGCTACGATTAAGAAAGCGAAGCAAAACTTTTCCAACAAGCCTTAATGCTAATTGAGGGAGGCGCGATGATGAACCACAGGTCCGATCTCGGTAAAGTTGTTTTTTCCGCATTGCGATCGGAACACGGGGGAGGCAAACTTAACGGGTGAGCGCGCGCCAAGACTCGCGGACGAATCCGAAAAATATTTGCAAAAAAATTTAAATTTCACTCAATAAAAGAATCAAAATTGATAAAATCGTAAGAGTAGGGATTAGGAGATGGTTTTGAAGTAAAAAGATATTAATCAGAGAAAATCGTTTAGGTTGCGAATGTTTTGCATTTTCATGGATAGTTAAGTGGAAAGAAATGCAAAATCCCGAAAATTTCTGATCCATCCGTACAACCGTAAAACTAGACTGAAATCCGTAAATTTTACGCACAATCCGTAAAAGTTGGCAGGTATGTTACAGGCAATTTTCTGTAGATAGAGGAACCTAAACCTATCTCCCAGTTATTTTAAGCAACTGCACCTAGCAGAATTTTAAAAAAAATTGAAATGCAAATAACCTTGCAAAGCATTTTAAAGCATACAACTATTTTTTTATTTAAATTGTGGCAGTTCAACATTTTTGATTTAAATCAATGATTTTTATTAAAAAAAATCAAGTGATTTAAATCGCGATTTAAATCAAGCAACCCTGTTTTGATTAGTGCCAAAACTTAATAATTTCTAATGGTTTCCTTGAGAAGCCAGATTAAAACTGTTAAAGTTGACAAAAAGTTTTAACATTTAGTAAGGGATTTAACAATAAGTATGTAGACATTGATTGGTACTTTAGGATCAGTAAGCTGCAAGCTCCAAGTTTTATGTCAAATTTCCAATAATAATCAAATATCAAAATATCTCGGGTAGCAGTGTTTCTTTTGATTTTTTTTACGTTTTTATGTGTACTACTTTTTAAAATGCTACAATACAGTCAGATTGGAGAGATTTGTGCCCAGCTAATCCTAAAGCACCTCCTGATTTCATAACCTCTTTTGGATTAGATTAGAACTCTTTAGAACATAGATTTTAATAAACTTTATGAAATGTCTATCAATTTATTGCATACTTACAGCCATAATAAGCTCAAATGGATACTTGTAAATCCTGATTGGAGATTGATATTTCTGAACCATGGTTATCCTTTTATATTAGCAACTAAAGACAAAAAAGCACTTTGAGTAGAGTTTAGAAAAGTATTGCTTTCATCTGTCAACAAAAAACATCCCGGGTGATATCAACTACAAAGCCAAGCTACCAAGAGATGTATACTTAAAGTTGGCATGATTGTATTTCACAATTCAAGTAATTAGAACCTGAAAGAGAATACTATTGTTATAAATCATAGGAGGAAATCCAAATACTACTACTACATTCATTTTGTTCTAAATATCATAACCAGAGACAACCTTAATCTCATGATCTGAATGACAAATTAAAGTCATTTCATCACATCGAAGAATTATAGATTAATTTAATAATCTATAGAAAATTTCTAAAACAAACATAAAAATAAATTGTGAGGAAAAACAAATCATAAATTAGAGCTGATGTAAGTATTTTCCTATGTTTTCATACTAACATACGGGGAATCAAATGCAGGAAAAATAAACGTATCGTAAACTCAGAATCAGACAAGAGTTATTGGCAACTTTATAGCAAACTCTTTTTATGTTCACGACGTATTCGGAATATAAAAGGAAACGTAGAAAAATAGTCAAAATTGGAGCATTACCTTTCCCTGTTTTCATGTCATTCATTCAAGAAATGAATGATACTGCTTCTTCTCCTCTTCTCTGCAACTTTTTTTTTCCAAAATTATTTTGTAAGTGTTCAATTACAACTAAAATATTTGTCATTCCCTTTAATATTACGAATTATCTACAAAATATTGAGTATTGATGTATAACTTTTACTTTTTATGGTACTTCAAGATTTAAAATTTTCTTCTAAAACAGTCTCTAGCTCCGGGAAAAAAAAATCTGTTCCTAATGAGGTAAAAGTGTACAACTCAATTTAGTTTCAAAAATCGATTGGTTTTGTTTTTTGTTTGGCTATGGTTTCGATTTTCCGCAGATTTTCCGCATTTGAGCTGGTTAATTGCGTTTTTTATGCAAAAAATAACTTGAACCAAATTACTTGCTTTGAATAAATACTTTTTTAAGAAAATGCACAAATTTTATTTAATAAATATAAATGATTTCTCGCAAAACTACTGAGTTGAATTTTAATATTTTTTAATTTATTTTGCTCTAGTTCATTATTTGACTCTTTTGGGGAGGTTGTTTGAAAATTCTCAGATTGCATATCCTTCTTAATAATTAACTGAGTTAGTTTTCTTGTTTATTAAGAAATTACACAGTTAATCTTTCATTGATTTTGAATTCCCTAATATCAATTGTCATATTGTGGCCTAATATTGTCATTCAATTGATTACAATCGGAAATTCATGAAAATAAAATTTCTCTTATTCCGGAATATGCTTGCAAAATGTTATAAAAAAATAATCAATAATATACAATACATAATTTTGTATTATTTGAATATTTTATTTTTTATTACACCATATTATTAGTTAAAAGTGTGAGTTGTCGTCATCCGAATTAGGGGTATAATATTAACTATAAATTTTTAACTTGTTGAGATGGTAGACAGGCAAAATGAAATATTACTGGTAATTTCTTAAAACTGTGAATATTACTTTGAAATTTAGAGCTTTGTTTCATTGTTTTCAGTAGAAATCGATGATTAAAAAAATATAAGTAATATAATCAGTAAAAATTATTTCTTCAGAGATGCGCTCCTCTTTACCATTTAATTTGTATAAATTACCAAAATATCTAAATCTCATTTTCTTTATTTTAAATTTTTCTTTAAAATTTCAATTTCACTGTCAATAATTACATTTTATTTTAAAACGTATTTTAATTTTATGTTATTAATACCGTTTGTTCTATACATATTTTATTCATGCCAGTGATTCTAATCTAGAACAATCGCAATCCTATATTATTCTAAACCCCTTTTAAACTACAAAATTTAGTTTAGAAACAATGGTGTTTTTGAATAAATTGTCCTCACTTTATGAAAAGATAGCAGTCCCTAGCATTTAATGCGCTGCGATTTTTCCCTCTATTAAACAGAATCTCATTAATTATCAAAGATTTAAGGAATATTAAAAAAAAAATTGAATGGAAGAATTTTCAATTTTTGGCTTAATTTATTTGCGGATTGTATATTGAGTTTAGCGGATTGTATATTATCATTAAAGCAACATTTGTGTGAAAATAGTTAGGAAAGGTGGTAGAAGGAAAATTTCAAGACATAGTTCTCTGAAAGCATCCTAATAAGCATCCTAATTATCCCGCATCCTAATAAGGCTCGGATTAGTGCAACTTTTAAGATCCGGCCCGAAAAAATAGAAGTTTTTCTTTGTTGTTCATCTCTATAGTATAGTACTAGTAAGTTCAACTTGTGTGTGACTGGGGGAGGGACAAAACCTATTGGAAGTCAAGTACAAAGGTGCCTGTTACTAGACTAATGTTTGGAAGGGTTCTTGCCGGGTTTTTTTTTTCATTTTCTGAGTATATTGTAGGGCAAATGTAAACCTTTGCGAACATCAACATAGTGTCAGTGTTGGCGGATAATACAAATCTTCAAACAAATAGGAGGGTCTAGGTGTCCTCCTCCAGAAAATTTTGATTTTGAGGAAAGATTTGACCCGAAAAAGTTTCATCTTTTAGATACTATTTGGGTCCCCTTGAAGAAGATTTCTGCTTTCCCCTCAGAATTTTGGCCTTGCAAGAGGGGCCCGGGGGTTCTACCTAGTGTTCGGCAACTAGTGGGCAAAAAATAGTTAACTACCAACTACTAACTAGTCTCGGAAATTGTAGTTGTAACTAGTAGTTAACTATTTTTTCCTGGGACTAGTTGCAACTAGTAGTTAACTATTTCCCAAAGTAGTTAACTACTAGTTAACTAGTCTATTTAATTTCATAACCTACTTTTTGGGAAAATTCTAATACATCTTTCTAATCTATATCACAAAAAAAGTTTATACTTTGTGCAAAAATGGTCTTTATTTCTGGTTATGGTATTTGAGTACTCTACCTTTGATAAAAATTTTAAATATCACTTTAAATTTTAAATAAAAGTTTTTTTGAAGTAGTTGAAAATTTGAAAGTAGTTTTAACTAGTAGTTAGTTAAAAAGTAGTTAAACTAATAGTTGAACTACTTTAAACTAAAAGTAGTTAAACTACTAGTTAACTACTAGTTGATCAGTAGTTAACTACTAGTTGCAACTAGTTCTAGTTAACTAGTGCCGAACACTAGTTCTACCCAAAAAGAAATGTTGGTGCTGAATTGAATTGTTGACTCTTGCAGCTTTTCAAACCCAGCCGTAACAAGACTTTTGTTTCGGCCGGGGTAGAGGATTTTTCTCCTTGCGGAATTTTCAAAAATGAAACAAGATCTCGAAAGCTGCCAAAATTTTGAAGGAAGGGATGGAGGACCTTTCCCCAGATTTTTTTTTTAAATTTGACCCCTGCCCCTGCAAGATGCTACACACTCTTTTAAGTCCGAGAGTGCAAGATAATTGGCGTGCTAGAGAGCTCATGGGAAGATGACCTCAGTCTCTTTGTTTCTTTCACCTTTTTGGTGTTTATATATTCTATTCTTTGTTATCAGGGGCGTGTTAAGGGGGGCCAAGGGGGTGCCTGCCCCGGACGCCGTATTCAGGTATTCAAAAGGGGCGGCAAATTTGTACCCGAACTTTTTTTTCAAATAATTATTATTTTAGAATTGGACTTCGTAGATTCTTGATTCTTCAATACTTTCGAACGGAATCAGGATGGACGTGTTCAGGGGCGCGAAACTTCTGCCCGGACATTTTTTTGCAATCAAAATTATTTTAGTGTCAGACTTTGTATAGAGGATTCTACGATGAACGTGTTCAGAGGGCGCCAACTTGCAGGTTTCAGATTGATTGAATTATAGTATTAAATGATCTTTGGTATTGAAAAGGAAAATGGTTTTTATTGATTTTTTAGTTATAGTTTTTTCAGGAAATAAAACTATATTAAGAGATATAACACATAAATTATTTTTATTCGGATATTGTACCTTTTAACCAGCTTGCTTAGGTCTAATTTGGGCTGATTAATTTATAAAAATGTAACAAAAAAAATTAAATAGACAGTGCCAACTGCCAACACAACAAAATTTATACCTTTGTCAATAAAAAAGGTGTTTCTTAAGATGAAGGACAATAGGAAGGAAACCTTAAGTGTTCAAAAATACAGACAAAAAGAACGTACGAATATAAAAAGAAATAGAAACAAATTTGTTATGTAAATACGCATTGAGCACCGTGCAGCTACTATAGCACAGAGTAGAAGGAGAAATGGTAGAGGAGGGGAGAGTAGTTGCTGGCTCCGCCCATAAAAATCCTCCTAGCCAATCAGCCGATCGTCGTGTTCAGGATTCAGGGAGTTTTTGAGAGAAGTTTGTTTATTTCTTGTTTGCTTGTTTCATATTTTGTGATTTCGTTTCGTAGTTTGTGCGGTGCGTGCTTCGTGCTTGTCACTTTCGATTTTGAAGTGTGGACACTGGGATTGTCCATCTCTGTGGTACTGTCAATAGCAAGCTACTTCACCATTTCGCCGACAAAAAGTGCCGACACACGTCATTAAATGTGAAATCTTCCACTGAAACCTGCTCCTGCACTGACGATAATTGAGTATAGCGGTAAACTTTAATTTACAGTTTGGTTTCCTGTTATGTTTTCTCTGGGTTTTCCTCCTGGGATAGGTTATTCAGTCAAAAACTATTCCCTTTTTGAAATGTTTTCTTATTTTTAAAAATTCAGAGTTGTGTTTGGCAGTATAAGAGCCAGTGCTAATTTCTCAAAACAAAGTAGTTTGCTTACTGTGAATTTAAAGTAAAGCTATTCTTTTATTGCAATAGTAAGCCTTGTCGATAATATTCGTGTTTTGTTTTCACTTTCATATCAACTAACTTTTTCACTAACACCAAGGAAGATTTTAATACTCTAGGTACCTATTGTATTAATGTTTTAACATCAAAATTTTTCCTCTGAACAGCTTTAGAAAGAGTCCTCCAAGCTGCCATGTTTACCCATGGATCAAATGATGACCACTGAGCTATATATAATCAACTTATAATAACTAAGGATTTTCATAGTACTACTAATGTTAGGAAGTTTGCACTCAAGTTTTAAAATATTGCTTAGTGATGATGAAAACACCAAGCATGGGAACAGCTTTAGAAAGTGTCCTCCAGTCTCCATGTGTAACCACAGCTCCCACAGCAACAGCGAGAGATAGACTACTGCACTTCCCTATCTTCCTACTTCCATGATCTCTATATAGTTGTCATAATTTGAGCTGTGGATAAACATGGTTCCTGGAAGGCTCTTTCTAAAGCTGGTCCAAAGATTTCCTGTTTTAAAAATTCATTTACATTTTTGCGTACATAAACAATTCCAGGTTCAACTGTCCCATTAACTATCGGCAACCTGTTTTAAACAAAAAATATTAGAAATATAGAAAAATAGCAGACTAACGGATAAAAATATATAGGATAACAATGAAAACAATAAGTAGTTTGGGATGTTTGAATATAGTGTTCGGTATTCCAAAATATTTTGAGGATTTTTAAAATGACACAAAATAAGATTTGAACCTAATTCCTATCTTAAGTTGTGGTTAGACTAGAGACAAGAGTATTGGAAGTAGGTAGTTGCGTATTATTCCGTCGACCGTTCTGAGTCTTATACAGCGGCACAGTAATAGTATAGTCAATGGGATTTGATAACGTTTTCGGATTAAGCGTCATGGTTGACGGGATAATACGTAAGAACCGGGAAGTATTATTGCTCTACTTCTTTACTATTGTTCTGTTACACGGCTATTTTATCTGTTAAAAATTGCATTTAAAACAAATTATATAGATTGTGTTTGACCCAAAAGGAGTTCAAACCATTAGATGTACTTACTATAATTTTCCAATGTTAGCATCATAATTTTATTTATTTGTACCATGAAATTAAAACTGGTTTAAGTGCTTGATAATTTCCTTTTTCCAGAAAAAATGGATATTTTATTGCAAGAAGCTTGCAGGAGATTAAGAGAGATAAGGAATATCATTGAACCACAGGCTGTAAGGATTCTTGGACAGCAAAATTTTGACTTTATTGAAGATACTTGTACAAAGCACCCATTCATTGTATGGATAGCTATTGTAATTTCATTTTTTTCATTGATTCCCTTGATGTGTTTTATGGCCTTTGTGGTAATCACCCTGTTAATAACCTTAGTGTGCTTCATAGTTATTGAAGGTAAGAATAATTACTTTATAAAATTCATTAGTTTTTTTATTTACTTAAGGTAGTTACACATAATTTTATGTTAAAAATGAAAAGTAACAATTTTTCTTATTTTAAATATAATCAAGAAAGACAAAAATAATAATTTTTTAAATCTTAAATACATTTATTTAAGCACCCATAGAATGGTGACTTATGTATGAAAAAAAATTCATTTGATTGAAAGAGTAAAGTGCATTCTCCATTTATTTATAACCTTTTTTTAGTTGAGGCTATTTTACATTTAAAGGATACTTTGATTTATTGCTGTCTAGTATCTTATAAATCAGTAACTTGTTTGAAAATTAGGTATAGATTAATATTATTATATAGCTCCTTTGGTAAAACTTTTTAGGGCTTCTGTGAAATCTAACAACTTTGCTTGGAAATCTGAAAATTATGAGTAAATGTTAATTTTTGTTTCTCAAAAAAGCAAAAGTAAAACATTTGATTTTATACTCACTTTTTCTACACCAGACCCTATAAATTTGATTTTAAAAATATCACTCAGTTAAATTGCACTTCTAAAATTAGTAAATATTTTATTATCCTAGCATTAAGCACAATCAGTGTGCGTTAAACCATCTTAAGTGTACTAACCAAATTTTATACCTTTGCTCATCAATGCAGTAAAAAGCTTTCATATTTTTTAAAAAGATTCTTACAATGAAAAGTATATAATTTTGTAATGTTTTTCTTTACCATAATAAAGTTATAGTATTTCGTTTTGTGTACCTAGGTTCCCTCTTGGCAGTTGGCGGTCTTATCTTTGCAGGAATTGTTGGTTTCATTTCAGTCCTAGTTTTTCTAGCTGCAATAGGAATTGCCTTTTCCATATGGGGCTTGAGATTTCTAAGAAAAATCGTTTCCAATGCATTGCCAGAATCAAGTCTCGGAAATCAGGAACTAAAAACTGAATTACCAAGTGATTCTGAAAACAGTGATAATAAGTCGAAAGATTCATAATGTCTGTGAATATTGTGTTAATTACTAAAATACTTAATTTTACTCTTATTGATCTTTTTATGTAAATCTTATTTATGCCAAATGTTTTTATAATCATTGCTGCATATCTAACTATTTGTAACTATTTTGAATAAACACTTTATAATTCTTCTAATTAAGCTTTTTCATTTGTAAATTAATTTAAAAGTTAGTTAATATCTTGTAAATTGTTTGAGCATTCTCATATTTGTAGTTTCTTATACAACCATGCTGCAATTTGGATGCTTGCAGCAGCTAACTCTAATATTTACTGGAGTTGGCTCATTTTTGCTTTTTTTTTACTGAAAGGGCCTCAACCCCATTTGTTTTGCATAAAATTGCAAAAAAAATTTTTTTTTGTTTGATTGAGAAATTCCCTCTAAAAATAATTTCAGAATTAAGGGAGTCATAAAAAAGTAAAACATGTTTTAAAAATAATTTAAAGTAAATATTTTATTGATATTAATATTATAGGATGGCTTCTTTTTACTTTGTTTCTTTTAATTTTAATACTTTGCTAATTTTACTCAAGGCAGTTATTATGCAAAAGTAAAATTGATTAGAAATTAAAAAACACATTTAATTTATTAAATTGCCATAGGTATTAATAAAATCACCAACGCGGGGGAAAAAAATATACGTGGAAGGCGTAAAGATTAACCATCAGTACCTTAGGAGGCTAAACAATAGCATGTTTATCATAATTGAAATCATGGTATATACTGTATTTTTGTTATCTTTATGTATTTACAACAGTGGAACTCTTGGCCCACATCTTAAAGCATTTTATTTTTTAATAACTCCATATTCCTATGAGGTTCATAACTTTCCACATTTTCAAAACCTTAATATTAAATACAGTATGTTTTAAAAATATTTTATTGAACTCTTATAAAATTAGGTAAAGTTCAAATTTATTTGTTCAATTTAAAGTTTTTGGAGGCATGCTTGCATTTTTCTTACCTTGTGGGAAAATTTAAGGTGATGTACAAAAAATGGTAATTTTTCCATCAAATTTTTTACAGTGTTTGGAGTATTATTTTAAATATGGAATACCTTAAAAATTTTAAGTTTTGAACCAATTTGATGTTTGTATAGAAATGAATTTTTGTTCTCAATTTTGGGGGTGACGGTAATTCATAGGCGATGAACAAACATTTTGTGCAAAATCCCACCAATCAGATATAAGTATACTTTTGATACGTTGAGGCATGTCAGAAAATCTTTAGTTTAGAACTGCTTATTATTTATCCCCATCTACTTTATTTTTTAATATTTATAACTTTTTTTTCTTTTAGGATCTTGTATGGAATAGTTTGTGTTTTTAAAATTATTTCATAAAGCACTTTTATGAATTTAGGTGGTAAATGTTCATGGAAAATAGTAGAAACATTTCCATTTTCTTCCTTTTTGAAAAAACTGAAGATGGCAGCCAAAATGGTACATTTTTACATGATTATATAGTTTATTATAGTGTTTGGGAATATTGTTTAAAGTATTAAAACCATAATAATTTTCAATTTGGTTCTATTTTGTAGTTTTTAGAGCTATATTTGAGTTTTTCATACTGTTAAGAAAATTTAAGATGGCGGCCAAAACAGCGTTGTTCTGCAAGACTTTTGATATGTTAAAAACATCATCCTGAGTCAGAAAAACATCACAAACTTTTTTTACATTTAGCTTGATTTTAAACCCTAAAAGTCCTGGCAAGATTTAAGATTATTTAGGAGGAAGTTCACCATACTCACCGGTCACCGGTGGGTAATCCAAGGAATCGAAACAGAAAGTTTTACTTTCAAGAAGAATAGAGGTATTTTTTGTTTGGAGTGATTACTTTCTTTGTGTTACCCCCTGAATTCCACCAAAGGCAATGAAGAAACATGTTGAATGGGGTATGCCATGCATGGAAACTTGTGTAGGCCAAACTTAATTAATAGAGAGCAAACATTACAAAAAATGCTAGGTACTTTAGGATTAGCCAGGCACAAGTGAAAAGTGTTTTGATGAATTTCCAAAAATAAGCAAAAGTAAAAAAAAAAAAAAAACTATTAAAATATCTTAACCAGTAGTGTTGCTTTTGATTTTCCTAAAGTTGTATGTGTAATTTGTTGCCAATTAAGTTTGAATGTCAAGATTTGCACCCAGCTAATCCTAAAGTACCAAATGCTGAATATCTGAGGGGCTGACTATAGGAAGTGACGAGAAGACATCCTCTGAAATATTTGAATGTTCCCAAAAATATTATTTATCCAACTACAGTACTAAATAACTACAAATTACTAGAGGACTAAAAAACCAAATTAAGTCTTAAAGAGGTACCTCAGAAAACAGAAATTTAAAAGCCTGAGACAGAAGCAAACAGGAAAACCTAGAAAACAATCAACCCTAAACACCAAATAAATATCTTCAAAAATATTTAATTAAATGTATTTATTATTAAAAGGGAGTAAAGGAAAATTAAGAGAGCATTTGCATGGACTTAAAATGTTTAATTCTATGCCGCTTAAAAGTACCCTTATGAAAGATTTGCAAGACTTTCTGATAAAAATTCGAAACCCCCCCCCCTTAAATACGAGTAATTGTAATTTACCATAATAATTTTTATGTATACACAACATAACTTTATTACTTTACTTTTGGTAATTCTTTGTTTTTAAAACTATGAAGTTAGTTTTTATTGGAAACTAGATTTCTGTTTGCCTTCTTGCGAATTAAAAGTAATTCAACTCAGCTTTCAGCTAATAAAACTTTTAACTTTCCAGCAAAATATTGTTTATATTTTGACAACAGACTAAAGACTTTCCCCAACAACAAGCATTTATAAAAGCCAAGGACATTTGCCATGAAATAAGGGATTAAAAACGCGAACATGAGCAAATATTCGATCATCAAGTTATTTTCCTGCTCGACATTGGGTATCCTTTATTCCAGTTTGGGATAAAGTCAACTTTATGGGCAAAAGTCCGGAGATTTGTTATCGTTCAATAAAATTCCGGACCCTGAAAAGATTTCAGAATTTGTATACATAAGCAGTAAAGAACCTGAATTAACTTCAAACTGTTTAGAATTTAAAATTCAAGGATTTTTCAGGCTTTTATATTAAAAAATGCTTTTTCCAGGCCTTGAAAATCAAACTAAACTAGAAATTTCAGGACTTTCAAGGTTTTCAAAATGCCCCGTAAGAACCTTGTCAGTGGCGTATATAAGGCCCCCCCCCCCACGAAATTCCGACTAAGTAAGTGAACTATAAAAGCCAATAAAATGAGTTAAAACCCTACTGTTCTTTAGGGTCAAATTTCCAAAACATTTCTGGGGGGGACCTCCAGACCCCCCCTTTTGTACTTGGAAATCTATTATTCACAACACAAATTTTCAATATTCACTTCATCAAGTTGCAAATCATACCTGGGAAATATTAAAAAACTACATTGAATCTATTAAATATACATTGGGGGGGCTTAGGAATATTTTTGGGTCTTCTCCCCCGGTGTGAAATTCTAGCTTTCGGCTTTTTTAAAGCAAAATTTTTTTGGGGATATTTTGGGCCCCTCCCGAAATAAATTTTTATATACGTTACTGCACCCTGTTCAAAATTGAAAATCCCATTTGATACGTCGATACATGTGAGAAATAGAATTAATATTAGCGCTTGCGATCACGTTTTTCCAGTTCGTTTCGAAATAAAATCTTTTTAAAATTGCCTCATAATTCTCAGTTTACTGTTTGTTTACAATCCCACGAACCACGCACGAATCCCACACATTTTACAATCCAATATCCAATCAGAATTCTTCAAAAAGATATCACTTTTTTATTGATGCCACTCAGAAACTAAAATTGATGAATACCTTCCATCTCTGAGATTATTGTCGTAAAATTAGTATTCTGTTTTTTTTTTAGCCATCTGAATAGTTTTAAAACTTTTTAAATATAATTTTAACTGGGACTAAGACCAGTTTTTCTTGATTTGATTGTCCTTTTTTTACCTATATCCTCCGAAAACATTTTTACTCCATAGCGTCAGCAGGCTCTGGTTGTGATGTAAACATTAAAAAAAAGTAACCATACCAGTCCATTTGTTATTCATCGAACGCGAACATTTTAAGAACTATTTACGTTATTTTTAAGTGTCGACTCTGGTTTGTTTTGATATTTTATCATTTTATGACTGCTTTACGCTTTAGTTCAACCTACAATGAACAACAAATACAGCATCACTGCTGCTTTTCGAACTGGCGAATATCATGGATATAACGTCAAATACTCACCTTTTAAGAAAAATCTTTTAGCTCTCGCGTCTTCCCAGAACTATGGAATTTCAGGTAAAGTATTTTGTTAAATGAGTTGCTATGAATGTGATCGTGACGTATACTTAAAAACTTTAGTAGAAATTCAAGAATGATTGACATAAGCTATCTTATTTTTTCATATACTGACCCTTAAATTTCCTTATTTTCCTGGTGTCTTATATATCCTGGTCCCTATATATATTTATTTCTAAAGAATGCATACACTATGTTAATATTTTCCCACTGTGTTCCCAAGTTCCATGATAATGTATTATTTGATCTTTTCCTTATTTAGATTTAGGACTCTGATTAGCTTCCTGAAAGTTGCATTGTCATATTTTCGTTTGTTTTTTTCTCTCATATTCATTACTTTTATAGCAGATGAAAAAATTAGTATAGGTAAACAATTTACTCAAGTTGTTTGCGTATTTGTATGATTAAAATATGTTTAATTTTATTATTTATAAAAAGTTACTGAAAAAAAAACAGGTTACAATTGGTTTAGTACTCTTTTTTTTCATTCTAGCAGTTTCTTACCGTATGAGACAATTTATCAGTATACATAGGAACATAGGAAATCAATAATTTTAAATAGTACTAAGTTATTTAAGGAAATGTAGATAATAAGGTTTTTGGTACTTATGGTATATCCTGTCGACTACCACTCAATCCGAAGAACATTACCAAATCTCATAGACTGCCGCTGAATTGGACGGTCAATCATGGGATAATATGTAAGAACCAGTTTTACTTTAGGTAGTTTTCTCAATATTTCCCCTCCTGCATGCTGCAACCTTCTTTATGCAAGAAACAAGAGATTTTCAAAAGTGCAGTGTTAGTACAATCTTACGTAAGCATCACTTTTACTTACATAATTATGTTACGTAATAATATGTACGCATCACTTACATATATCACTCCCTCCCCTTTTCTTGAATATAAGCAAGGAGCAAACCCCCTCCCTCTTAGGTGCTTAAGAAATATTTGAGCTGCCCCTTTTTGGTTGTCTTTTTGCCAATGGATTGACAAGAAAGCACTTTAACATTCCTCCCCAACCAGGTTGCCAAGATCCAATACTCCATCACCACTCTTGGCATTTAGCCTGGATTCTTTGGATTAGCCTAAAAGCTTAGGTATACTTAATGCTAAAGCATGGGTGAAAATTTTCTGTTTAGAGTTGAAGGAAATCTATCTTTGCTATACAAACGGTAGTGGAATATTTACGATATAGGTAAATATGGAGTAATAAAATTATTTTATTATTCATGAAAAGATCTAACCTAGTTCAGTTCTGTTTCTAGCTTTTGCCCATGATAATTTATAAAAAGGGTGCCAAACCTCAGTTTGTGAAAAAGACTCAACTTTCTAAACAATAGATTTAGAGTCTATTTAAATTAAGGACTCTATCTTTAAGAGAGATTTAAAGAGTCTATTCTTTAACCTCAGTGGGAGGGGTTTCCCCCCAGAAAATTTAGGATATTGGATCCTAAAAATAAGTAATTAGTCTATAAAAATAGGATGTATACTTGATCTAATAACCTAATAATAATCTAAATATTGGACCATGGGCGGATTTAGGTGGTGGACCCTGGAGGGCAGACTGTCCCTGATGACTTTGGAAACATGAATTTCCCTCATAAAAAAAGCTGGAGGGGCAGGCATTTCTCCCATGAACCCCTTTTAATCCACCCATGTGTTGGACGAGCTATTTTGTGACCAGATGGTGTCCAGTGTTAGTATGGGTTTCAGTGTAGTGCAGTGCCTAGTTATTTAAACACTTTGTGTAAGTGTATTGTCCTGAGGAAACAGTTGAAGGGCAAGATTTTATGGGAATATTTTATTTACTTTCCTTTCTTAGAAAACCTGGCAAGAGTAATTGGTAATATATGGTTGAGTAAGAGTAATGGATAAACCAAACAGTTGCATGTCTATTCTTTTTTTCTCCTTTCATCACTGTTTTAAGAATGTTTCAATTATTATTTTTCCAGGTAAAGGATGCTTGTTTGTTTTGGATGTGCATAACAGTAGAGTGTCCATTATTGCAACAAGGGAGTGGAAAGATGGATTGTATGATGTGACATGGAGTGAAGTCAACCCTAACCTCATTGTTACAAGTTGTGGGGATGGTTCTATTCAAATTTGGGATTACATAAACTATCCTGTAAGTGATTTTTTGTCCATAATCACATTCTAGTGCTGATTAAGTATATTATTTTGTATAAAGTGTGTTAATTTTAATTAGGTTAACTATTCTGTGTATAATAATACTCTTAACAATTTCAAAACTAATTTGTACTTCTTTTTAGCAACCTGTTGGGTTTTATAAAATTCATTTTAAAGAGGTATGTTCTTTCAATTTTTACAGTTCATTTTTCTTTTATCATCACTTCTTAAACCTTGATGACTTAACTTTATTCAGTACTTGTGCTTTAAGATAGTAGATTTCACAAGACATTTGCTAACTTGTGCTTTATGGAACAAATTAGAGATCAAGCAAATTCAAAAGTGCAGTAGTTGTTAAATCAGGTTTTTTTTTAAAGTAATGATTAAAGTAAAATCCATTAGTTGCTATTTAATCATTGTTAATTTAGCTTATGTTTACAATTAAGTGATTAACAGAAGATTTTTTAGAAAATTAAACATTTTAACTAAAAAGTACCTATTCAAAATTCCACTGTTTAATGCTATAAAAAATCTTAAAGAAATTAACTGTATGATTCTTATAAAAAATGGTTACAGTTATAATTAATAATTATAACTACCTTACTTACCTACCTAACTTAATAATTACCTTACATATTTTAAATAGAATTTTATTTCTTTAAAAAAGGCAATGATTTGAAAAAAAAAATATCAGAAAAAAGCTTTAAGTTAATTTTTTATTGTGTGTTTTAGGTTTATTCAGTTGACTGGAGTCCTCACAATACTTTCAGCTATATTTTATCTGCATCGTGGGATCATACGGTAAAAGTGGTATGTATTTACACAGCTTATACAGCTTGTTATACACAGCTTTCACTGTATTAAATGACATAATTTAAAAAAGAATAACAATAAAAATTTTAAGTGGAAGGCAGGGCAATTTTAAAAAATCTTTTTAAAGTTAATTTTTAATTTTTCTGAATAGGGACCTTGTTTTAGGGTAAAGAGGTATCCTTCCCTTTGTATTTTTAAATAATTCTGTAAATTTATAAGTAAAAATCTAGGTAAAAGATCCAATGGCCATTGTAACCAACTAAACATTGGATAAACTTCCATTGCAGTGAACAAAATTGAATGTGAGTGTGTTGTGTCTTTGACCGCCGTATCGACCAGCACGGGTTTCCTTCGAGTTAACTCTCAGCGAGAGGAGACCCTCTGATTCAGGCTAAAACGTTATCGACCAACCAAAACTCAAGAGGTAACCTCCTGAAAAAGGGTTGAAATCTAACCCCCCAACTTTGGCGGGTTAACCCTGGGTTTCCTCAAGTTTATTTACATTTGAGCGCCATCTTTTCTCGCTAACATGGATGTGGGATATGGATTTATTTCTATATGACAGAATAGTAATTATTTTTACTTTCTAAAACGATGTGATTTGATAAAAGTACTATTGAAGCTGTGGTGGTAGAAATAGAAGCAGATCTTGAATCTAAAACTAGTCGAAACAATGCAATATCTCCGCTCATGAAGACTGCCATTTGACGGCCATCCGATTTTTTTGCATTCATAAATCAACAGCTTAGTATTGGTTAAATTAGCCGGAATTAGATATCATTAGCTTCTGTCATTCAGTAAGTCTTGGTTCATAACATGCAAATCATTAAAAATTCATTTGTATTATTAATGTGTTCGGGAGTGTTCTGATTACTATACTTGATATTTGATACTTGAGCTCTGAAACATATTTTGTTCATTTCAGAAGCAGAAAGTTTTATACTAAATTCGTGTTTCCATCTGTTCTGGGTGCTCTTGATTGCACATTAATAAAATCTAAATTTTCAGCAGAAATATTGCATTGTTTGTATCAGTTATAGATAGTAGATCTGTTTAATTTCTTCCACCACAGCTTCAATAGTGTTTTTATCATATCTGAATTGTTTTTAAAAGTATAAATAATCCAAATCATCAAAATAAAGTTCTTTAATTTATATAGAATATCCCGTCTCCTCTCAAATTTTTGAAAGAATTCTATATCTTTCCATATTCTTATTGTGTTTTTAATAAAATTATTATTCATAAAGTTATTTTCATATGATTTTGCTTGTATGAATTTATAGAGAAATTCCTATAATTTTGATTTGAAATAATTAAATAAACTACTATGGGTAGTTTACTAGAAATAAAAAACTATAAACTGTAGCAGTCAAGAAATGTGAAATGATTGTAAAAATTTCCCCCAGAACTAATTAAGTTGAAAATAATTATTCCCCTTTCATTTCTCTAGCTTTCAATTATTTTGCTTAGTTTTTTATTTATTTCATCATCTTGAACTGTGTAAATATAAACTTTTTAGCATTCTAACCACCCCTAGTACTGGCTTATCAGAGTTCTTAATTAGAGATGTATTAACTTCATCACACAACTAAAAAAAAAAAAATTAAAAAAAAAAAAAACCATGAAAACTTTATAACTTTAAGAAAATATTTTTAAGTCTTCCAATTTCTCATTCTATCAAAGATAACAAGATTGATATGCTAAAATTTCCCCCATATAGGGTATGGCTGTATATTAAAATTTATGCAGTCTTTATCTCATTATTACCCTTCATTATATGGTTACCATTAAAATGTTTCAATGAATTCTTCTTATATAACTATACTTTTTATTGTATAATTTTCCCCATTTAAAATTGTATTGTCAAATTTTTCAGTAATCATCAAGCTGCTTTATGCATAAAATATTACTTATTTTTATTTTAGTTTAAGTATTTATATTAAAACAAAGATGTACAAAGCATAGGAAAATAATTATTTTAGCCAAGGAGAAATTTTAAAATCCTATTAAGGCAATAGTAATAATTTTTCTTCAGAAAACAGTTTATATGAGTTCTATCAGAAGTAAAATGTTCACAAATTTCTAGTAGTAGTACATTTCTGGTAGGTAGCCGTATTTTGTTATCGCTTGTTTGAGGGCATGGTGAGTTATATTTTTTAATCTTATAAAATCCGTCTTCATAACATGGAAAAATACTTATTTTAGGTTATTTTTCTTGAAATAGAAAGCTTAAAATATTTAAAAAACAGTTTACACTGGACACAATTAAGAATTCATTAAAAGGTCATAAGTAGTTTAAGTTAGAATAATAATTTATCACAATTAAATAGACGGGCAAAAGTACGAACCATGTACTTCTATACCTCTGATCATTACTTTTAACAACTAACTATAAAAAACGGCTGCTGATATAAAGAAAACAAAAATTTACACTTCAAAAACAATATTAGCTTTTCAGAATATTATTGAAACCTTATTTTGATGTTCCACAAAGAAAAGAAACAAGTTTTATGTACTTAACTTTATTTAAAACAATATATATTTAAAATTTAGAACTAATAAATTTATTTGACTTTAGCTCATAACTAATTTTTTGGATAGAAATCACTGTAAAATTAGGTCTATATTTACCAAATCATAATTCAATAAAGAATTAGGGGAGAGTGGAGCATCTTGGGACAGTCACCTATTCTGGGCTTAATTTTAAATATCTTAGTCATAAAAAAGAAATTAAATTGCTAAATGGTACTTTGTGTTCCTATGAGTATAAAAAAATTATGATAAATCATTAAACAAAAATTGGAACACACAAATAGAATATTACCCTTAATCATTTTACTTCCAAAAGCATTCAAATAGTTAAACCATCCATTTTAACATTAGCAAGATATTCAGTCGAAAAAATTAGTGATTGTAGATTTTAAAATGACAAGAAGAAAAAGCTGAGAAAAAAATCATGTCCAAATAAACAAATAAAAAATTACTTAAGAGCATTCTTAGCCAAAAGTTCAAAAAAGCTTGTTTGGCTATTTGAACCTTCGCTTTTTCACTCGCAGCATTTGCTTTTTCCTTCTTAGCTTTCATTTGGGCCTCATGAACCTTTATGACAGCCCAGAACTAAGAACCCAGGTGATAGTTTTTTTTATTGAGAATTCTTGTTCTAAACTTCTACCAAAAAATATTTTTAGAGTGGGAGTTCTTGGACTAATTGGGCATTAATTTGAAACCTTCTGAATAACATTTTGAAGCCGTTTTAACATATTCAAAAAATATAAACTAGATGATAGTTATTAAAACTTACGGTTTATAAACCAAAGTAACAAGAAAAATGTCAAAATTAAAATTTATAATTAGTTTTCAAAAATATGGTGAAAAAAAGACAAAGTTAATTCACATTCTCTTATTATTTATTGTAAGAACGAACAGTTATTTATCGTAAATTATACTTAATGAAGCCTATATCAAAAGAAAAAAAAATATTGATTGTATATTTTATTATTTGGTCACATGTGTTCGCCGGCTTGTGTGCTTGATCTCAAGGATCCGCTATATCACAAACAGGGAATATTTCTTCTCATCAGACATTTTAAGGTTATATGTTCACAGGTGAAGGAAGATGAGCTTGCGTTTTGGATTTGGGATTGATCACATATATATTCTCCAGAAAAAAAACAGAAATTTTACTGGCTTCAGAGAGAGAAAATACACCCAGTGCAAGGATTTCGCGCGGTTTTTTTGAAGCAAAGATTGAAATTGTAAACATATTTATTTACATCATGTGATTCATATGCCCAATCAGAGACGGGCTTAAATAACCTCGCTCCCAGGTTCTCTCACTCCGAGAGATAACCCACGGGTAAGGAAACCCTTAGCTGGTCGATAACACTTGAAAGTGAACCCGAGGGTTTCCTTCAAACCCTAGTTTCCTTACCCGAGGCCGAGGGTTAACCCTGGGTTTCCTCGTGTTGGTCGATACGGCTGTAAAATGTGCAAAAAGAAAGAATTCTTTTTTCAAACTCCTCAATTAGGTTCACTTATCACCTTTTAAAGGAGTTTTGAGGAAATTGTTTTATATATGTATTCAAAAAGTTTGCCTATTAGCCATTTTTTGATAGCTCATAATAGTTTTTTTTACATAAAAAATATTTAACTATGCTTTGAATATATTATGCTGCTAGTTGTTATAAGTAATAAGTCAGTCTATGATTGGAGAATGGATGTTAAGAGGAACTGTTCCAAGTTTTTTGTTTTCATTATAATTCATATATCCAGGAAATCAACCTTCATTTATCCCCACTTTTGAAATTTATGGTGTGATGGCACTCCAAAACTTATATAAGTTAATATTAACTTTTAAACTATTGTAATCTAATTTAATATTGACTTTTATTGTTTATTTGAAGTTGAGCATGAGTAATTTTGAAGATAATTTAAAAAGCATTTCCTGTATTATGTTATTTTATGCATTTGTATTTGTCTTCACTTGAATGCAGAGAATGATATTTTAAGTGAATACTGCTAATGTGTTTCAATAATGAAGTATCTGATGGATTTTTTTGGTAACCCTTTAGTGGGATCCTTTTGTTGCAAAAGAAGTTGCTAATTTTACGGAGCATGTAGATCAAGTGTATGAAGCAACCTGGTGTAGAAATACTCCAGAAATATTTGCAACTGCTTCAGGTATTATGCAAATTGAGTTTACTTTATTAATAATTTAACTTACAATAAATATTCAATTTAAGTGCTCAATCATTTATGAAGTGTTCATAATGTTGTAAAATAATTGTAAAGCAAATTCTTTAAGCTAAAGAGCTAATTTATGTAAAAATTACTTAAACTATGCCTAGTATATTTTAATTCCTTTGGGGTGCTAAAATAGAGAAATATAACCAAAAATTTACATCATATCAGTTTTTTAAAATTAAAATCTTATAATTTTATAGAATCCAGTTAAAACTAGGGGTGTCTGACTAGTTGAAACTAGGGTTGATTGGGTGTCTGACAATTACTGATTAAGAAAGTTATTTTTCATAATTTATTTAAATTTTTAAAGCAATCATTTAACTTTCAGCTGACCGAACACTCAGGCTTTGGGATGTTCGAAATCCCTTAGCATCATCTGCTCATTATGCCCATGAAAACGAGGTTCTATGCTGCGATTGGAGCAAGACTGATCATGTAAGAATAATGTTAAAATACTTAGTGTTTCCGAGTACTGTCTGAGGTTAACTTTCAGATGTTGAATTGCAGATTTGGTATGTATACAAATCTACCAATCTCACAAAAAAAATATGAAAATTCTTGAATCAATAAGAAGCAACCACACACATCTAACATTTAAAACAGATACAGTATAATCTTTCTTTGATATTATTTTGATTGTTTCCAAATTAAATCTCCAAAAATGGTTTTAATGCTTATATGGGTGATTCTCTAGAAATGTGAAAATTTGTTGTCCACGGCTCAGAAAACCATGAAATGCCATAAAATTAATTTTTCTTTCCAATATTCTGATAAATAGCCTTATGATAAGTATTGCTCATAGTTATAACAATTTTTAGAAGCAAAAATTAAGGAATTAAAAAACTTGAAAGTTCAAAATTTCATCATTTTGGCTTGTCCCACTACTGACATAAGCTCAAATAGTGGGTTTTTTAGTACACTAAAAGCATATTTTTTTTTAGATTTTTTTACCTAATATTATTAATCTTATCTTATAGTATATGTATTTGTGGATAAATATTTTTTTTGAAATTTTTAAATAACATTTTAGAAGTGAAACATGTTTGTCCCAGGAAATATCGTTATTCTCCTAACATGAACATTTTAGTTCATTATGAGGCATATAAAAATGACAGAATAATGCAATTCTTCTTGTTATTAATTAATTACAATCAGAATAAGTGAATATTCACTTTTAGTGCAATTATAAAGTGGTTTACTTAGAAAATTTTGAGTTTGAACTGTTCATTACAGAGCGTATGCTTTTAAAAAGTCATTATCCTGGCATCCATATCTCCTAAACGAAACGGAGTTAAAAATTGAAATTTGGATATGTTAGAGGTATTGGGATTTTATGGTGAACGTGAAATTTGTAGCCCAAAATATGAAAAAATAAAAAAATGGCGAGAGAATTATTATAAAAACGCCATTTTCCTGGCGCGTCATTATCCTGGCATCCATATTTCCTAAACGAAATGGAGTAAAAAATTGAAATTTGGATATGTTAGAGGTATTGGGATTCTATGGTGAACGTGAAGTTTGTAGCCCAAAATATGAAAAAATAAAAAAATGGCGAAGTACTGAAAAACAGCATTTTACTGGCACGTCATTATCCTGGCATCCATATCTCCTAAACGAAACGGTGTTAAAAATTGAAATTTGGATATGTTAGAGATATCGAGATTTTATGGTGAATGTGAAATTTTCAGGCTTAAATATGAAAAAAATAAAGAAATGGCGAAGTACTGAAAAACATTAATTCACTGGCGCGTCATTCTCCTGGCATCCATATCTCCTAAACAAAACGGAGGGTATTATTGAAATTTGGATATGTTAGAGGTATCATGATTTCAAAGTAAATGTGAAATTAGAAAATATTTAAAAAAAATTTTTTTTTTAAATTTTTTTGAAACTTTTATAGATATTAAAATTTCCATACGGCAGCACAAGTAACAAAATATGTTTGATTTATGTTGAGAATAAAAACAAATGTAAAAGAGAATATGTTAAGGGAGGTTTAGCGTTTTTAAGTTAGGATAATTTTGGGTGTATTTTTTTGAAGTTTCTTGTAATTTTTTAAAAAATAAATTTTTGAATTTGCTTTTTATACGAAATATGAATTAGCATGAAGTAAATACATAATTTAAAACCTAAAAAGATAGTAAATTCTGTTATTTGAGAAAAAAAATTTTGGTACTGAGTCCCCTTAAAAAAAATTTTTTTTTTCAATCTAAATGTTTTTAAACTTCACTGCTGGTCATTGGATATCAACTAGGAGCTCTTCAACTAACATTTAAAAAAAAATCAGAAGTTTTAAAAGAATTTTAATTTTCCAAACTTTATGCTCTCAATTTTTCACATTTCTAGAGAATCACCCATATAGTGGTTTAACCAGCATGACACATCTGACTTTCATCACAGAAGTTAGCACTTTCAGGCTAATTAGTACCGGGGGAGGATAACCAACCGCATTGGTGCCTTCTGTCTTCCCTTTCTCCCTCAAAATTTTCCTACTTTTCAAGAGAGTATAGTAAAATACATGTAATTTATCAGTTTTTTATTAAATCAAAATTGTTCTCTTATTGTCAAAAGATATACTATAGTTCCTGTGCAACCAATATTCAATCTGTTTCTCGTGAAAATTGCACAGGAACGATAGTCACTCTTTGAAATCAAACTATGGTATTAACACTAGAAAGACGGCACTATGCTGTATACCTAGAAAGACTGAGTGGGCCTTTTTGGCCCATCTCTGATTTTTTGCATATGGAGCTAATTATACATCTGAAATGTAATAATATCATATAAATAACTGTTAGAGTATAAGATAGGGACTCAATCTTCAGATTTCTATAGGATTTTATAATTTTTAATTATTAAAATAAATTGTAGTTATGGGCATGAAAAGTGCTTTGACTACATTTTTATCCATAGATCTGATAAATGAGTTGCTAATCTAGATAAATGACACTGGTAGGAATAATTAATAAAACTCATTCAATAAATAAAGCAAAGTTTTTAAAACTGACCTGTTTATTCGTATTTTGCACATTTGGAGCAATGGATACAAAGCATTTCTCTAAATGCGCATTTTCCACAAACCAATTTTTTACTGCCGAAACATGTCTTTAATGTATGGTTTCCTTTAGAGGATACTATAATTCTACAAATAACCCTTTTTCTCACTACTGTCTTCTCTTTTTATGCTTCCCCCCCTTTTTATGGTAGAAATGGTTGTTTCTTTGGCAGACACATAAGGGGCACGGAGCTCTTCGCATAATCTCAAGATGAAATTTCTACGACTTAATTTCTTTTTCCCGGCTACTACCTTGTATAAGATCCATGCATTTACAGCAGAGATACCTAATATGTTATAGAAAACATGCATAGGCCAACCTTCCAACAGCTAAAGCCTGATTTGGTGCTATACAGTCGTATCACTTGATCCACAATGATGTCAATGCCATACTTAGTTTCGTTGTAGTAAGCTATAGTATCCGGCTTTTTCTTTTCCTTCTAGTTGTCTATAATACGGTGTTGTGCAGTTAAGTTTATGTCTTTATTTTTTTAAATAAACAATTTTTGAATAAAGATTTTGTTTTCCTAATTTTGCAGTTGGCGGAACATCTCTACGGTTTCTTCTAAGTGTTCCAACCAGACTAGTTTTGCTTGGGATTTTAGTTTTTCACACAGTTTTTATATTGTAAAATAGCTGTCAGTTGTTAAGTTCCTTGCTTTTCCCCAGTATGGCTGGGTACACTTCACAACGCATCATTTTCAATGCATCACCAGGGAATGAAGGTTAGCAATTTCCCCATTCAAAGAAAACAGCTGGTACAGTTCAAATTGTAAAATGTATTTCTTTTGTGAGAAACAAACCTTATTGGTCAACTTGTTGACCGAAATTCAATGGTGAGAACCTTTATCTTTATGGTGGGCATCATAAATTCTTCCTTTGAAACGTCCTCCCCTCGACCACAACCCCAACTGAGAAAGGGGCGTTCTAAACCGAATCGAATTGAATGGAACTTGAAAGAAATAACACTTGTAAGAGATAACAAACAAAGAAGATCCCCTCCCCTTTCTAGGAAAATTTCATGGAAATACGAGCTGAACGAAGCAAGGAAAACACAGCAGAGGTGGTACGGTCCAAAAAAGCCCGCTCCGTCTTTCTAGGTATACGGTTCGCTATCTTTTCTCCTATGAGACTAAAATGAAAACGGTTTGGTATGCACTTTAATTGAACCAAATAAGGAAAAGTCCGAAAATTTCAAGCCATTCGGTTGATTAGAGTTGAAATGATTAAGCCGCAAACAGCGCGATGGGCCAAAAAAGCCCATCCCGTCGTTCTAGTGTTAAAAGAACACTTAAAATATTTTAAACAATAATATTTTTTTTTACATTTGGTAAACACTATATACACATAGGTAAAAAAATATTCTTATACTTCCATTGGAGCCATATCCAATAGGGGAAATTTATAAGGCCCCCCCCTCCAAAATTTTGATGCCTATTTACCTATGTTGTAATATATTACTATGAAAAATTTTGTATTGCACATTTGCAAGGATTTAACTTAGATACAATAGTCTTCTTTTAAACCTATATTCTTTAAAGGATTTGTTAACCAAAAATGCAATTTTAAAACTATTAATAGGACAAATAAAAGGTTTAATTCTTGTAAACGATAATTAAAACAATTATTATAGCATTCTATTGTAAAGAATAACACTTTTTTGAGATGCAAATAAGATTTTCTGGAATTTCCCTGTTGGAGCAGAAATTCCCTGATTTTCAGCTTCATTCTAGTGGCCAAGCTATAAATCTGACGAAAATATTGTAATTGACTATTTTATGTTCTTTATTTTTATATGTAACATTTTCATGAGAATCACATACTTTTCATTCTATCAGTAAAAAACAAACAAAAAGGGTTGACATTTTAGTTTTAAATAAAAAATTTTTTGTCCATCCTCCCTGAAAAAACTACCTGGTTAGTGGACTATACTGCAAGTTCAGTTCCAATGGCAATTTGGCTGGTTGGCACCAGTTTGCATCGATGGAAAAGGTGGGGATGACAAGGGGTTCCAAAAAGTCCTCCCACACCTTCTGTTCATCAGAAGGTTTTGGAACCATAAAAAATGCAGCAAAATACTTCATTTTTTATTAAAATGTCAAAACTTTAGGCCAAGGTACAGAACAGAAGATATTATTTAATAGGGCTACAATTTTAACATACAAGTTACTGTTACAGTTAGGCAAGTTTTCCGCACTATTGCAATTTGGTCTGCTGAAATAATAAGTGTGGTTCAACGTACCTTATTATAATACATAATAATTTAAGATTAACTCGGGCAGGACATTTCGGTTCCAATGGAACTAGTCAGAAAAAATAACTTGCCTTGGAATGGAGGCAGTAATCTGAGAGTATTTATTGTTTAATTTGAAACACTACTTTTTAGAATATAAAGTTTAAATGCCAGCCTTAAATATTTGCTTGTCAATGGGGAGTTGGCAAGTAAAAATTTTTGTCCTGGTGAAGATAGCTGGGTGCTGTAGTTTCACTGTGATAAGGAAACAAATTTTATGAATAATACTACATAATTGTTTCTTTTGATGAAATGAAGTTACTTCATTATCATTTTAATTTTATTATATTATGAATAAATACATTCAATATATGAATTGAATTTTATTTCAATACTGCCTTTTATTTTTTCAGCATGTATTAGCTGCTGGAACTGTTGATGGTCAAATTCTTGAGTTTGATGCTCGTAGATTGCAGAAACCTTTATTTGTTCTCTCAGGTCATGAATATGCAATAAGACAGTTGAAAGTAAGTTCAAAGTGTATTTATGAAGTAGCTTAGTAACTGATAACTTTGTATATATTTTTCACACCAAATATATATAATTTCAGTTTTCTCCTTTCATTCGTGGTGCTTTGGTTTCTGTCAGTTATGACTTCACTACAAGGTAATATTATTTTGAAAACTTATGTCATAATTAAAAGGTTTGGTGGATGAAGGGGCTATGTTATGTTTTTTATGTTACATATTATGGATACAGGTAAGTAAATAAAACTTGGTGCTTTAAAAAATA
The DNA here is from genome assembly GCA_963680715.1 of Tetragnatha montana. NCBI lineage: Eukaryota > Metazoa > Arthropoda > Arachnida > Araneae > Tetragnathidae > Tetragnatha > Tetragnatha montana. The sequence continues at coordinate 35,716,228 of OY796677.1, forward strand.
GATGTCATTAGTCTAATTTCATATGCTCACTCAACCACAAAACCAGAAAACAAAAAAGCTGCAACAATAAAACTTTGAACCTAAATTACTCTAAAATAGGGTTTTGTTACTTAACCCCTTCATCTCCCAAGCCCTTCAATTATTATCTCTTAATAATAATCTCTCTTTAAATATTGAGGAAAATAACTACTGATTGTTACTTTGGGGCCATTCAAATATTATAAAAGTATGTTTTTGGTCATTTTTAATCCCCTTCGCTTCCCTTATCAGAAAAGATAGGCAAAGAGCAAACCTCTTCACCCCTTAGGTGATTATGTAATATTTGAACGGCCCCTTTAAAATATTCTAAAATGCAAATTAATACTTCTCAGAATCGGGTATTAGTTCTACTTTCAGCTTTTGTGAGCTGTTAATACACAAATCACTAATTTTTTTGTGTGCTTCTCCATCATATGCCAATAAACTTTATTTCACAGAAAAGTAAGGTAGAATTAACTTTTTTGTTAGAAGTTGTTAGGTTTGTTTAATGTGTTAAAAGGTTAAAATATTTTAATAATACAAAATTGATCTTCTAAATCTAGAAGAAAGTTGTCTGTTTTTTTGTCTAAACATAGCATATTTTTCTTTCTTAAAATCAATGTCTCCCTATTTGTAATCCACAATTTCTGGGTTATCTATTATTAAATGACTGACTAAGATTGTGATTAACAAAATTCTTATATTTATTTAACTTACATAAACATTGTTGTTCATCAATTAGATCCAAATTATGGTAATAAAAACTGTAATTACAAGCAAGACTCCTTTTAATTCAAATTCAAACTATGTATGTTCTTTTGTTATGTATACTGATTTTAATTTCTTCACTGTTGATAACAATTTATGGTAAAAAAAAAAAAAAAAATAGCATTTTTTCTTATCAGTTTTAAAAATTGAGTATTTTTGAATAAATACAGTATTTCATTCAGATTTTTTGTATAAAAATAACCAGATTCTCAACAAACCTAAAGACCTTCTAATTTTAAAATTTTGTATTCTTGATTCATAATTATATAGAGATAAATTAGCAATCAGGCAGTTGAATTTACCCAACCTCTAGGTTATCATAAATTATGATAATTAAGCTCATTATATTAAGGTGAAATGAAAAACAGCTGTTTCTAACAGCAAGTTTAATTTGTTTGATTCTTACTTTTTAGGTTTTGGAATTGGAATACTCCTGAAGCAATAGAGATTCACAGAGGACATTCTGAGTTTGTATATGGGGTAGATTGCAGTCCTTTGAGAAAGAATCAGGTAAAAGCATGATTTCCTCATATTTCTATGTTGAAATGTATGGCTAATGGTATAAATTATAACTTCATTTTACCCATATTTTAGGTTAATTTGTCCAGGATTTTTTTATTTCACGAATTATTTTTGGATAAACATTATTTTAAGTCATGGAAATACTTAATACAGATTTTCATATTTTGTGTACTTTAAATAAAAATGCTCTGTAATTTTTTAAATTGAATGCTGAGTCATAAAAATTGATTATAAGAAATATTTCACCTTATTTTTAAAAATTCTGTAAGTTTCCAAAATTAGTTGACTTATACAGCCAGTCCTTTCACAGGAAAAACAATGAAAAAAAATTGTTGGGAACAATGTTTTCTAACATAGCCTTACCTTTGTAAATCAATACTCAAAACAATTACTTAATTTCTAAATCTTGTAAAGAAATTTTTCATATATCACATGTGTGCATTCTTAGGTCCATGTACATTCAATTAAATGAAGCTACTAAGCTCATTAATAATGATGCAGATTTTAAAACATGTCACCAAATTCATAGCGACGAGTTATTGCTCTTATGATATCTCCCAATTTAATTTTTTTCCCCTTTTATTTATTTATTTATTAATTGGTATTATTTTCTTCTTATTTTTTTGTTGTTTTCAGTTTCTCTTCTCTGTGTGTGAGCTGTTCTAATAAATTGAAAATGCAAAATTATAATTGTAATAAATTGAGTATTGACTTGACTAAAACCTATTAGCAGCAGGTCTGCTAACTGACCCTTCACAACATATTTTGACTTAAAAATGGATCTTCACAATATTTTTTTTTCTCAGAGGTCTTTTTTTCTGCTTTTCTGCCCTAATTTTATCATGTTTTTCTTAATGAATTTTAAAATTTCCCTGAACCAAATCTCATTTCCACAAAAACATGTCTGGCTGAAAAAAAAGGAAACAAAATTAAGGTTAAGTCAAAGGATAAAAGGCAATATTTTAATCCACAATAGTTACATGATGATAAAATGCAGACAATTGTTTCGGGATCACTGGATTGTTTGGAAATTGTCTGCATTTTATCATCATGTAACTATTGTGGATTAAAACCTTGCCTTTTATCCTTTGACATCAATCTCCACAAGAACCTATTGCCTTAAAATTAAGGTTATTTTGAACTTGTAAAATTATGCGTAGATTTTCACAAAACAGGATCTTTCATGAAGTCTGAGGTATCAATGTTAAAAGGCTAAAAGAGGTTATCTAGTTTATGTTTGACTTTGGAATCTATTTTTACAATGTTATATTTTGGATTTTAATATGTAATTTTAAAATAATTGATTTTTGAAATAAGTTTTCATGGGAGTGATTTGTATTTTGAGCCCAGGGTGAAGATTTTTTGATTTTTTTTTTTAAACTTTAAGAAATAAAAATTCATGAGACAATTTTTGTGTCTTTAGAGTGGCTACAGAATCTGGAAATCAGAAATTTCTTGGAAATGTCAGAAATTTTTTTTATTTGGAAAAATTAGCGAAAAGTACAGGATATTCTTAAAAATGTGTCAAAATTAGGGAAATTTCCTGATGACTGTATCTTTTTCTTTATCCTTTTTCTTCCTCTGAAACCTTATGAATATTTTTTCCTTTCTAATTTCAACAAGGAACAGATTCTGTGACTGTTTGGACACGAGCATCACTCAAGGTTAAAATTAAATTTTATTAATTTATAAAATTTTTTTGACTAAAACAAAATGACAAGTAGTAATTTTTTGAAATGTATCTTGTACATGGTTCTAAGTACACAGAAAGCCAGAAAATTAATAAAATTAGTTTCTGTAAATTAGGGAAATACTGTAAGTTTAGTCAGAGAAATTAGGTAAATGATAGTGAATTTTTTTCTTAGTTTCTGTAGCCATCCTGGTCCACAATAGAGGATAATTTAAAAAAAAATTCTATCAGAGATATTTTTTTAAAGTTGCTTGTTTTTTGTTAAACTTACTAGTTTTTTCTTCTTCCAGGTATGTGATTGCTCATGGGATTCTCTGGTTCACGTGTATAACAATGTTCTTGTGTAAAAATCAAAAGAGACTCAAAATATTTTTGTAAAAATTGTACATAATTTTATTTATAAATAAAATTTACACCTTTTAAGTTTACATAGTCATTTTGCATTGGAATATCTGATGGAATAGCACTCACAAGTATTTATCATTCAAAAATTTCATCATCTTATTTTAATTTAGAAAACAAAAGTTTAAATTAAAAAGTTTGTGAAAAGAGACAGACATGTTCAAAAAATTGTAGGTACGGGCAGATTTAGGAGGAGTCTTGGAGGGCAAAGAAGAGGCATAAAGGGGCATGCTGTCCCTTATTGCAGGAAAAACATCCTTTACTACTTTAGTATCTCTCTATATATAATGAAGGTGTCCCTGGGTTCCTGGGTTTGTCCGGAACAGATTTGGCTCAATTTCTCCAAAACTACCCGTCCGAATCGAACCAAACTTGGTACACATACGTATGGGGACGGGGGAAAGACAATGACATCATTTCCAAATTTCTAAAACCACCCCTTCATCCCCTATAAGGCCTTTTTGTAAAATTCACCTTACTTCTCCGCTAAAGAAGATCTGTTTAACTCGCATTGTTGCAAATAATACAACAAAAACAATTTTAAACATAAAACAAAGTATTTAAAGATAAAACTTGGCTAAAATTGTTTTAAATGTTTTAAAAAGGTTATTAATAATTTAAAAAATTAAAAACGGCCCTTATAAAAAACTTTATAACAGTATTTTCTTATTAAAAACTTCATTTTCCATGAAACTTTAAGTTGAAATAGAAAGTTTTAAGAATTAGACTGGTTAAAGTAAAGATTACATCATGCAGTTTTTTTAGAAAGTTGATGATAGAAACACTAGATCAATTTGTTATTTAACCTTATAATTTGTTTCTTTGGTGTAGTTTAACGGGATTTTTTTTTTTTTTCAATTTAAACAGGGGGTATTTACAGATTTTGGGATTTCAAAAGTCTGTAATAATTTTAATGGATTTTTTTCACTTAGAATGGATAATTGGGTAACTGTCGTAATTAAATGTGCAACACCGGAACTGGATGGTTAGGTTAGATTTACACAGTTGGAACCGGGAGGGAAAAGGCACAGGGAGCACGGTGATGAAAATGCACCGGGAACACCGAGATGAAAAGGCACCGGGGACACCGAGATGAAAAGGCACCGGGGACACCGAGATGAAAAGGCACCGGGGACACCAAGATGAAAAAGGCACCGGGATATGAAAAAATACTGGGAACACCGGGATATGAAAAACTACCAGGATGATTGGTAATTATGGTTACAGAAAATTAGGCATGTAACTTGAGAAAATTTTAATAAATTGATACACTCCACCCGTGCAAGGCCGGGCATATCAGCTAGTTACTAATAAAATAAAAGATTATTCTGTAAAAGGTTGAGGGAGCTTAACATTCTTGTGTGCTTTTAAGACCAGTGTTTTAATCTGGAATTTAAGTTGAAAAATGTAAATTCAAAACCTGATTGGGAACTTGTAAAGCATTTTAAAAGAATTCTTTCTTCTAGAAGATTCACTCTGCAATATATCCAAACAATTTTTGGTTTAAATCAGGGTTGTTACGTTGAAAACACTTTGCTAAAACACTTGTTTAAAACGAAGCAAATAAAAAACATTGTTTAAAACACATATATTAATGTACAACATGTAAAACAAGTTGCTCGCTTTATTTATGCAATGTACTCACCATTTTCATGTGTGAATCACCCAGAGTTTAAAAAGTTGGTATAAAGTATAAGGCGTGGGTACAAACCACCAAATCTTCATGACATGGGTACATTGCTTGATAAAAAGTATAATACTATAATGAAAACTTGCAAAAATCTTTTGAAAGGACAGACTGTTTGCACTGTATTAGAAAGAGTATCTATACTATTAAAATCCGAGAGTAAACAAACGTATGTTTGTATGTCCCTCTATCTCCTCCGAAACCGCTGAACGCAGAAGGGCGCCCGAGGTACCAAAAGACGGCAAATGACCCAGGGACGCCGAGTCGCCCATTTTCATTCCGAAATTCCAAATACTTTTCGAGATATTTGCGTTTTTCTGCTCTTTTACGCTTATTTCTCCATTTCTCTACTAGAGTAGATCTGCTTAGCTCACTATTGTAAAAATGAGATGAAAACCACAAAATTAAATATTTTCAACAGGAAAAACTCGATAATTGTCGATTTAAAAACTCCATCAGTTATGTAAATCCCAAAATAAATACAAATAATTTATTTTCAAGCGTTATTTTCCTTTATTTTAAGATTTATTCCTTTAAAATAAAAATATTTATGGAATAACTTCCATAAATTGACTGGAGATATGGAAATTGGAAAGATACGGTTTACTAGACTTAAAAATTTACTAGGGCTTTTTATTATATATTATTTTTAATTTTTCTCTACTAGAGTAGATCTGCTTCACTCACTGTTGTAAATGAGATGAAAACATCAAAACTAATTATTTTAATCATATATATGTCTATTAAAAACTATTTTCAGTTATGAAAACACCAAAATAAATTAAAATAATTGTTTTAACATTATTTACCTTTATTTAAGATTTTTCCTTAAAATTAAAATATATGTTACGGGCAATGTGATAAATCCGGGCATTATTAATAATGTCCGGGCAATGTGTGATAAATTCAGAGGAATTTATGAAGGAAATTTATCACTTTGCCCGCCTCCACTTCGGGCATTATTAATAATGCCCTATTAATCACTTTGCCCATACATATGTACTATATATGGAAAAGTGAAAATTTCATAAATACAAGGAACACTGGGATAGGAAAGATTACCGGGAACACCGGGACAGGAAATATATCGGAAACACCGGGATAGGTATAATATCTTAAAAACCTGTGTGTAGGAAAAATTACCGGGAACACCGGAATAGGAAAGATATCGGACACAAAGAGAAAGTAAAAACCGAGAAAGGAAAAATTACTGGGAGCACCGGAATATGAAAAAGGCGCCTGGGATACCGGGAGGATTGTAATTGCTGATATACAAAATTAGAAATGTATTTTGAGAAAACATTTTTGAAATTTTTTTTTTTTTACTCCACAAGTGCAAGGCTGGAAAAGGTGGCAAAAGTGGGTACAGAATTTTTATTGAATTTCTCATTCTCATATCGTTTACTTCTCTAAAAATATAATATTAAAGTATGCATCGTGAAAACTAGAATTAAAACTTAACTTGCCGCAACGCATCGGGTTGCTGTTCAGCTAGTAGTTTTTTAAAATCTAACATCAACTTTAAAAGAGTTTTTTTACAGCATTTTTAGGTCGATTGTAAAAAACCCAAATAAAAGATGGTTTAACCCAACAAACCCCAGTTTTTTGTTATTTATGAAAAAAAAACATGTTTTTTTTCCTAACCCTACTTTAAATTGATAATATCTAATATTTAAGATTACTTTTCTATGCAAGTATTCTTCAAATGAAATTGAAATGACTATAACATAAACATAGCTGCTAATTCTTCCAATTTAGCCGAAAGATTTCAGTATTTTATTTACTAATCTTTCATCTTTTGTTTTTTATTTACCCATATCTGGTGTGTTACATTTCAGACTTTTTAACTCACAGACTTTTTGTCAGTCGCTAATTGGAAAATTCATTCAAAAATGGAAATCTTATTGGTAAATAGGGAGAGTTGGAAGTCATGCACAAACATAATTTGTTGTCTTTATTCGCTGGGGAAAAAACCCAGAGAAATTTAGAAACAGAGTGGCATTTATTGATCCTTTAAATGCCTAAAAACTCCTTGGATTTAAAGTTCTAATATTTTTCTGTACCTAACTGAAATGGGAACTTTTATCTCAAGTTGCTCCTCGTTTGCATACTGCTGCTTTTCTAGTCAAGTTTACTCTTAACTCGTCCGCGGAACAACTCACCTCTCTCTACGCAATGAACCATAAATGAAGAAAAAAAAACCACGCGCAAATTCTGCCAGGTTCCGAAAAGAGAAAACCGTATTCGTCAGCATTCTTGCAGACGAGAAAGCGGAATTCTTTCCGATTGGGTGGCATTAGAGAGCCTAGGTTACGTCACGTGTTTCGGGCTCCAATCGTGACTCGAAAAGGAAGAGGTTCGGGATTTCGTGACAGCGGTGGGTCCTGTTATATGGCTTCGGGTGGGATTTTATGGTTCAAAAACGCGACGCGATAGTGCTAACTGGTAGAATATTTCCTATCGAAAACGACGTAGCTAAGTACGTAGTAGTACCAACATCCAATGGAGAAGGACCAGATTCATCATTCTCTTGTATCGTTGAGGAGAACGATAGGAAATTTTCTACGCGTTGCTACGATCGAGTCGCATTTACTGAGCTATACAAACCTACATTTCCTGTAGCAATAGAGTTGTTGTTTTCGGTCACATTCTTTTTCCAAGTAGGTCGGACAACGAAGGGTAAACCGGTAATAGAATTGCTGTCTCCTGCAATAAAAGTAACCAAAAGTGGGTTCTGATTTATATAATGTAGAGAACTCTAATGAAAAGTGGATTTCTGTATTTTGTTGGGTCTGATGATATTGTTACGGCATCACGTACTGTGAGGCACATGAGGAAATTCAAAATTTTATTGGAGGCAGGGAGAGAAAATGGGGCATACTCGTAAAAGCTTGTTTTTAGGTTCTACAATAGTAGATACTATGTGGAGTGGTATAGAAGACATTGCTTTCTGCTTGGGGATTCCGCTATAGTGGCTTCCCCCCCCCCGCAAAACGCGAAAGAAAACATTCAGAATGCTTAAATATTATTTTAGACTATTTTTAGCAAAAATAAGAAAGAAAAAGCTGAGGGTAGTAAATACGGGAAGAATATAAATACATGAATTTGTTTAAATATAGCCTAAACCAGGGCATGAAATTTCAGCTCTAATGGTACTTGCCAGACTAAAATTTTTACCCGCCACTACTTTGGATTCATGTTTTTTTTATTTTAAAAAATAGTGTTTGCAGAAACATTATGGAAAGTAAAAATTTAAAAGAATGTAAAATTAAAATACACTGCAAAAATAATATAACTAACTATATTTGATATCAGGTCTTAGAAGTTGTTACATACCCCCTTAACCATCTATGAAAAGTTTCTGTTAGTTTTATCCCCTTATGTTTGTGTAGCGCTGCCTTTCAGCACTAAAATACCACCTGTAGATATCAGCTGTGGGGTCAAAATCTTTCAGAGAGGGTCCTTTAATGGAAATTCTGAGCAAATCCTACAGTGTCTCAGTCTTTTGCTTACAGAAACTCACTATAATAGGGAGTTTCTCTAAGCAGTTTTCAGTCTGTTATGGCAACTGAAGCCTCTTTCACAGGAAGCTGTGCTTACTGGTAAAACAGCATAAGCTGTAAGACACTGGAGGCATGTTGGGAAATCTTGCTGAACAGTTTTCCTGGCAAAACTTTTTCAGCATCTCTTTCAATGTAAGTGAAGGGAAGGTAAACTTGAATAGACGACATTAGTCATTACGTCACTTGCTTGTTTGGAAACGTTGATTCCATCCGTGATTGGTTCCGTACGGATTTACTTCCAATCACGGAACCAATCACGGATAGAATCAACGTTTCCAAACAAGCAAGTGACGTCACACTAATGTCGTCTATTCGGCCCACTCTGTCTTTGGTAGGCCAACCCATACTGTCAAAAATCTGCATAGAAGCATTTTTTATTTTAAACTCAACATTTTTTCAGGGAAAAGAACTTTCTCGCCAGCCTTAAATTTTTGGTCGCCAATAGCGAGTTGGCGAGCGGAAATTTCGCGCCCTCACCTGAACCTAGACAGATTTAAAGAAATATTCAGTACTCTTAATTAGCCCAGGTAGTTGCCTACCTGGGGAAAGTAGTTCCGTCTAATGGAGTATGAAGTTTTATGGCCGTAATCAGGAACTTAAAACACGTAGAAGAAACGAGACGGGAACAATACGGAAATGATAGATTTGACATGAGAGGTCTATTAAGTCGCTGTCGTTTTTCCTCCCGTGTGCTCCTGGCGCCTCCTGTCGCACATCCTTACAAGTAATTACACACTAATAATACAAAATCATCAAGCTAACACTAAATGTCCATTACTTTCGTAATATATTAATGTGTGAGGACGAGGACTTTTTTGGTAATTAGTAGCTGTTCTAGATTTTTTGGAACTATATAACGGACCACAAAGTGTAAAAGCAATCCGCATACGATTCGAATCTCGGAACGATAGGTATGGCGGACGAGAGCTCCGGAGTTCCCGTTTGAAATCGCTCGTGTCGAGAGCATTTTCACAGTTTCCGTACCGTTCTCGTTTCTTCTACGTGTTTGTCTTTCAGAATACGGCCTTTAAACTCCATTTCATGATTATAAAATGAAATATAGTTAAATGACGTAGACCTGCTTGAAAGAAACATCCTGGGGGAATAAACTGCCGTACCGATACAAGAGGGTTGTTTTTGTTGCCTGTAGAACTTGCTTTTCCTTCATAGCAGTTAGTATGCAGGAAAACAAACTTTGAGGAGGCAGGCTTGCAAGGATGGTTGTCTCTATTCCTCTTCAACCCTCTCGTCCTCTTCAATTAATATCCGTTTATGTGTAAGTTTAGTATGCAGGATTAATCATATTGATAGTAGCTTAAGATTTAAATAAAACTTAATCAATAATTTAAATTCAATAAATAGCGAAAGATGAAGGAAGCAGAGTAATACTAAATAAGTAGTAATAATTTTACATTGTTTTATCAAACGCCATAAAATTTACTGAAATAGTTTTTTTATGCATGAAACAAAAAGAGAACATTTTTGACACGAAAGAGAAAGGCAGTGATATTGAAAACGAAAGGAGAAGAAATGTAAGAGAAAAAAAAGAGAGAGATAGGGGAATGAGAAGAATACCTGAGAATATACTCTACCTTCTACCAAATGTTTTAAACAATAAAGCTAGCTACAGGTGACTTAAAGTAAGACATCCAAAAATATTATTGATTTTTACGCCAGGTTTTACCATGTTTATCGAGGAAAAATCCCAAATTATTTTACCTAAAATAAAACCGCTAGAGGGTCTCTCCATGTGTCAAATAATCTAGACATGACAGAGTTCTCGTGCAGCTTAAATTAGAATCACCTCAGGAATAGTCATACCACGCTAGACTCGTTCTGCATTGAAATAAAAGGGACAATTCCAAATCTTTTTCGTGGGGATTTCGAAGGAATTTCGAAATTGAGTCGGAAGGACCATCTTTGCGTGGATTGTTTGAAAGAAATGTGACGTCGCTCCCTTCAAGCTCTGGGAAATTGACTTCCGTCCGTCGTCTGGTTCTAATTTTCATTCGATTTATGCGTTTGGTAAAAAAAAAGAAAGATGTAATTGGATTTCGGATGGGGGAGGATTTGAAATGTAAATAGATTGTGTGACGTGGCAGGGCAGATTTTGAGTAGATTGAATTAGCGTTCGTATATTTTGCTGTTATTTGAGTTTTATTGGAAGTTTTGGTTTCCTCTGTGTGGGAAATATAATTTAATGTTTGTTAATAAATGCGATGATTTTCGCTTGTGTGTTGTAAAATAAACCACCTACAGGTTTTGTCCACATCAGATTTTGAATAAAAATGCAATTCACATTTTAATTTCAAGAAACGATAACAAAATGTCAAAATCAGATCACGGAAATAATTTAGATTTTTTAAACTTTTATATGAAGTAATACAAACTTCCATAGGAAGTGTACAGCTTCAAAAATTTCTATTTTATTGGCCGCCTAAAAATTTGCAATTTAATTGGAAAGATAGTAGATTTCCAATATTAAAACCTAAAGTATCATCACCGAACCGAGCATAATAAAATTGAAGATTCTAAAGCTCTACAGGGTGTCCCGTAAATGATGTGTCACACTTCTAGGGGGGATAGTAGACACCTAGACGAGTCAGAATCACATAGGACTTAGGGGTCCCAGACCCAATCCCAGGGAGTTAAAAATGGAGCGACACCCCAAAACAATTATTGAAAAATTCAATTTGTAGAAGAACTGCTATTGGTAAAAATGTAATTATGGTCTCAAATTTTGCGGTTTATTATGATCTTCAAAATTATCTTGACAGTTTTCAATTTAAAATTTTTTTTATTACGAAAAAAGTTAAAAAACAGCAAAAAAATGTGAAAAATATGCCAAAACTTTATTTTGTTTTCCAAAATCCTTTCTTTCGATTTGATAATCTGAAAGAGCATAATTAATTAACCTAAAGTCCAAAGTTTCACGTAAATAGCATCAGTATTAAACGCTTGAGAGCCTGTTAAAGTTAGTTTTATGGGAGCAAAAACGGCTTCGGAAAACGAACGTTTAGGGACAATCTACAAGTTACGGATAGATGTCTGCCAACTTTCATTCCTCGCCCGATTTGGCGAGACAGGAGATGAGTATGAAAATATCTGAAATGCGCCAATTGAACAATTTGGCGGGATGAAAATTTCAAAAGCGTAAATGTAGATTCTTAATTCTTATTATTTTTAGAAAACAAGAGATTAATTAATTTAATGAAAAAATTTTTTGAACATTAAGAACAAACATGATTTTACTACTGATTTTTAGGAACTATCGATCTTAAAAATCAATAGTATGAATTGTTAGAAATTATCTGATAGTATCGATAGTTTTTTATTCAATCGATAGTTGTGTTAGTTTTACAAATGTATCAATCATGCAAACAGCATTACTACTTATTGCGTTTAATGAGAAAAACTGTACATTTGATAACTTAGGTAAAAAAAAACAGAAGAATCTATTATTTACAAACATGGTTCGTAAAATATCTTTTGTACATAGTGGGGATACGTCAGTCGGTGGATCCTCAATCGCTAGGTTCCTGATTTCGGGTTGCGATACAAGGGTGGTTCCTATTAATTAAAGAATGATATAATAAGCAAGTGGGTATGCAGGGTCTCCCCTCAACTTCCGATATAAGAAATTTGCAAAATAAAAGAATGCAGGTTATTGAAAGTTATGACAAACCTAAGATATTGCTTATCGGACGGTGAGTGGATAGCTCCCATACACTTTGCTTATTCCCATTGACATTTCTCGATTAATAGAAACCAATCTTGTATCGCAATTCGAAATCACGAACCCAGCGATCGAGGATCCGCCTACTGACCTATCCTAAAGCAGGGGTATAATGAAAAATAACGACAAAAACTGTTTACAAAAAGTGTTCAAAGTTGGCATGGTGGTTCACTTTTTTATGGGATGGGAATTATTTTGAAAATAATTAGTAAATTAATTAATTTACTTAAATTTTTGCCTTCGATTTCAGACCGTCACAGAAGTCTAGAAGATAAATGTTTATTGAACTTAACAAAACAGAGACTTAAGAAAAAATAAGTTGTAACTATCCCTTTTGCTAAACAAACATTGCTTATTTTCTTAGGTATAGTAACAATTTTTTCTTGAGTGTCTGATTTGATAGCTTGAATACATTTACCTTTTAGACTTCTAGTGACGATCCGAAAACTAAGGCCACACATCGCCAAGGAAGTTTGAACTATGTGTAGAAGCGTAGGTTGGCGAGGAATCTCGTATCGCAAATAATGTTGGGAAATTTGGCGAGCATCTATTCGTAACTTGTAGATTGTCCCTGAACGTTCGTTTTCCGAAGCCGTTTTTGCTCCCATAAAACTAACTTTAACAGGCTCTCAAGCGTTTAATACTGATGCTATTTACGTGAAACTTTGGACTTAAGGTTAATTAATTATGCTCTTTCAGATTATCAAATCGAAAGAAAGGATTTCGGAAAACAAAATAAAGTTTTGGCATATTTTTCACATTTTTTTGCTGTTTTTTAACTTTTTTCGTAATAAAAAAAATTTTAAATTGAAAACTGTCAAGGTAATTTTGAGGATCATATTAAACCACAAAATGTGAGACCATAATTACATTTTTACCAACAGTAGTTCTTCTACAAATTGAATTTTTCAATACTTGTTTTGGGGTGTCGCTCCATTTTTAACTCCCAGGGATTGGGTCTGGGACCCCAAATCCTATGTGATTCTGACTCGTCTAGGTGTCTACTATCCCCCCTAGAAGTGTGACACATCATTTACGGGACACCCTGTATAGTTTTGAGTAATCTACCTATTTATCTTGAAGCAAATAATTTAATTACCTCACTATTTTGAGAGCAGTACTGAAGTTGGAAAAATATTTTGGGGGTCTCTCATTTTTGTTTTCTCCCCTTTTTCTCATTTTAATAGCCAAAAACCATTTCTTTTGGGAGGACCGCATGCATTTCGTGGTACAGCGTCTTCTCCTAACTCAAAATAAGTTCAGAATATTCATAGAAGTTCAGAATAATGAGCTAGATTTTCATTGTAAATTTTAAAGGTAGATAGAGAAACTTCATTGAATAGAATCTCAAATAACTATTTCATTTCCACATAATTTTTTGAAAACTGACATATTTGTAGTCAGTACCTCGTCTCATAATAAGTCATAAACGTTGTACGAACTTATTCAAGAACTTTGCTATCCACCCAAAAAAATCCTTCTTTATAATATCCCTTTCCAAAATGTTTACACCCCAAGAAACTTTGACAGCCGAAAATTTCCCAAAAAGAACTTCAGAATAAGCCCACCATAAGCCCCTTGAAATTACAACGGAGCGGAAAAAGTTTTTTTCCCCTCTCGTTTTCTCTCTCTTTCCCGTTCCTCAAGTACTACTGATGCTTGTTGCATGTTCCTCGTCGAGACGTTTTCCCTTTCGCTTGACGTTGATGAATCGGTTTGTAGGAGGAAAAGAAAACTGCTGCTTTTGAGAAGGAGGTAAACAGGTTTTCGGATTGCTGGACCGATGAGTTAACTAAGCGTGGCCAGAAAGAATTTCTTCGAGAAGAGCTAATAATACTAGTTATGTTAGTTCGAAAGAATCGGGAGATTACAGAACCGTTAATTTAGGAGAGTATTTCGCATCGATGGTGACTTCGAGTTTTGGGGGTGATCGTAAATTATATTGCTTTAAGTTTAGGGGAAAATTTATTAATTAAGATAGATGGATTATATACTATAAGAAAAAAATATAAAGTAAATAATATAATTTCTTTATTACTAAGTATCTAAACTTTCATGAGTTACTATAGACGAGTTTGTCTATGTGTCGTCACAAGGTCCAAAACCACTTTCGCTTATATAGTTCAAACCGGAAATACGATTCCTCTTCAATGTTTTGGAATACACCGGAAGTGTCAAGCATAGGCGTAACGAGGGGGGGTTATTGGGGTTGTAACCCCCCCATTACATCGACGGTTTCTAAAACATGAAAAACTGAAAAAAATTCCCTTTACACGGAAAGCGGTTCACAAGGAACTGTTCTTTTCGGACGTAACCCAAAGGGCCTCAAAATGAATTTAAACACTACATTGAGAGACGAATTTTTAAAAAATTTCTGGGGGAGAACTCTTGAACCCCCCTCTAAAATTTTTACGTCTGTTATACTGTGTTTTTCCCTTGAAAGTTAAGCCTCTTAGATGAAGTTTTCCCTTCAGGAGTTTTGCAAAAAAAATTGTTTACATTATACCTATATTATGAGACATTTTTAAAAGGGAGTAATATGTTGGAGGGGTTGACTGGTCGGAGTAACACCCCCCATGAGTCAACTCTAGTTACGCCACTGGTGTCAAGGGCCCTTACTGGTTAAAGTAAAATGTTCTAACGGTTGAACTCGGCTGTAAAAAATTAATAACCTTTTTTACCAAGGTTTTTTAAAAATGGAAATATTTTAAAATAAGAATTACATGTTAATATAATTTATATACTTACGTGTTTCATACTCCTCAACTTTAAATTCTGATATTGTGATTCTCCTCCAATTTAAGGAACTGTAATTTCATGACAACAAAAATTTGGAGAATAATTATTACTATTTAGTTATGTCATGGTTTAAATTATCAAATGCTCAATAACAGACTTATAGACGAGTTTAATCGGAATTTGATATATTACATGTATTTGCTCTTTTGAGGTAATTAAAATAATTGAAGCTTTGGTATGCACCAGGCAACTTTCTAATTTATTTATGTAAATAAATTAACACTTGAAGGTAGTTCTGAAATTGTCCGTTACTCAAAAAGCTGAACACCCTTTGGACGACAAGAATGAATTTTTCATATGAAAAAATTTCATTAGGTAGGTAATACATGTTTCTTCCTGAGTTCTTTCGCTTTTTTTCTTGAACCCAACTTCAGTTTTAAAGGATTCTATTAGCACATTATAATACCGCCCAATAAAAAAAGTATGCTTTGATCCATGAAAGTCTTATTAATTTTTTTGTTTATTGTTCATAAAGAGTGCATGAATTATTTATTTTTTTTATCACCTTGGTCATGTTAAATTTTAAAAAACTACATTTCGATTTTCCGCCCCGATGTAAAAAATGTCTTTGTTATGGGCTCTGCCAGTACGTGTGCGAAACAAAAAAAACCTGTTTTATATTTTTCTATTATTTCTTTTCTTATGCTATTTGTAAAAATTCTAAATTATACCATGGTACTTTCCTTTTAATATACAAAGTTTAGACTTTTAATTAACCGTGTAATAAGAATTTTTCTTTACATTTACCAGAAGAAAGACAGTTAATAAATTTCTTATGCTTTGCTTAAAAAACTTAAAAAAGTACGATGGAAAAATATGTATCTAAAACTAAATAAAATACAGTAAGTTAAGGAATAATTTTAAAACTTTTAAGAGATAATTTGGGTGAATATCAATCTATTTTTTATTCAAAACATTAAATTTTAATTCATTGTTTTGAGAATATCAAGTTTCTATGAGTTCCTGTATAAATTTTATTCAAAACCCAACAAATATGAGATGTTCGCATCTTTTCAAAATAATAAGAATTATAATTGTAAACTATGTTCAACAGCATTCCATGCTTTATACAGCATAATTTCTTTTATGGATAATAGATTATTTAGGCAAAAGTAAAATTCTAAAGTAAAACATTTAATAAAAAGTGTACTAAATTTACATAAAACTCTACTTCTATCTATTTTTAATCTTATGAGGAAATACCGACTAAATGAAAATACCAATGGCTATAAAAAACAATTGTATTTTAAAAATTAGTCGTGATTAAAGTTGAATGTACCATTGAGCCCTAAAAGAATAGTAGTTGTTCTTCCTGTAAAGACTTCTCTGCTACAAACCCTTTAGTTTAGCTTTATGAAGTTGTTGTTTTTTGCATGCTAGTTATACAGATGGCGAAAAAAGTTTTACAGATGCTACTTTTACGTTTTGGTGGCCTCCGTTGTGAATTGTTCGATGGTTGAAAACTACTCTGTCTATGTGACTACATGATGTCTAAAAAGGATTTTGTTTGATAAAACAGGGAAGACCCTACTATGATTTGAATTTAAGTTTAATTAGCAATGCAATTTTTTGATTCGTATAACGTTGTGCTAACTTTAGAAGATACTATATCCTCGTTGACGTTATAAATAAAGTTAACTAGTCTAGAAGGCAATTTTATATTGCTAACATTTCCAATTCACTACATTTAAAGTTTAACTTTATTAAAAATTGTTCGTAGCATACATCTCTTAAATTCTAGTTTGTTTTTTTTGTTCTTAAGAGGCAATCCCTTTTTATTTTATATACTTTTCTATCTTTCATTTTTACCTTCTCAACCAAAAGCACTTCATGCTTCTTACAGTATGCTGCAGTGTTGTTTAAGATACACCTACGTAATCAAAATGGATGGGAATATACGTAGTCGTAAAATTTATTATAACATATCTGAAAAATATAACTATGCAAAAGACTAGATTTTTTAAAAGGCATGCAAAAAAGAAACGCCTTTTCAGGTTTTATAGCTTGATTTTATTAGGCGCCTTTATTTGCGGTTTCTAAGAAATAAACCCTGATTTATGGGTTTTAAACGTAAGAATAGAAAATTAATAAAAAAAAGACAAGTTCAACAGAAATAATATTTTATCATCCTCCAGCGCCATAAATTACGCCAAAGTGTCAATTTTACGATCCAGCCTCTAACAGTACGCTCCATTTTTTATTATTACCCACCTAGCGATGGCATTCTTTGTTACCATTCATTCCTAAACGAGACAGGAACAAAAAAAAACAACTAAAAATGAAAGTTTTATGAAAAAACTGTAATGGCTTCCATCGTATTATATATTTTTTCTTCACCACCGACGAAACCCTCTTTCGTTATCAAAAACACTTATGGGAGGATTTGGAACCCTATGAGATGAAGTGCACCATTTTCACCGTCTCGAATGGCAGCTGCCATTTTGAAAATAAACGACTCTTTTTCAACGTGAACAACCATTAGACGGTGCACTTAAAAAGTAATGGGTAATTTTACGGTGGGAAAAAGAAGTATAAATTGGGATCTTAAAAGAGTTCAAAGAAAAGCGAATTTCGGTTTCTTTTGGCAAAACTGCGGATTATTTTAATGGGTGTTAAATGTGACGTTTTGAATTCAGTGTTTTTAATTACCCCATTTTTTCAAAGTGCGAAAATTCGAAAGTATGTAATAACATTCAATACCAAGTTTGGGTAATTAGTAAAGAGACCGTTAATGTTTAGATTGAGAAACTAGTTTTGAGATTTAGCAATTAAAAATTCTTTCAGTCGTAAATTTTAAATCTTCCTTAACTAATGAAGAGTTAGATTTTTGATTACTCAGATTTCAAAATCACGTAATCATTAAGCTTGTTAAGAAACTTTGAGGAAGGTAAAAAGAAAATTAATGTGTGAGTTCTTTGAAATTCATTGGAAAGAGCTTTTAATAAGGAAAGTACAACATAATGAGGATTTCGGTATGATGAAATATTTTTTTCTTTTTGAAATAATCTGCTATAAAAATTATCACGAAATTTAAGTGAAGAAATTGTACAAATTTTATAAAATACTTTACAAAACTGAGATATTTTGAAGATTGATGTGATTTTAGGGTCTTAAATTTAAAATATATTTTTTAATAATATAAAAGATTCATCTTTATAATATTCTCTCTTAATGCCCCTTTTCTAATCCCTAAAACTGAAACCTTCTAGACAGAATAAAAGTGTAAAAGGGAAATACATATTATAAAATGCAGGGTGTATGTTTAAAACTTTCTGTCATAAAAAAGTATCTTATTTTCTATAGATAATGTTTATGTAACTTTATAAGTTAATTTTTAAATAGGAACTGTTTACTGAACTGAGAATAATCAATCTCAATTTTTGCTCACCAGATACGTACAATAAAATGATGGAAGTATTAAAAAGTATATAGAAAAGAAACATGCCCCATATATTAACAGATATTTAGTTAATCCTGAGTGAAATAAAAATAATAAAATATATTTCCAATACATAAAAACACGCATTAATATGAATAATAATGTTTAACCAACATCAGGCATCCAGCACCATTCAATGTTAATATTTCAATAGTAAGGTTGTACCTGGTAATTAATTTTACTGGTTGCGCTAAGAATTGTATATTTTAATTACTAATGCTGCATAAAGTATAAATATTCAAAAGTACAATTTTTAATTTTTTTTTTTTTTTTGAAAATTTTGCTTGTGAATAATATCTATTCTTTTTGCTTTTGTATTGAAAAGGAAAATGGGAAAGTACAAAACAAACAAAATCAAGCCATTAGTAGGTAAATTATAAAATACTATTCTATAAGGACTTTGGACTATTACATTACATTATTAATGATATCATTACCGCATTTCAATTTATAAAGAAATATCTGAAAATATCGCGGGGAAAAGTTTTTAAATCCAAATAATTCACAATGCCAATACTTTCCCCAAACTTTACTAACTCTGACATGTTTCATCGAAAAGAAAATCTTCAGAGTCTCGCGTGTAAAAAAAAATCCTATTTCCTGTTAGAAAAGTGTTATTTTGCTTCTGTAAAAAGTAATTAGGGTATAGAATATCTAGTTTCCACCTGACCATTTTTCATGGAACATGAGATACAATTAAAATAAATGTCTCGAATTTTCCAAATGAATGGTTTTAAAAATGACAGCTTAAAAGAATAGATGCTGGAGAGTTGCCAAATTAAAGTGACTTGCGTGAAAGAATAAGTCTGAAACACATAAAAAGTTAAAAGAGATATAGGATTGCTATTGCCTTTTCCGATTCATTAAAATATCCATTAACTGTGATTTCTAATTTTTTTTTAATTTCGAGATTCAAATAAGTTTTTTCTTTCCTGATTTCTGCTGAAATTGAATCCTTTCTATGTGGAATTCTTTTCTTTGGATAAATGCAGTGATAGTTTTTTTTTTCTCGCGAGTATTTTTTTTGTGATTTTGTTATACTGCCATTGCGGAGACACTATTTTAATTGCAAAGGAAAAAGTTAGTAATCACAGTTTATACTGTGCTCAGTTTGATTCTTTGTTACTCATTTTAAAGTAAAAGAAAAACAGCTTAATTAGGTTTTTGAAAATTATAAACAAAATTAATGTGCTGGTTGCAGTGTATTAAAAACCGACGATTAAACTTTTTTAAACCTTATTTCGATAATCCCTCGTAATTTCTAAGAAACTATCAACTAGATAATCCAATTTCACTTTAAATGGCTTGCATGAGATAAGGGGAAAAAATGGTAGTTTCTGAAAAGTTGTAATGGAAATATGTTACACCATTAAATATTTTGAAAATATTAATACACAGGCTTATCTAAAACCAGAGATTTTCTTCGGCTCATTGCTACTTTTTAAAACATGTTAAAAAAATATATGATGTAGCAACATAAATTTACTATCGTTTCAGTGTAATCTAACTAGTTTTTGGGAGGTAAAATACTTTTCTTAAGCCTTAGCTCAAGTTTTTAAATATACGCAAAATAATTTATTTTTAAGTTACTTAGAAGAAATTTAGGTATTTAAAGGGAATTCAGTAATATTTTTTTTCATTATGCTTTGAAATTCTTTGTAGCAATGCAACTGGTAAAGTACCAAAAAAGAAGAGTTATCAATCAAAAGAAAGTTAGTACCAATAGAGCATTCGCACATGACGTCACAGGCTTGTGACGTCAGAGGCTTGGATGACAGACAGTATGATGGAAAACTATAGGATGCACATCGTTTATTTGTTTACTTTTGATGTGAATTTTGAAAAATAAGGATGTTTTATGTTTTTCTCCAAAGTTTAGGGGAGACCGGGGCTAGTTTTCCACTGGGGCAAATTTTCCAACGCCCTTTATTTTTAAATGAGCAATTAGATCAACCCAACGAGTGAACTGGATGAAAAAGAAAGACTTCACACACATTCTGATGTACTTTCAGAATTTTAACTCTTGTAGTTTCGTCAGAAAAGCGGTTTTTTCAATATTTTGCTCTTTGCGTAAACTTTTGGATTTTTATTAAAAATGTGATTAAGCCCTTTTAATTTTAACTGACTAATCTGATATTGCATATTCTAATAGAGGATTTCTTCCTCTACAAAACTATGCTTTTGTTTTTCAATAATATTACACCCCCACTCGTTGAGGGGCTCCCAAAGTTCAAAAAGTGAGTTGGGGCAGGTTTTCCAAAAGTAGACGGGGCACTTATTCCAACATTTGTGTGGCTCAAGCTCAAACCAATCAACCAATTCATAACGCAAGCTAACGATTCCAAAGGAGCTCTTTGTTCGAATCCCTCTAAATTTTTTCCTATTTCTTTCAAAAAAGGTGGTGTTCTTATTGTTTAAGTGTATGTAGTTCTTATAGTACTTACATTTAAAGGAAACGACCATGAAAGCCTTTACAAATATTCATTTAATCAGATAAACAGACCCACTAGAAGGATTTGCAATTTGAAAATTAGAATGTTATGGTTTGAAGTTCGTCGAATTTACGTTGAAATCTCGTTTTTCATAGATTTTGATCCTTACAACCATTAACCCCGTGCACAATGTAGGAAATTTCATTTAGAAAATTTTGGCCAAACTCTTATCGCCAAAGATTAGAAGGAAAATCGCCACGTTATGAAAATTACTGTAACCCGCAATAACACGATATATAGTCTGTCTGTCCTCGCTTGGCACAAGTGGCAAACCTAAAATCCGTACCCACAGCAGAAAAAACAGTGGTGAAAAAGCCATAAAGATGGTTATCTCACTTCTATTAGATACCCGATACCCTGCACTCGCCACTGCTTTTCCTGCCGTGGGTAGTGATTTTAGGTTTGCCACACGTGCCAAGCGAGGACAGACAGACTATACTAACTCAGATAGTTGGTCAGATTTATTATTAAAACTTGCTGACAGCAGCCGGCGTGGCCTAACGGTCAGTGTGCTTGGTCGCTAAGTTTTAGAACCAGGTTCGAATCGGCATACCTGCCATATGATTGATTTATTTTTAAAAGTTTGAAGATGCCTGAAATTTAAACTACTTATAAAGTAGTTATTAGTTATTTTTACACTATTGATTTCAGTAAAATGAAATATTAAACTATTTTTTATGTGTATGTAAAATCTTTTACTTGTTAGTAATTTTTTTCAGAGGAAAAAATTCCGAAACAATACTTTACAATATTCGACTAAAAATTTCACCTGCATTAAATTAAAAGTATTTTTGAATTACATGAATAAAAATCTAAAACAAAAAACAAAGATTAAACCATTTTTTTTTTAATTATTTTTACTATAGAAAGATTATTTCTCTACATAGGTTTCACAAAGGAATTTGGTTTTACATATGAAAAAGTCGTCACTTAAAAAGAACGGTGTCTTCTTACATTTATTGTCTATTAAATATAATAAAGATGGGCGCAGTTTCGATAAGAGTTCTCCAGCCGCCATGTTTATCCACAGCTCCCTCAGCAATATGCTTAAGTGTTGTCATCATTTGAGCTTATGGGGCCCCGTAGAGTTTTCCACTCCAGGAAGAAACATGAGTTTATGGCGCCGGTTTCTTTGTGTGGTCAATTACCGACCCCTCTACCGGCGCGAGTGCGAGGGGACATACAAAGAGATTGAGGGAGATTGGGGGATATAACTTCTGGTGGCCCGACCGCAAATTGTTTCATTACTGATGCCAGTGCCTGGCTGTAATAAAACTTTACGGTGACCCTATGGGTAAACATGGCGGTTGGAGGACTCTTATCAAAGCTGTGCCTCAATGTGCAAGTTAACTTAAATGCAATTACTTTTCAAAAAAAAAAAGAAAAACTGTAGTGCTAAAATTGATATTCCCCCCACTCTCGAAACACGCTCTGTTCAGGCGTAATAAAGACGTCCCAGGGTTGCACCGACCGCCTACTACCTTCAAGCTAGGTCGATGCTGTCAGAATTATCTAACGCACCCTAAACACTCGATACTAGTATATGGAAGTGGACTGATATATAATTAAACTATTATAAATAAAATAGTGGTGGCCACACAAAAGAAAAGATTAACACTATAATTAAAATTTAGCTACCACTTTTAATTTTATACTCTTTTTAAAATAAAAATCTTTTAAATGGGGAGTACAGCAGAATGGGAGTGGTGTCAGCGTGTCATAGCCAATGAGGGCCTACAGAGGCTTGACCGCTGCCGGGGCAGGAGCAGCTTACGCTGCTGGTACCCCGTTACTGACGTATACTCTCTGGGGAGTACAGCAGATCCAGCCGCATGTGCTCTAAATATGGAAAAAGGGCTGGCATCGGGTTTAAAATCTATTCTCTAAGATTTTAAACATGTTTAAGACAAGGGTGGGGTATAAATTTTATAAGGATTTTAACAGTTTGTAAAATTCAATGTTAATTGGGATGTTGATTTTAATTGAGGCTTATGAAAAGTTAGCATGCCAATTAACGTTGAGTTTTACAAATACGAAAACTGCTAAAATCCCAATATCTATTTTAGCCCGCTATAACCATTTTACCCTATTACCCTATAACACAACCCTATGAAACACCTTGAAAGTATTCTCTTTCACCTCAGAAAACAACAAAAAAACCCTCCCCCTAAAATTAAACTCCAATATCAATCTCCAATTTTTATTCTGGATATCCCACTGTTTCCATGGATCAATGCTTTGCGTATTCCACAATAAAGAATTATCAAATGTTTGGCAGTGAAAAAAAGTCTCGATTATCCCCCCCCCCAAAAAAAATATTCACTCATAATTATAAAGACGTAATCTTACTCTTTTCTTTATGGATTATTTTTTTCAGTGTGGTGGGTGTTTAAATAATAATAATAATAATAATAATAATAATAATTTATTTCATTTTTGTACAAAGCGATACAATCGAAAATAGGGGGAAGGCATATTAGTCAGACTGGGGCACATGCCCATTTAGCTGACCAAAAAAATTATTACAAGCAAATTTAGTACAGATGAGGAAATAAAATCGAAAAAAAAAGTGTCTTAAAATATAACTAATACACAATACATATGTACATAAAAAAAAAAATAATAATAATAACACAATTTAAATGACAAATACAAAGAGATAAATGGCAAAACAGCATAGGCATTAAAATTACATGTTGCTTCTATAACTTAAAAAAGACATCTAAATCATCAATGACCAATAAGAAATCAAATAACAAATTCTTAAATTTTTTATTACTTGAGATGTTTTGTAGGTCTAAAGTTAATCCATTAAATAATTTAGGTGCTAAATAACAAAAATGTTTGCGGAAGATTTCTTTATTGAAGCGCGGTATTTGGTATATTTCATTAGGTCTCCGTTCTGAAATTTGATTTTTATATTCACATATTGTTTTATTACGATATAAAAAATAAATCATACGAAAGAAAGCAATGTAGCGTATAGGTAGAAGTTTTATAGATTTTAAATGGTTGGGTGTCGAAGGTTTGTAGTTTAAAATTTTGAAGCATTTATTTTGAAGGGAGATTAATGGAGATAAGTTAGTTTTGTAGTCTCCTCCCCAGACAATAATACCGTAGTTTAATAGAGAATAAAACCAAGAATAATATAATGTATTTAAGAACAACTTATTCACTTTATTCTTCAAGTGATGAAATCTAATTAAAATAAAGCGTAGTTTTTTGCATAGATCACCTATGTGAGTTTTCCACTTCAAGTTAAAATCTATTTGAATACCCAAATATTTAATGGTATTAACGCGTTGCAAGGAATAACAGTTACAATTTTGAATAGCATTGCAGGTGTTACTGTGAAATTTGAAATTTAAGTCAATAGAGCATTCCTGCAATGTGAAATATATATATTTAGTTTTATTTAAGTTAAGAGTTAAATCATTTGACAAAAACCATTTTCTAATTAAAATAAGATCAGATTCAATTTGTCTTTTTAGTTCATTTAAATCATGACAAGAATATAATAGAACTGAGTCATCTGCATAAGTTATCATTTCACCAAAAAGATTTAATTTACAAAAATCATTTATAAAAATTATAAATAATAATGGTCCTAATATTGAGCCCTGTGGAACGCCACGATTTGTTGTGGAAAAGTCACTGTAGGAATCTTTTATTTTTACTCTTTGTTTCCTATTTGAGAGATATGAGATGAACCATTCTAAAATGTTTCCTCTAAAACCGGCATATTGCAATTTATCTATTAATATATAATGATTTACACTGTCAAAAGCCTTAGATATATCAAGAAAAATAGCCACTGTTTTCTTATTTTTATCGATACTGTTGTATATAAATTTAGTGAATTTTATGAGAGCGATTTCCGTATTGCGACCTTTAATAAAACCATACTGATTTTCAGCAAAGAAATTAGTATGAAATAAAAAATTATACATTTTATTAGATAATGCTTTTTCGATAATTTTAGAAAAAGTAGGGAGAATAGAAATAGGACGATAATTTGTTAATAGGTTTTTGTTACCGGATTTAAAGATTGGAGTAACAGTAGCTATTTTTAATGAATTTGGGAAATAGGATAAACTAATTGATAAGTTAATAAAATTTGTTATAAAACCAATATTTTTTACAGAAAACATCTTTACCAGCTTTATGCTGACACCATCATAATCAGTAGAGTTTATATTTGAAAAAGAATTAATTACACTAATAACATCGTAGTCACACACAGGAAGAAATACAAATGAATTTAAACTTGGTAGGATATAGGAGATGTAGTCATTTTGTGGTAGATATGAATTCAGAGTTAAAATTAGAAAAATATTCATTGAATTTAGATGCTGTATCAGAGTCGTTTACCAGTTGAGGTAGATTAGAAGGTTTAGTTATGTTACAAATTCCATTTACAAGTTTCCATTTGTCTTTCATATTTTTACAATTTTTAAACTTATTATTGAAAAATTCTGATTTTGCAGCTTTGATATTACTCTTTAACTCGGCAACAGTTGTTCTATAGGCAGTTCTATAAACTATGTCCCAAGGATGTTTCCTCGTTTTTTTAAAAAGCTTACTTTTTCTATGAATTAAGTTCAAAATATGCTCTGTGATCCAATCATTTTTATGGTTTTTAGAGGCTCTTTTAGGGAACTTAAAATTATTTCTTATATTTTGAAATCTAAAAATTAAATTTTGATATTGAAGATCAAGATCATCAGAAAAATTCCATTTAAAACTATAACCAAGTAGATAATCATAGACTAGCTTATAGTTAATATAAGTTTGCTTGTTTGTATCAGAGTTACTTTTGTCTAAAGTTGATAAAATAGAATTGTTTAAATTGCAGATAGTCATAAAATGATCACTTATGTCAGTAATATAAATTGCAGTAGAAACTGTAAAAATTTTGGATTTTACAAATACATGATCAATACATGTTGAAGAAATATTGACACGAGTGGGTTTGTTAATGTAGCTTTGATATCCCTTAGCTGATAAGGAGTTTAGGTATTCATTAGTATCATTGTCATTGTTTAGTATATTTATATTGAGATCACCCATTATTATAATATTAGGTTGGTTTAGAGTACATAATATATTTTTTAATTCATTAGTAAAATGATCAATTTTAAAGGCGTGTGATCGATATATTGATAAGATTGCCAGATTATAAAAATTACTGTATAATAATATACTTTCAGCAGATTCAAAACATATGTCTAATGCGATCAGATTCAGATGTTTTTTACTGTATACAACAATTCCACCTGAGCGATTTATCTCACGGCAACAAATTATTAAAAATTATTAAAAATTTTAAACAGAATGAAATAATTTTTTAAAAATATTTATCATGACCACACGACGATTCAAATTTTTCCTTAACCTCCTAATAAGTTAAAATATCAAGAAGCTTCTTATCGTTGATGTGATTTAAGTTAATTAATTTTTTGTAATCAATTTTAGTAAATTTGATGTTTGATGCTATGCTTGACTTCTTAACATGATTAATATTTATATTGGTATTTATAATTTTTTCCAAGCACAACGTTCAGAAACTTCCTTAGTTTTTCGTTAAAAATGATTAAAACTCCATACCCAATCTAATAAAACATTTTTCCTCAAATGGGCAGTTTCTGGAAATATAATAAAACATACATAACTCTCAATTAATCATTAAAAATACGACCGTAGAATCATAATAATCATATTTTAAATTTTATCTGAGTTTTCTTTTATTCATAGTATATGATGCATAAGCAAATTTTAAACTTTGAAAGTGTTTTAATTTTTAAAGAAAAATATGTTTTTTTTTATTAAGTGGGAAAGTTCTATTAGAACCATTCTCTAAATATTAATAATAAAAAAACACCTCTAGACATATCTGTATTAAAGTATTTTGACAGGAACTTTTGAGAAGTAAAATAACTTAACGTAATACGAATCCATATAATAATTTCATAATTTAACGTGATACGTGGTATTTTTATTACCTATTTACAGGAATTAAATAATTAACTAAATTAAATTTAATTGTATAAATTTTTTCAAATGCTTTAAATTTGAAGAAGTATCCAACATCTATTCTTCTTTGTGTTTGCCTATATCCCTATCGGTTAACCAAAAACAATGAGTAACTAATTTGGCAACTGCGGGGACAGAACCTGCAACCTAGTGATTACGAGCTTGATACTCTACCAACTAGGCTACCACTTTAGGTATCCTAATTGAAAGACAAAATTGCGCCAAAATATAGATAAATAGCCAAATCTGTTTTAACTTTTGTGGGAACTGTGCCATAGTATAGATAAGCAGCCAAATCTGTTTTAAATTTCCTCACAATTGTTGCCAATCTTTCCTGTTAGAAGTAAAGTTCCCGTAATTTTCAACCCCCCCTCCTGGCTTTGTTTGAGGGCCAAACATTACAAAACTTGGTTTTAGGGGGTGTTCTATTAGTTAGTAGTTCACTCACAATGCGAACTGTATCAGTTTTTTTCTCTACGACTGTACAAATAAACAAAACAATTAAGGTACTAAACTAATTTTTGGAGATTACTATAACGCAAGTAAAGTTCACAGCTACAACACAATGATTTCATATGAAAAATACATGTTATAAAGTCTGTCTGTCCTCGCTTGGCACAAGTGGCAAACCTAAAATCCGTACCCACAGCAGAAAAAACAGTGGCGAAAAAGCCATAAAGATGGTTATCTCACTTCTATTAGATACCCGATACCCTGTACTCGCCACTGCTTTTCCTGCCGTGGGCAGTGATTTTAGGTTTGCCACACGTGCCAAGCGAGGACAGACAGACTTTACTATAATTAATAAATTTTACTATAAGTGTTTTACGATTTAACCCTTTAAGACCAGTCTTTTAATTTAACCGGCACTGTCGTTCGATTCCTACATTTATTCCAAGCTAATACCTGAAAAGCTACAAATCTAGTTATATCTGACAACCAATCAAACAACCAACACACTAGATCGTATTCTGGGGCTTAGAGAGAGAAGAGGCGCCAGCCAATGAGAAAGGATTGTTAGGAATGGCATTCATCCGGTTAACCAATCAAGAGTTTTTGCCAGCAATCGGTATAACTGCAGATAGTAGTACTGAAGGAAAACTTGCCCCTTACTGTTGGAAAACATGCCCCACATACGGGGCACATTTTCCAACGTGACATGGTCACCTTTAAGCCTTTTTTGTAAAAAAACTAATAATGTTTATGAAAATTGAATGCTACATTTTGTAGAGAACAGTATGAGGAATATGATGAAATTTTGTTTACCCAAAAATAAGTAAAAATAAAATGTAAGGAAGCAAAATTCATTGAAGTTGGAAAACTAGCCCCGGTCTCCCCTACTTTAAAGTAACCTTTATTTACTATAAAATGGCATCTCTGCATAATTTAAGTCATTCAATAACACTACATTTTATATTTAGCAGTGTTCTAATTGCTGAAACCATTTCTGCCAGTGTTCTAATTGCAAGTACCGTTCGCAATGCTACTAACATATTTTAAAATTCTTAAGTATTTATTAATTATTCAATATTTAGTTTCAGTAGCATATTATAAGTATTTTACAGATGTATCGGACTCGCATATTGTTCTAACAAATGTAAACAAAAACATGTCACCTCGTAATAAGTCTTTTTCTAAATTTAGCTTACCACTAAAACACAAAAACATATGCACTTACCTTCAATAACTATTATTCTTTCGTTTCGGTCTTTAACCGAGCCTAAAGAATCTTTTTAAATGAACTATTCTTATAAAATCTAAATGCAGCGCGTATTCTCTATGGGAGCCTAATGTTAAAGAAAAGTTGTCTATCCTCCAAGCCAGCTTGATCACGTGATCGGAGACACGTGATTGAAAATGCTCTATGGACTCTAACCGCCTATCTGGTTCGAGACTTCACGGAACCAACACGTGACCTACAACTGAGCTTGCAATTGGTTACCACAGATACTACACTAGTAGATCTACTAGTGTAGTATCTGTGGTAACCAATCGCAAGCTCAGTAGGTCACGTGTTGGTTCCGTGTGACGTCAGACGGTTAGAGTCCATACCAATACATGACTAGTATATAAAAGTTGTATTGTTCTGAGAAAATTATCATATTCATAAATTACTTTTTAGGTATTTTAGAATAAAGTAAATATTTTTTAGGAGTTTAATATAGGTAAATTGAAATGGTATTTAAATTATTTTTAAACAAAATGCGTTTTCTGTATTAATATCTTGGCTAACTTGATTTTTATACACACAGACCTTTGACTTAAGGAGTTTGCGATAATGGCATATGTTGGACTCCCATTCAACATAAGCTAATTGGTTCTATTTAATCCTCTCCAGATCCTTCTTTCTCAAATGGCGTCTTAAGAACAGGACTTCCACTGTCCAGGACATTTTATTCTCCTAATTTCGGCTATCTTTCGCAATACGAACCAAACCTTATCCTATTATCGATCTTCTAAATGTCTTTGTATCTCACAAAAGAAATGTCCTGGACAGTAATTAGCTTAATGTGACTTTTTCCCAACCCTTATCGTATATCTTAGATGACATAGCATTAAAGGTTTCTTATTTCGTTTGCTTTGAGACTTTTTTTTTACTGTCGTGTACTCAGACAGTATCTTTTTTAAAGGGTCTTCAATCGAGAGAGCAGATAGCATACTCTTTTCTTGCCATTCTGATTTTTCTCCTGAAGTTTCTTTCAAACGTCTTTTGTCTTTTAAAGGAGTCTTGTTTAAATAAGATATATTTGATAAAAGACTTGAATGCAAGTATTTTCTACGATTTCAGTCTGGGTTAGAGAATGGGGAACTATAGAGAATAAAGCTCAGAAAAGTAAAGACTTTTGAAGGACTTGAAGCTTCTGAAATTTAGTAAAAATTATAATCATTATTTTTGCAGTAAGTTGAGGGAAAAATATCTTGTGTTTTCCACGTTGAACTACCTAAATACGACAACACCCACCAACTTCTTTTCTACTTAAACACAATGTTTTACAAGAATTTCCAACACTGAAACAAGTTTGGAGGAAAATATTAAAATTTTATGGAATTTGCAAATAAATTTTGCAAACAGATATGATATTAAATGTTCAAATCTTATGAAAACTCACAAAACACATTTCAACTGCTGACTGCGTATCCGGAAATTACTTATTTAAATTCTACATTTAATCCATCCGGAATTAATTATAATGGTGTTTAGGGAACATTACTTGATACTTTACTGCCGATTCATATTAAGTTAATTTAAATCTAACCAATTTAAATTTCAAACCAAATTAGTGCTCTAAATTAGCTCACTTTTAAAATGGTGGCACAAACTCGTTCCAGAAACTAATTTTATTTAAAGTTTTTCTTTCAAACCTTAATATGATTAAGAGCTTCTAGTGTGTGCTGAAAAGAATCCATTTAGAACTGCACGAAATAACCATGGGTGTAATTTCTTTACGCATTAAATGAATTAATTTCAGGCTCATGGGTTTGACAGTTTAATCCTCCATGTCAACAAACTTACCCAAGAATTCTTCAGAATAAACTAATAAATGCTAATATCACTTTGTTTTGATAGGCTTTCGTTATATAGCCTCGATATTGTGAAAAGTTTGACGTCTTTTGGCATTATATCTGTGTTTTCTTAAGAGAGTAAAATATATTGATCTAAAATATATCCCGCCATAAGGAATTTGAATTTGATCGTATAACTTTCTGAGTAATCTTCTTTGTTTCTTTGTGTTGGGATTTTAAACATTTTATAAAGTTCATAATTTCTTGGATTACAGTTTTATCCAATAGATGGTACTTATTCTAAGCTTTATAAATAAAGATTAGAAGCAAATTTATTAAAGAAAATAACGATCTTTATTCATACTGTATTTATTGTTACTGAAAGAGAAATTCAGTATGCTATTTTGCATACCATTATTTTCTTTGAGACTGAACCACTACACATACTCGTATTAAAAAAGATGAAAATTTTAACTCCAAACTTTTAATTTACCTGAACTATGAATTGCAGTTTCTTAAAAAGATAATAATGTTATCAAGTACTCCACGTTAGAATACCTTTTTATAACATGGTTTTGTGGTTATTATAACAACTGAAGTTGCAAAAAAATTCACAAAAAATCTAATGTTATCAAAACATTTTTTATATGAAAATAGGTAATGATTTTTTAACAGCTAAATGTTGTTTAAGAATGGATTTTTATTTTATTTCTATTCTTATGCTATTTAACCTGAGTTATCCATTTTACAGTGATGTGATTTTAGGAATTTACTATTAGTCCAGTAACCAGGTGTCAAAAAAGGGGTGTTTCAGGAAAAAAATCCGGAAGTTTTTTTCTCAACGGTTTTATATGTTTTCGAGGGTGCTGAATCCGAATCTGAACTTTGCATACAAAATTTCGAATGGCATTTTGGTGAAAATTCGAAAAAACCCTAAAATTTCACCCCATTTTTTGATTTTCTACTTGAAGAACGGAAAGTATGGATTTCTCATGAAAATGTTAATTATAGAAAATAAAGAAAATAAAACAATCTAAAAAGTTGCCAATTACAACTTTTTTGTCAGACGAAAAGTTTGGCCGCGAGAGCGCGCTGAAACACAGCCATTTTTTGGCCTTTCCGCAAAAAAATGGAAAACGCGCTCTTCTAACCTCTACAAAATGAAAAATATTCACTTTATCAACAAAAATTTTACACCACGTGAAAGAGCATTTAATTTTCTATAAATAACTTTCCTTAAATTATATTTTTGAGAAGGAGGAGGGAGCGAAGGAAAGATCGAAAGTAAAGTAGTTAATACTTAACAAAAGACTTTCAGTGGAAGTTGGTTCCTTGCACAAATAAAAATGAACAAGCAAATGAATTTTTCATTGCCAAAAAAAAACGTTTCTGGGGGAAAATACTGAAGAATAATTAATTTAATTAATAATCATTGGGATAGAAATTAAGATTAAATCATACAAGAAATTATTAAAGTAGTGTTTCCTATTTATTTAAATCAAATGTTACTTTTTTACAGAAGATATGGTGAATTTTCCGCCTCAGGGGTGAATATTGCCAGATTTTTAGTGCGCTTTAAAGGCTAAACTATTGGTCTGACAAAAAAATTGTAATTAACAATTTTGTAGATTGTTTTACCCTCTTTATTTTCTATACTTAACATTTTCATCAGAAACCCATACTTTCCGTTCTACAAGCAGAAAATTAAAAAATGGGGTGAAATTTTAGGGTTTTTTCGAATTTTCACCAAAATGCCATTCGAAATTTTGTATGCAAAGTTCAGATTCGGATTCAGCACCCTCGAAAACATATAAAACCGTTGAGAAAAAAACTTCCGGATTTTTTTCCTGTAAAAACTACCTGGTTACTGGACTATATTACCATTTAACATAGGCAATCGGTACTTTTTTTAAATATTTACATAGAAGGTTTTTTTCGACGATTTTATATGTTTTCGAAGGCGCTGATTACGAATATCAAAATTGTGCCCGCTTGGGAACTCGGCTTCATATCGAAAATCGGAAAAAATCTCAAATTTTCGCTTTTTTGTTCGATTTTCACCGATTTTCTCAGAAACTATTCGTTTCTCGAAAAAAAGAAGTATACCAAATTAAAGTACGTAAAATTTCCTATAAGATGCACTGACTCGTTTTTATTTTGCGAGAAGCGGTGTACACTTTAAAGCGTTTTGAAGCGCAGCGATTTTTTTGACTTTCTACAAAAAAAAGTGAAGAACGTTCCCTTTCCCCCTCTACAGCTCCAAATATATACACGTTACAGACAAATAGTTTATACCACATGAAAGTACATTTAATTTCCTACAAAATACACTACTCAACTTTTACTTTATAATGTGAGGTATTGTCGCTAGAGCGCGCTGAATTACATCTGTTTCTTGACTTTACACAGAAACATGAAAATCCCTTTCCTTCAGAACGCTCTAAAGCGTACACTGATTCTCGCAAAATAAAAACGAATCAGTGCATCTTATAGAAAATTTTATGTACATTAATTTGGTGTACTTCTTTTTTTCGAGAAACGAATAGTTTCTGAGAAAATCGGTGAAAATCGAACAAAAAAGCGAAAATTTGAGATTTTTTGCATTTTTTTATGTGAAGTTGACTTTTTAAATGAAAATAAACTTCAAATTTGTATTCAGCAATGCAAAATCAATATAAATTCGTTCATTAAAATATTCTCATAATTTATTATATGAATTTAAAAATTTGATTGAATTTCCGCCTAAAATACCTAATATTTCATAAATAAATTTTAAAAATTATTTTTTTTGGCATGCTTAGTCATCAATTTATTCAAAACAACCTATTTTATTGGTAATATACCGGAAGTAAAGCGCAGATTGGAGATTAACTACTGCAAAAGTTCGTTTTGGCTGTAAGGCGCAAAAATTTAATTCTTGATCTTTGCCTCGCTCCCTCCCCCTTCTCAAAAAAAATAATAATTTAAGGCACGTTATTTGTAGAGAATTAAATGCTCTTTCATGTGGTGCAATTTTTTTTTTGATAAAGTGAATATTTATCCTTTTGTAGAGGGTGGAAGCGAGCGTTTTCCATTTTTTCGCGGAAAGGCCAAAAAATGTCTGTTTTTCAGCGCGCTCTAGTGGCCTAACTATTGGTCTGACAAAAAAGTTGTAATTGACAATTTTGTATATTTTTTTATCGTCTTTATTTTCTATAATTGACATTTTCATGAGAAACCCATACTTTCCGTTCTACAGGTAGAAAATCAAAAAATGGGGTGAAATTTTAGGGTTTTTTCGAATTTTCACCAAAATGCCATTCGAAATTTTGTATGCAAAGTTCAGATTCGGATTCAGCACCCTCGAAAACATATAAAACCGTTGAGAAAAAAACTTCCGGATTTTTTTCCTGAAAAAACTACCTGGTTACTGGACTATATAGAGCATTTTCAATCACACGACTCTGACCTAACAACGGCCTTAGCAACAGAAGATGTTACAGTTTTTTGCCCTACAGAGGTTAACAGTTACAGAAAATGACTAGCCGTGGAATTCTTCTATTGGAGCATTTGCAATCACGTGATCCCATACCTAAATACCGCCTTAGCAACAGATAAACAACGGCCTTAGAAACAGTTAAAAGCCCTACAGAAGGTACACAGTTTAAAGAAAATAACCGGTTGTGACGTCACCTGAAAACACTCTATATTAATATTTTGTGTTCATAGAGATTGTCTATTGTTAAACCACGGCTTACTAGATATAAGTATCTAGTAAGCCGTGGTTAAACATACAATATTCTAGAAAGAGGTAACTCTTTTTTACTTCATTAAATGACACTACATATTTCAATAATTTATTGAACCATTTAATATTTAACAACTTGGGGAATACAGCGAACGGAAATTTGGAGGATTTCTAGTAACTGAAATTGTTACACCAAGTCGTCAATCGTTAAATATTCAGCGGTCATAAATTCCGAATGATGGTTGAAAACTATCGTAATGATTTACATAACTAATTAATGAAGTTAATTTGTTCGTAACCGTAACTAGAGCAGATTTGGGAGAGAATTGAGTCTAGTGGGCTTTGAGGAAAGCTAATATAATACTCAGTGTAAATGCTTTGTCAGAATTATTCAGGCGAGTAATTTATAGATCCAAATATATACGCCTTGAATACTTTGTTGTTCCAATAATCAAATTATCAAAGTTATAAAATTGAAAAACAAAATACAAAATAATAATTTTAATATGCAGCTGTTAAACTTAATTACAAAGAATCACACACAAATCACACAATAGCAAAGTAAAATAAATGAATATAAGGCATTTAAAAAATAGATGTCTAAATTAATTAATGAAACAAAGCAAATTATACTTATTCACTGAAAAATAACATTTCTTTTACTAAAACCGTTTTTGAATAAATATGATCTAATCAAGTAGTTAACCATATTTAATACTACTATAAGTACCAATTGATTTTTGCTTTAAAATGGTTGTAGGATTTATTGAAATATATTTCCTTATTCTCTAATGAAATTGTCTTCATTACTTTATTACCTTTTTTTGCACTATTTTTATTCAAATAAAATACTACATTCATGGAGTTTTTAATTTATTGATTAACCACTAGGGGATGGTATAATATCTCTTAATCTTAGGGTTTTTCTTCATCATATTTAATGTGATAATTTTGGATAGTTCCACCAAAATTACGTATAAAATCGAAAAAATCTTACAAGAATTCTTTTAAAATGTAACTTAATCAAGATTTTATACCTCAAATAATTTTATTGTTGTTACCTATACGTCTATTTTCAAATTTAATCCATTAAAAAAATAGATTTTACCTCTTCTTATAATTGATAGATTATAGTATAGGTATAGCTGTAAAATATCTCAATAAAGAATCGTTAAAATTTATTTCCTCTAATATATAACATTCCCCCCATTCATGACTAGTTAAACAGTCAGAGTACTGCTCGCAATCATCATAAAAATAGCAAAAACCAGTAAAAGGTACACCTTAACTCCAGATTTTTCTTTCACGTTTTTGGTTTTTATCACCGTTAAGTGAATAACGCGTCTATTATGGCCCAAAGCAACACCCAAGGCCATAAAAATGATTCACGTTTGAAAGATAGAGGAACAAAACTGCATCAGGCAAAGCCATCTGGCGCATTTCTGCACCGTTGCCACGTCTCAACAAAAGATTACTAAATATCGATCCATTACCAGACAAAACGTGTAAAGTTCTTTAATACGTGCGGAAATATTACTTTTTGCAGCAGCCTAGTTTTTTGCTGAACGTGTCGGGCCTGTTCGGTAGTTTATCCGAGGGAAAAAGAAGGGCCGTCTAATAGTTTCCGGCCGTTTTATCGTTGGTTAGCTAATTGCTTTTCCATTAATTACTTCCTGAGAGGCGAGCTTTGAGCGAAAGAAGGAAAAAATCTCTAAGGTGGCCGTAGTAGTTTCTGGGTTCTCTAAGCGAAAGGTTCGGATGTTGGGGTTTGAAATTATTGCTGTGGAGTTTGCTTTAGGGATTAAGAGAATAATCTGGAGGATTACTGAGAAGTTTTGAAAGGTTGGGAAAGGAATAAGGTAATTTATGAGGTTTGTTCGAGTGTAAGGTAGATTGTAGAAAAGTTGTCGTCTATTCTCTTATTTTAAGACACTTTTAAAAAATATTTTAGTACACCTGGCATAAAAGTAAAGAAAGGTTAGACACGTAAAAAAAGAGTAAGGGAAAGAACGCGTGTTCGGAGTTCAGAACAATTCACGGTAAAATTTATTCTGAAGTGTTACATTGAATTAATTTTGAAAAGATAAAATAATATGCTTTGTATAAGCTAAAGAACAAATTATAAGTCTTAAATAGAGTTGAAGCTTTTCAATCGAAACCGTTAAAATCTTATTACAAAGTAATTTTTATTATAGCTTTTTACCAGGTTTACTTTGCGTTTGTCTCAAGTTTGATATGCAATATCATCCTTAGAGTCAACGGCCATACCATGGTGAAAACACCCGGTTCTCTTCCGATATCATCCTTCGATTGTTTTAAACTAGCTGTAAATTTTACGTCTAAGTTCGCATAATTATTTGAAATCTGGAAATGGATTTTAAAATCTTTTCATGTAGCAGTAAAGCAAAATCTAATGGAACCAATACATTTTTAAAGTAATTTTTTAAAATTGGAACAAATTTGTGTATTAAATACTTTCAAACATGTTTTATTTACAAACAAGTTTTTTCTAGTGGTAAATATTATTCCTTTTTTAAGTACCTTATGTATACACCTTAAATACACCTGAATACACGAATGATTTTAGAAGGTAACTCCTCGGAAGGAGAGTTAAATTGACGTTCATGGAACTCTTCATGAAACTCTTCATGAAAAAGAACATCCTAAAATTATTAGGGTGAATTTTCCACTTTCTCTCTAGTAGCACAGGGAGTGTAACTCATACCAAATATGTAATGTTTACGTAATTGCTACTTGAAGTAAACGAAATTTGGCCGTACATGACAAAAATTGGACGAAACGTGAACGTTTGTGTTGCTTGGGATCTCTCCCAGATAGCACGTATGCTTGCTTCAAGTTTGAGATTTCCTGTAATTTAAGTTGACATGTCAAACTTGCAAAAAAAACCTTACTTCAATTAATTTTCAAGCTGGATGTTTCAAGATGGAAAAAAATCCAACTATTTTCAAACTTGAGAGTTCAAACGAAAAACAAGCTTGACTTTATCAAACTTACTTCGATCATTTTTCAAGCAAGGAAATTCTAGCTTGGTTAATACAATATTTTTCAATCATTAAAGTTGGTTGAAAATACAAGCAAATCACAAGCTTGACTTTATCAAACTTACTTCGATCATTTTTCCAGCAAGGAAATTCTAGCTTGGTTAATAAAATAGGTTTCAATCATTAAAGTTGGTTGAAAATACAAGCAAATCACAAGCTTGACTTTATCAAACTTACTTCGATCATTTTTCCAGCAAGGAAATTCTAGCTTGGTTAATAAAATAGGTTTCAATCATTAAAGTTGGTTGAAAATACAAGCAAATCACAAGCTTGACTTTATCAAACTTACTTCGATCATTTTTCCAGCAAGGAAATTCTAGCTTGGTTAATAAAATAGGTTTCAATCATTAAAGTTGGTTGAAAATACAAGCAAATCACAAGCTTGACTTTATCAAACTTACTTCGATCATTTTTCCAGCAAGGAAATTCTAGCTTGGTTAATAAAATAGGTTTCAATCATTAAAGTTGGTTGAAAATACAAGCAAATCACAAGCTTGACTTTATCAAACTTACTTCGATCATTTTTCCAGCAAGGAAATTCTAGCTTGGTTAATAAAATAGGTTTCAATCATTAAAGTTGGTTGAAAATACAAGCAAATCACAAGCTTGACTTTATCAAATTTACTTCGATCATTTTTCCAGCAAGGAAATTCTAGCTTGGTTAATAAAATAGGTTTCAATCATTAAAGTTGGTTGAAAATACAAGCAAATCACAAGCTTGACTTTATCAAACTTACTTCGATCATTTTTCAAGCAAGGAAATTCTAGCTTGGTTAATAAAATATTTTTCAATAATTAAAGTTGGTTGAAAAAACAAGCAAATCACAAGCTTGAGTTTATCAAATTTACTTCGATCATTTTTCCAGCAAGGAAATTCTAGCTTGGTTAATAAAATATTTTTCAATCATTAAAGTTGGTTGAAAATACAAGCAAATCACAAGCTTGATTTTATCAAACTTACTTCGATCATTTTTCCAGCAAGGAATTTCTCGCTTGTGTAATAAAATATTTTCCAATCATTAAAATTGGTTGAAAATTTAAGCGAATCACAAGCTTGAGTTAATCAAACTTACTTCGATCATTTTTCCAGCAAGGAATTTCTTGCTTGGGTAATAAAATATTTTCCAATCATTAAAATTGGTTGAAAATTTAAGCAAATCACAAGCTTGAGTTTATCAAACTTACTTCGATCATTTTTCCAGCAAGGACATTCTAGCTTGGTTAATAAAATATTTTTCAAACATTAAAGCTGGTTGAAAATACAAGCAAATCACAAGCTTGAGTTTATCAAATTTACTTCGATCATTTTTCCAGCAAGGGATTTCTTGCTTGTGTAATAAAATATATTCCAATCATTTCAACTGCTTGAAAATTCAAGCGAATCACAAGCTTTAGTTGATCAAACTTAGTTCGATCATTTTTCCAGCAAGGGATTTTTTGCTTGGGTAGTAAAAGTTTTTCAATGATTAAAATTATTTTGAAAGTTCATTAAAAGTTTTTGTTCTAGTTAATATATTGTTTAAAGGATTTCAATACAAAAATGGGAAAATAAGTGTGCCTTTTTAATTGTTCAATAAATAATTGTTGGTTCAGTGTAAACCAAGAATATTAAATATACAAATAAATTTTCATCCTATAAAGATAAAGACTTATGAAATTTTATTATAAACTATCGTTAACTACGTAAAACAATATAATTAAAGATTTGGAGAAAAGTGCATAAAAACATCCCTGAAAATTCCATTAAATGTTTCCCCAAAGTTTGTGTTGTTTAGAACTATCTCTGGTCATTGAAAGTTGAAATACTAATGAGATAACGATGAAATATGATACTTTATTTTTAATGAGTAATATTAATTTTCTGTTGACATAAAAACAGTTAGTAATAATTAAAAGCATTTAACAACACGCATGTTAATTACTAGAAGAAAAAAGCTAAAAAAAACCCCAACAGGTTTCAGTAGGATAGAAGATTAATAGCATTGATTACATCAATATCATGGTGGTTGATTGAGACGAAGAGGATATTTATTGCAACAAATATTTAATTTTGGTATTCTAGAACATATTTTTCTTACGAGAATTCTAATTAAACGGATTCTATTATGTCCGGTGTTTTACCGAAAATCGCCGATAATTCTTATATAAATCGGTTTATTTTTTTTAATAATGGTTCAAAAGGTGATTGATTCTTAAAATATACATCGAGATTCATGTCATATCCGATTTTCATGAAAAAATCTTTATAACTTAGTAAGTTATTAGACTTATTAAAAAATATATAGGATCGTTAAAAAACACAAGTCCAATTTTTGCTTAATAAATCGATAAATATTATTTAATTTTTTTATTTTATTTTACTTATGAGTAAAGGACCGTTATGGCAAAGTTTTTCCAGAATTACGGGTTTTCATGGTGATTATGACGTAATTGAGAATTTTCGAAAGCAGAATGGAGCTTACTGGTCTTTGACGCGAATGACTCTGGAATATTTCCCAGATTTGAGTTCTCGGTTTGTTTACTTTTAAAGTTAGATTTTAATGCTTTACATATTTAGAAAGCTTATAAAAAATGATTTTAGGAATTGGAAATTTTGAGGGGAATATATACATATTGCGCTTGTAATTTAGGTTCAAAGAATTTTCGTTTTACTTGAAATTTTTTCCAAATATGGAGATAAATATTTAAGATTTTAACATGTTGTAGTAGACCTTTAGACGAACAAAAATATGTATCGCAATAAGGGGTTGATGAATTAGTTCTGGATTTATAAATTATTCAAGTTTATTACTGTATTTATTATGTATTCGGCCCCCTAATTGAAATTGGACCCTGAAAATTTAATAGATTGTTTGAATTCACACCATGAACAACATATTAAAATTTCATGGTCCTAGCTTTATGGGAAGTCCCTTAATTAGCTTAATTACTTGCACATCCGGTGTATTTTAATACTTGGAAAAAATTCCAGTTCAAAAACCTGCCTACCGATTTCGATGAAATTTTAGTATGTTGTGGAACTCGAAAAGACGCTTCGTACAGCGTATCTCACTAATGTGGCGTGTGAAATTTATTTATTCCCACAGTTGTCACATGCAGGGCTTAGGCTTAACAGCTCCATGATACATGAGGCATGGGCATGCCAGAGAGTAAACAGTTGTCATTTAATGAGGAAAATTCATTATTTAACAAGTTTGTTAAACTAAAATTTAAAAAAAAAATGTTTTCTTTGATATTTAATAACTATTTAAGTGATTTATTACCGAATCTTGGTTGTTTTGATTGGTTTGATTCTTATTCAGTTCATAAAAATTACCTATTTACTC
This sequence comes from Tetragnatha montana, assembly GCA_963680715.1. Lineage (NCBI taxonomy): Eukaryota > Metazoa > Arthropoda > Arachnida > Araneae > Tetragnathidae > Tetragnatha > Tetragnatha montana. The sequence continues at coordinate 35,756,996 of OY796677.1, forward strand.
AACGAACTAACATCCTAAATGAAAAAAGAAAATAAAAATTTCAATAACATGGACAGTTTGCTTGAAATAATTGGAAATAATGATAAAAAATACTAATTGTCGGTTTTTTTTGTGTTTAATTTCACCCCACACACAAACCAAGTGAAATGAAGCAAGAAATATTGTTTTGGCGGGCGTTAGTTAGGGTTAGCCACTAGCGTCAGCGTGACTAGCGTAATTCAAGTAAGTACAAATATTTGCTTATATTGTTGATGCCCTTTTAAATGCTTTTAAAATATATTTTCTCTTTAAAAGCAAGGGTTTTTATGTTTGCACATTAGAATGTAACAAAAATTAAGAGAGTGATAGATAAATAGTGCTAGTTGAGATATTTTGAGGGTGTTACACAGGGCCGTAACCAGACTTTTGTTTCGGGGGGGGTTTTGACTCAAATATTTTCTGAGGTACCTCCTTACAAGTACTTTTATATGTTAATTTTTGGATGACAACACTGGATTGAAATTTTGATGCACTAAATTTCAAATTGTATGGACAATATGAATTCCAAGCAAAAGGGGGGTCTGGGGAAAATTTTGGAAATTTGTCCCTCAAAAGAGTGTTTTAGCTCATTTTGAGACCCTATAGATAACTCCCAAAGAGAACCACTCATTATAAGCGGCCGAATTTTCAAGGTAGGTATATTGTCATAAATGGCAAAATGTTGAGGGGGGGTTTGGGTTCCTACTCCAGAAAATTTTTTGAATTTTGCCCCTAAAAGTGGCATTTTAACTCATTTTGAGACACTTTAAGTTGCATCAAAGAGGACCACTCCCTGTAAATCACACAAATTTGAAGGAAAAACCATACTTAGTAGATTTCAAAATTTCGAGGGGGTTTGGGGGTCCTCCCCCAGAAAATTTTTGGAAATAAGTAGGGTTTTGACTCATTTTGAGACCCTTTGGGTAATACCCGAAGAGGATCGCTCCTTGTGAGACATAATTTTCATGAAAAATAGCAGTATAAAAATTGATGTCAGAATTTCGGGGGGGGGGGGGTTGAACCCCTAAAACCCCCCCTTGGATACGGCCCTGGTGTTACATTTCATTATTTGATAAGTTTCGGCAATTCAGCATATTCTATGCTGCGTCAGCTAATCCAAAAAAACTTCCGAAATCTTCCCAAGATTTTTTGGGTAAGAAATTTGATAAAATTTCCAGACCTGTGCACCATATAACAAGCAGCCTATATAGTAAAGCCTGATTTTAAAGATTCAACTGCTTTAGTTTAACAGACTCCCATTTTTAAGCTCATATTCATTAACCATACTTTTACGTTAGGGGACATCCATAAATTACGTGAGGTCAAAAGGGGGGAGGGGTTTGGAAAAATCTCACCAAGGGGGGTGGGGGGGTCCAGATTTTGGAAAAAACACCTCACGTAATTTATGGATGTCCCATTAGGTGTGCAAAAGTTCAAATCCTTAGTATAAGTACCATTAAATTTAGTGTGTAAAAATACTCTCCATGGGGTAAGGGGGGATCAGGGAAATAATGTTGAGTCAACCCCTAGTCTAGTCACTAGTATTTGCAACATCAAGAGCGAAGGTAAGTATCCTTGCCCCCCCCCTAACATGAAGGTTAAACTTTATATGCCAAGGCCTTTTTCGCCAAGTTCTGTTGTAACAATACAGTCGAGTCCTATGTGATCACATTTGTACAAGATCACAATAACAATATCTAATTGATGATAATAAGCAGTCTATAAAAAAGTGACAAACAGTATAATTCCAGTGTTTGCATTAAAATCAAGACTAGTCCTAATTGGAGTGAATTTCTAGGGTGTATTTTGCAACTTAAACATTGTTAAAGAAAAATATGAAAAAGTGGATCATATTATACTTCACATTAATGACTCATTTTGTATGTTTATGTACTAATAAAATTGGCCTTCCAACAAGAAAAAGGAGATTTTTAAGGGATTTCACCAAATTTTGATAACATTAAACGATATTCTGATCACATAAAACAATTGAATTAATTTTGCGTTAATTTAAATGGGAGTGATCAGGACTAGACAATTTTGATAACATTAAGCGGAGTCGACTGTACCTTCAAAAAAGTAATGGTTTAATTCCTTTAACTGTCCCATTAAATACTGCCTAATATCACTAAATTTTTATTCTTGTTATTTTAAGGAATTGTATATTTTATTGATTAGAGTTTGCAATTTTACAGAATATTTCTAATTTTTGATGTCTAAAATAGCTTGGTAATATTAAACAGGATATTCAATGAAATTGTACCAAATTATTTTTTATGATCTGTAAATGTGTGAGATTTAAGTGGGCATTCCACATTTTAGATTGCTGTATAAGAGTAATCTTAGTTGGAGGGTGGAGTCTGCGTTGACATAGACTGAGATTGGCCACTACTGACTTCCTGTTCTCGATGGCATCCCGGCGAGCTGCATCTCTTCACCTGACAGCGACTTGGATGTCCTCCTCATTATGTGCCCCCCCTCCCCGAAGATCCCCTACGCCACTCTTGGATGGAACGCTACACAGCAGCAGGTGGGTGCTCCCTTTCTTCCGATTCATGTATCGGTACTTACGTATTATCCTGTCAACCGTGACGCTTAATCCGAAAACGTTATCAAATCCCATTGACTTAACTACTAGTACTGTGCCACTGAATTAGACGGCCGCTGAACGGTCGACGGAATAATACATAAGTACCCAATCTTACAAAATGAATTTTTGTTTTTATTTACGGGCCTTGCAAAACTCGCTTTCTGAATGGCCCCTGTATTCATTCAGATATTTTTAAATGTTGTCACACCGATACCAGGGATTTCGTGATACCCGTCATGCTGATTTGTCTCGCCCGTCACACAAAAAGTCATACAAAATGATAATTTTAAAACCTTTTAACATTTTACATGTGTTAAGAACTGCAACAATCAGAACTACTGAAACCTTCAAGTATTCAAGTGAAAAAATTGAATCTTGTGTAATAACCATCTTTTTTTGTGACGAGTGTGACAGAAGGAGGATCTAAATTTAAATGCATCAAAAAATGTTTTTTCTTTAAATGTTTTTTCAAAAATTGAGTGTTTTATTGGATAATCAAGGTCAAAAATAGTGACATTATGCTCATACAATGAAAATTCTGCTGCATTTAGTATTTTTTTGGTCAATATGAAAATACCCTATTTTACATACTTGAAAAGTTTTCAAGTAACTTTGAGCCCCCAAAAAATTATCGAATAATAATATTGTTAAAGCTTAGCTCTCTTTAAATCCATCTTGTTCATATCTCTACCTTTAATAATAAATAATTTATAGTATAATTTATAAACCAATTTGCATCAATTTAGCCCTTATGTCCACTTTTTCATGGAATGACCCTAATATTTATGTAAGGCATTAAAAGTGTACTATTTTCAAAAATATCTTCTTGCGTATAAAACAGGGTTCCCACGGTCCTTAAAAGTCCTTGAATTTTGAATATACTCCAGCCGTCTTTCGCTGATTTATCTAAATTTCCTTTCCACATTTAACGGCAATGTTTGAAACCATAAAACTGTGATAACTAACTTAATAACTTAACTTAAGATGATTAACCAAGGTTATCTAAATTATTATCTAAATTTCCTTTCCACATTTAACGGCAATGTTTGAAACCATATAACTGTGATAGTAACACCCTCTACATCGGTTCCACAAGTGAACAAACTAGTTAGAAAATTAAGTTGGAGTCAGTAGGCAGTTTAAAAACACCTCCAATTGCTCTAGAAAGATTATAATTTTTAAATGTCTGCAAAAAAAGGTCCTTGAAAAATTTTGTTGAGGTCCTTAAGTCCTTGATTTTCAATGTTTTTGAAGAGATGAGACATTTTTTCTTTTAAGCCATGTAAGTTGTTCATTGATATTTAGTACTATATTTAAAATAATGTCATTACTGAAAGTTTGGTGCAAAAAATAACTGAAAATTAGAGTTTTTCTTGCATAGTTTTAAAGGGAAGTTAATATTAGGGTGACCATAAGTACCGCTTTTGACGGGTTGTCTGTGGGACATCATGAATTCCAAGATCCACTTCTGCTTATACTGGGTATGCTTATACTTATAACAGGTATGCTCAATAACAATTATACCCTAATATTATAATTGCTCAATAACAATTATAACAGGTATGCTCAAACTCTACACACCCAGATTCCTTGTATGTAGTGCATTAAAAATGCCTACTGAACTATAACTCTACAATGTTTAGTTTTCGATGAAATCACAACAGAAAAGCTACATACTACTCCGAGTAGGGATCATGTAAAAAAATTCACTGGTAAAATGTGATATTGTTAGGTATTATGCATAATTTTCGGATTAATCACAATTACTGTAACATAAATTTGCTAAATTATTTAAGAATTATCATTGTGTACATTCTATTTTGTTTAACAGGTTTTTGACTGGAACCCCCAGGGCCATTGAAACAGGGAAAGGCTACAAAAAGATTGGAATGTAACAGAAGCAAAGCATCTTGCCACCAACTGTCAGGTGTAAACATGATGGAGGCCCTATGCTCCAGTTAATGGAGTGCGAGAGGAATAAATTAAGTAAGTCATTGTATTTTAATTACAGAAACCAATAAAATTAAGAACATTAAAACTGTTATAAAATTTTTGGATACTGGGCTTATATAAAATCAACATTCTAGTAGAATTGATAATCAATTATTTTAGTCTATATCTTTTTGCGCTAAGTGGCTAGGAATGAGAAAATGCAAATTCAGGTAGGGGGTGGGAAATTCGGGTAGCTAGCATGGGCATGAAATTTCTCACTAGCCAAGAGGGTACTTACGTATTATCCCATCGACCATTCAGCGGCTGTCTAATTCAGCGGCACAGCAATAGTAAATCAATGGGATCTGAAAATGTTTTCGGATTAAGCGACACGGTCGACGGGATAATACGTAAGTACCACCAAGAGTAAAAAATCCGATATTCTTGGACGTAGAAATTATAAAAATTTTAAGAAAAAATACTATGGTAAATTGTCATCTGCTTGACCACAAGAGTTAGTGTAACAAATAGGACCATATGGGCTTAATTAAAAGACCTGCCTGTAGCAATGAGCTTCATGAAAGATAAACCACTTCTTAATAAGTAGGGGAAAGTGGGAGATAATGGGACATTTTTTAAAAATAAATGCTAGTAAAAAAAGCATAAAAGCAGTTATTTTTATAATGTTTATGATTTAAACCATTTACATTTAAGTTTTGTTTATAAAAATATTCCTTGAAATGCCTTTTTTATTTACATATGCTACTCTATATATTGAATATGCAAAAATTGTTGTGGATGAAATTTCAGCATTGAACATTTTAATACCACAATGTCTTCTGCAGTGTTTAGTTTCACTAATCCTACTTATTTCTTCACTAATTGGAATTATCATAATAGGGTATGGATAATTCTAGATTTAGTAAAACTTATGGGTTTAAAGTAATTTATTTATTTATTAAAATATTGACTTTGGTAAAAATATTGACTTTGGAACAAAATATAATAAAAGTCCCTTGTTTTGATTTTATGAATTTTTTTTTTAAATTCATTTAGAACTAGATACTTGAATGCATCATAAAAACCACACAATTGATTTTTTAATGCTTTAAAAAGAAACTCTTTATTTTTTTTTAAATATATGAACACCAAATTTGTTTTTAATCCATAAAAAAGACAAGATATTTGAATCTAGGATAAAAAACAGTTGGTTTTTATTTATCAATAAAAAAACCTTTCTTATTATAAAAATGTACATTTAACCTTTCCTTTCTTATTATAAAAATGTACATTTAACCACTGTCTTTTCCATGCTATAGAAACTTTTTAATGCAGCTAAAAAATCTGATGGTTTATATATAATTTTTACTTTTTAAAACTTAAATAAAATTAATTTTAATTAATAAATTAGTTAAGTCACTTGAACTATTTATTCAATGCATTCATAATTTAAATCAATCAGAAATATTTATATTTATGTGTTAAAGGGAAATTTAAAAAAAAAAACAGTTTAAACCAAACCTGAAAAAACCTGTTTATTTTTTCAACCCTGCTTAATACATATATAGGAAATTTTTTTTGAAGGATCCTATTTAAAATTACTAATTTGTTTGCCTAAAATGTTAAAATTTGTCCACTTAAAAAACTATTTAGTTCTTATTATCTTATTCTATTATTAACTTTTTTTTTAAATTTTATATGTTGGTAATGACTGTCTAATTCTGTTTCCATACTACCTAATTAAATATGCAAAGTCAAATAAACACTACAATGTTCTTTTAAGAAATATTCAGCCATATTAAGTTGTCCCATTAGCCCCCACAACACATGTAACATTAGCCCCCATGATGAGGAATTTACAATCCTAGAAATAGTTCTTTAAATGTGCAATTTTTCAGTAATATTTCTTATTTTCCAATATTTGTAGAATATAAAAGTGTCCTTAAATAAGATTAAAATATTCTTAAAATACAAATGTTTGTTTGAATTTTTGCAATTGATATCTGGTTTTGTATTCCAATGAAATTTATATATTTCAAAGAGCATATTAACAATCACATTAAATAAAAGGAATTTAGCAATTTAGAATAGACAGTCTTTAGATGTTAAGCAAATTGCAATTCACTGTTTAATTTCCGGATAGTTGCAAACTTATTTATCAGAATTTGAGGACAGTAAGCAGTGTTTAAGGGGTTTAAAAAAATGTCACTAAAATATAGGGGTTTCTTTCAAGAAGGTCCCATGGAAAAACACTTTTCTAAAAGGGTCCCATAGCTTTACTCAATTATTATTATTTTCATTTTATTACTTTAAGAAGTCCAGGGATTATCGTGTCAAATTTTCAGGTGAATTAAACTGCACTACCCTCAAAAAATTGTTTGAAATAAGTTAATTTCTTACAACTAAAATCTAAACCTTTGTCTTGAAAGAGAATATACAATGCAAATAACAATGAGGTACAAATATTTTTTTTTATATCTTAAATTTTGCTTATAAATGGTAGTAATCTAATATTTATCATAATACATCTTTAGTTTTGGATTTCAGATAGTACCCAATGCCTAATAAATATTGTAATTGTATCATCCACATTAAAGAAATATGTATTTATAATCTCATCTTAAATAATAACTCTTTGTTTATGACTCAGTGACCATAGGGGTAAACATTTAAGACCATGTGACAGGTCTATAGAGTAACAGCAATGGTGGAAAAATAAATTTAATTTTTAGTTTGGCACAAAACCAGTTGCACTAATCTTTTACTATGTGATACTTATAAGTTATACATATTATAATATTTTTTACCTTTTTCACAGGAAAAGAGAAGAAGAAATAATAAATGATGGAAATGATCTATGATCTGGTTTTTTATGTTTAAATTTTTTTGTGAATAAAGCATTATTTTGAATATTTTAGTTAATAATTTATTTTTAACAATGGTGTTTGTGAAAGTGAACTTTCAATACTAATGATTCAATTAAATCTAAAGCAATTAATTTAACAGATAAGTTGTTGAGCATTTAAACTGGATTAATAATTATGATTTCAACTTTAAGAACGGTTAATTTATTAATCTTTAACGTTACCATAATTCAAAGCTGCTATTATTTCAACCTTAAAACGGTGTAATATTCAAGCTTAAAATTAGCTATTAAATATTAATTTAAGGCTGAAACAAGCAATCACTGGTACAAATATATGCATAAAAAATTAAAAAAAAAAGTTTGAAATTTCAAACTTATAAATTATTGAAATTTCAAACATGGAGAATAATTGAAATTCAAACCTGAATAATAGTTGAAATTTCAAACCTGAATAATAGTTGAAATTTCAAACCTGAATAATAGTTGAAATTTCAAACCTGAATAATAATTGAAATTTCAAACCTGAATAATAGTTGAAATTTCAAACCTGAATAATAATTGAAATTTCAAACCTGAATAATAATTGAAATTTCAAACCTGAATAATGACTGAAATTTCGAACATGAAAAAAGATTGAAAGTTACAACATGAAAAATGATTGAAATCTCAAGCTTTAAAGTATTCTTTTTTCCATCTATATTTCAAACTTGAAAAATAATTGAAATTTCTATCTTGAAAAATGCTTACTTTTAGCATGAAAATTCAATCCTTCTTTATACATGATTCAAGATCGCCGTGGTACAACTATACACATTAAATACTGCTAAACTACCGTAATTTTCAAGTTTGATTCAGGTTTATCAAGCTTGAGCGCTTAAGTTTGATTCAATCTTTTTTCAATCTTTCTGTGCTATCTGGGCTATTATCTTCTATCTACAGAGGTTATCGATTATTATAACAACAAAACAACTTGTTAAAAAGTATTGGTCTCTCAAAGCTGCCAATATTAAAACCCAATTACACTATTTACTCAAAAAAACTTCCTCCTGGAAAATCCTTAGCTTCCATTAAAAACACGTCCCACAGTGTAAAGATAAAAGAAGAGCGTAGAGAATCCACAGGCACTTCGAAGGATTCTAGTGGGAGAACCCATTAAAAGCGTTTACTTTGCTGAGTGAGCCGACACAACAGCAGCAGCGACCCGTTAAAAGCAAATCAGGATAATCTGATAATGAAAGAAGAGAGGGACTGCTCTCTTTTACAGAGAAATGAGCGCTAACACGATAGACTGCTATGGCCTTTATTTAGGAGATAGGTTTTGTCACAGTAATGCACTTTGTTTCGTGAAGTAAAGGGAAAGCACACAGGTTAGGGGAGAGAGAATTTGATGGGAGAGGTTTTTTTTTCGTGGGTGGTTAAATGGTTTAGACTAGATAAAATCGATGTTCAGTTGAATAGGAGATGTTTTCTAAAAGCAAATTTCATCTTGTTTTTTAATAAATAAAAGTTTAGAACTTCTATGATGGGGCTCTGAATGGGTTTTTGTATGAAACTTTTAGTTTTATTCACAAGTTCCTTCGATAGAGTTTGCTAAGTTGCTATATTTCAGCGTGATTTCCAAGCACCCTTTTAATATTGATGAGGACTGTTATTAAAATTACATACTTATTGCAAACTTGTTGTTGTCAAAAAGTATTTTAAATACTTAAGAACTCTCTACTACACTACTTAAGAACACAGTATTTACAATACTAAAGAACACTACAGCTAATATACTAGTATTATTTATTTAGCATCCTATTAATACTAGCATATCATATTCTTAATAGTAATACCATTAGTGTTAAGAATAGAATGCTAAATAAATGATAGTTATGTAATTTTAAAAGGAACTGATCTTCTAATCTCAAAATCTCCCGCATATTTAACATTTTAAACTTTTCTTTTACTTTGTGGCATTTATTTCGAATTATGAATGCAATTTTGTTCTCTAACTAAATATCTTAGTTTCTTGTCATTTTGCAAACGAATTAAAACCATATCTTATGATTTACATTGCTATTTTAATCTCCAATAACTCGATAAGAATAAAATCAGTGTGGGACTCCATATTTTATCTTTCGCATTTTCCCATGGAAACTACTTTTATATGTACTTTCGAAAACATGCTGTCTACCTGTCAAAATTCGTGAACATAAAAAATTTCGGAATAGAAAGAAAGAAGGGAACTTTCGCATAAAGTGGGAACTTGATAAATAATTTATGAGCTCTATTGAAAATAGCAATATGCGTCAGGCGCTGTTGCATAGCTCTTCAGTGTATCGTACCGCTTACGCTTATTTGGAAGTTCTTTGAATTTTTTTTATCTCGCTCCTCTTCAATATGTTCTGACCTTGTATTTTCTGGCACATCACTTAGTCGACACGGTTCTGGGGAATTGAAAAGTTACAGTTAAGCGAGACGTTGGTTATTGGAGAGTTGCACTTTTTAAAAATTGGCAGTCGAAATTTCTGAGAAGAAGAGGGGTAAACGCATTTGTTCCGAATATATATCGCAATCAAGTTGCCATTGTAAAAAGCTTCAAGTTACGCTGAAAGGAAATGTTATTATGAGTATTACCGTATCTTACAGTAGTAAAATACATTTCTGCTTTAAAGCTAATATTTTTATAATACTACTTTAAAATAAACATTTATACTTGATTAGAAATAGAACACAATTTTAATCCAATAAAAGTAATCATAATGGAATAAATTTGTTTAAGCAAAATAAATTTTTATTGTATTTTATAAATGGTTCGAGAGGGAAATGTCTTTCTCTCTTTCTGCTCTTTTTTATGGAACAGGAAAAAATATAAAATCTACATAAAATGATGTTTTCATTCTTTTAGATTAAACCACATCACTGAAATTAAGTCCTAGAATATTTGAGATCATAAACATAGTATACCACTATAGTCTGTTCATTTAGAACTGGCGCCTGAGACGAAACGTATTAGAAGCAGTTACTATTGTAATTATCATCGAAAGCATTTTCTTCTGCAAAGACAAGGCAGCCGAAACAGAAGTAGTTAAAATACTGTAAAAAAAATCGGTCACTGAAGTTGTGTGATGGTTGTTATGAAGCATTATTGAGCGTTTTTGATCCTGTTTCAGGCGCCAATTCTAAATGAACAGACTATAGATCTTTGCCGTTCGAAATAATGATATTTTTTATAAGTATCGGAAAAAATACTGATTCTAAAATTGTGAATCATGCTTATATTTATGTCACAGGCCAACTTTTTGTCATTTGGTTTAAAATTTTTCCAAGAGTTATCACAGCCAAATTAATTAAGAAGGAAGAAGAGATGAAATGAAATTCGATACTACGAAATTGAAAATGAAAAGAGCTATTATTTTTGTTTTGAACTTGCATGTCCCCCCTTCGAACGCTTTTTAAACAATTCCGATAAAACTGGTAGTAATTTTATCAATTCCAAAATGTTTCTTGGAACTAATAACTGATTTTGACGAAATGAATATTTCTTTCTTATACGTATGGGTAGTAATTTATCGAATTTATCGAATTATGAAAACTTGTTTTGTGGATGGGGAATTTCATTTCCTAAAATATAGATTTAAAACAATTTGTGTGAATTCGACATGTTTAGTTTTGGCTATTAGAAACACCCAGCAAACTCTCAGATCAACTGAAAATATTTACAATAAAATTTCAGTTATTTAAAATATCTCAAATTCAAATAAAATTTATTAGAAACAACAAGAAAGAAAAAAAAGTACAAAATACAAACAATAAAAATACAAAAACATATGACAGGGGAACAAATAAACACACATTGATCATACAATTTATTCATCTCAAAGGAGCAACTGCTCGTCCATGGGGTAACGGATTAAATAAAAATAAATATAAGATCAAAGACAATGGATAGGGGTACCTATAGGGGAAAATTTTTCTTATAATATGAACAAAAAAAGAAGAAAGAAGAAGGAAAAAAAAAGAAAGAAACTGCTGGGGGCTGGCGAAATTTTTTATGATATTATTAATTTAAAAAAGTATGTACCTGACAAATTATAAAATAGAGCCTCGATATTATTTTGATCAAAAATGAAGGAAATGCAAAGTTTTTTTAAAGGAATTAATATCGGATGGTCTGTATCCTATATCTACTGTATTATATCTACATTTGAACATTAATTTAAAAGTTTCCAGTTTGTTTACACAGCAACAGCTTTCCCTGAGTCACGAAACCTGTTAGAATGAATTAAGGTGAAACACGATCCAATTCCCTTCCATCCCAGAAAGATGCGCCCTGCAGCTCATTTAGCTTTCTCAGCACATTCCCGACGTCGTTTCCCTAATTCTATTTCTACGAGCTTCCTCTTCTTCTTACGCTCATTAGGTAAATGCGATTGGCACGAGCTTAGGCTGGCTCGCCAGATCATTCGTGACTTATTTCGCCTTTATTGTTTCCTTCATTAAGCTGCTGCTGCATCGCGAGATACAGAGATGGGAGAAAAAAATTGAATTGTTGATTGCAGCTTCGTGGCCTTAGGAGTTGGTTGGTTGGTTGCTTGATTGGTTAGGAGGAAATTGTAGCGCATGGTAACGTTACTTGGAGTTGTTCGAAATTTAGTGTAGAGGGATTGGTTTAATTTTTTTCTCGAAGTTAGATGATGGTTCATCACGTAAATAAATTGTTTATTGTTGGTGTATTTAGTTTATACTAGTCTGCAACGTTTCTTGACCCTATGACGTCACTACACGGAAGGAAAAACTGAGTAAACAGAAAGTATGTTGGGTTGCTAGGAGGAGTTTCGGTACGCAAATCGTGATAAAAAAGACGCTATATAGGTATACACGAGTTTAACAAACTAATAAAATTTCTAAATTGACGTTCTTAATTCACTCAGCCGCTGGGAACTACTTTCTTTGTTTTGTTTCAAAGCTCAAGTAACTTTGCAGTCTAGTATTGTCATTATATTTGGACAATTTGAAAATAATATTTATAAAGTTTATTGAATTAGAGCACACAATATCAGAATGACTTTAGTATAATTCAAGAGGGGTGTAATCCAATTACAGATGGAAAATAAGTTTTGTCATTGTAAAAATGTTTTTTTTTTTTAAATTTAATTTACTCTTTCTGTTTCCTCAAGAAGGAGTTGTACCAACTTATAACTTTCAAATTGATTTTAATTAATTGATAAATCAATTCATTCAATCATCATCAATTCATCAATTCATAAATTAATGAATTGATAAATCAATTCATGTATATAAATTTTAAAATCCTATAATGTGCTAATTAATCAACTACTATTTACCTTTATTATCCAAAAAAATGAAATAAAAAAAAACAACCCACTAACAAAGTGTAAGTAAAAGTATACAATATACATGTTATACTTTTTATACGTGTAATCATTATTTTAAAAATCATTAAGGAAGGCTTTTAAATAGACCTCCAGTAGTACCAAGCAAATAATTTGGTCGTGCACTTTAAATCAAACTGAACTCACCTTTCATTGGAAGGAAGAGTGATTATAAACTCAGTGAGGGCATCTGTGTAACACGAGTAGAGGAGACTTATGCTCCCATCAACTCGAGTTTCTGTGCCTCTCTAAAGTTTAATCTACCTCATTTTTCGAGGTGGAAAAATTTCATGTTACGTGGGATAAATATTCTTGAAAGCTCCGTTTTCCCTTGAGTGGTATATGCCAGGATTTTCTGAAGGGGGAAAGTTCCGGAATTCTTGTACGAGCTCAGTTATATATTTTAGAGATTTAACTCTCTGGCGTACAACTCTGATGGGAGTTTAAGTCTTTGAAGAGGAAAAACGTATTTTTTTTTTTTGCTATGGCTACATTTTATTTCTTTTTCTAGATGCTCCGCAATTTTCTCGTGTGGGAAAATATTACTCATCTTATATCACCTTATATGATCTTATGTGTTCAATTAAAAATATAAAAGAATGTGACCCTATCCTTATGATTATTGTTTTCTGTCCTTATATAAAATTTATGTCTACTTTGAACTTAAATAAAACATAAATGCTGTACACTCAACTCCCTAAGATTACTTAAAAAAAAAAAAGGTTTAATGTGTAAAATACAAGGAAATAAAGGTTAGAAAGGGGTATAGTGTGTGTTAGGCTTAATAATTATGGGGTGTGGTATGAACGTTAAAAATTTCGCACCTTTACGAATTAAAAAAAAATAAATAAATACTAAATTATCTATTTCATAGAAACTTGCTCACTTTTTATAAAATAGAGTATCCTCTTGAAAAAAAAGGTATATATATGTATTCTAAATCTTATTTCTACTGAATAAATTTGTTTAGCTAAAATTCTGTGTCATGCAATTGATAACTAGGCCCACATTTAAATACATTATACTTCAGGTAAAATATAACTATTTTCTAATGTATTCTTTGAAATTATGCACATTTAAATGAATTTAAAAAATATTACTACACCTACTTATTTGGTAAACTTGTGCACTTTTTTTGTTAATAAAAATACCAATATATTTCTGAAAGTATCTTCCACTTGTAAACCAACTTTCCTTCTGATCAAAATGTCGAAAATTTATTTTCTTATCATGAATTGCACGACTTGTAAAGAAAATTTTATAAAATGTTTCTCTTCGAAGCAATCAATATTTACGTCAATTGATATTTAATAGAAAAAAAAAACTGGGTGAACAGAGGAAAACCTTTTAGAAATTATCCCTAAGTTCTCTTGAAAGAATAAACCATTTTTCTGACATGAAAGCAATTTATAAAAATGGTCTTTGTAAGTGACAAATAATAGCAGAGATATTTTGCTACCGTTATCGCTTTAAAAAGATATTTTTCATCAGGTTGGTGGGTCATTTCGTTCATCAGTTCCGAGTTTTCCATGAAACGTTTTACTTTATTTTGATTTTTCTCTCTTCCACTCATGCTCAGACACATTTGGCGATCTTTTTGGAAAAAAACATACTTTTAAGTATTTCATTTCACAAATATTTATATTAAGTCAATTCATTTTTTATTTACATCGTTCAATATCAATATTAGATCGAGGCAATCATTGCAAATTTTGTGAGATCAAGCATTACCAATCTTTAGAACGTAGTTAGTATCTAGTTCATTTATATTGTAAAGTTTCAGAAATATAATTTTAGTTATAACATGTTTAAACTGTAATAACTTCTTTCCACTTTCCCAACGTCTGACAGCTAAAGTAATCTAATAAAAATTTCTGATACAGAGGAATCAACAAATCCTCTGTTATCCTAAATCTATGATCTTGTTATCCTAAAACTTCTCAATCATATAAAAATGATAGATGAACAACGTAACATAGTGTGGGGTATTCATTCCGTACGTTCTTTCAAATTCAAACTGTGTCTTTAAGGAAAAAGTAAATAGATAAGGCTATAATATCAACTTTCAATGTAAAGAACCTAGAAAGTATCTTTTTTTCATTAAGTATTATTCAAAAGGTACTAAAATAAAAGTTTATATTTCCTAATAATAGTATCTAGGGCTAAAAGTCAAATCCCAATCGTTTTCCCTAAAGAAACCTCCGGGATACCCAAGAAAGTTTATCTCCCTCAAAGAAAAGTTTCTTTTTCCTTAACGTTCAATGCACCCGTCAAAAAGAGGAAGCGGATCGAGTCTTTTTGTGACATCCAGAATCGATTATTCTGCAGCAGTTGTTTCCGAGCGAATCAAAGAGAATAATAATATGAACTCGATGCTTGAGAGGGATCGCGTGAATTTTGAAAGGAATCGAATTACAAGTAACGGCTCTGAAGAACGAATATTTTTGTTTGGGAGGAGGAATGTGTGACTCTGGGATTTTGTTTGAAAGAATAAAATGCGGGAGGGGAGATAGGGATCAATGAAGAGTTACATTAGAATAAGGAGAAGTTCGATTTTGGAATATCTTTAGAGAAATTTTTTATTTCAGTTCGAGTGTCTGAGTTTCAAATATCGTAAGAATTTTCGATACTGTGTGTTTGAATGTTTTGTTTGAACAGTTTTATCTTATTTTTTTTTTTCAAAGAATTTCGATATTAGCTTTGACGTTGGGAGAATATTTGAACACTTTGATAATATTAATGTTAGCTAGTGTTATCAAAGGATCGCGTATTTTATTGTTTTCTTTTTCATTCATTCTTTATTGAAAATTGGAGTCACAATAATGCACCATAAGTATTTGACATTGAGAAACTTGCCAAAATATTAAAATATTTGGTACTTAAGGATTATGACTTTATTAGCAAGGTTTTACATATTACATATAAAAATATGGCAAAAATTAAAAGCACAACTGCTAAATGAGATATTATAAAGCTTTCTTATTTTGACACTCGACAATTTTTAGCCATTTATCACAAAACCTGGAGTTTGCTGCCGGCTAAATCCTTAACTACAAAAGATTTTTATTTAGAATTTAACTTAATACGTTTGAGGACATTTAACCTTTTGCAAATATTGCCAAATAAGGGATTTTTTTTCAAAAGTTTCATATAAAGTTGAAAACCGCTATTTAAAATCTAAGTGTAAGTCCCCTTTTGAGATTTTCTGTGCAAATAATAGTATCATCAGGCAAATAATTTTGTCTTATTAATAGAGATACTGTATTACTATATTCATAAACCCATTTCATAACTATAAATAATGTTGTTTTTATTATTTGTTTTATACTTATGTTTAATATTTTGGCAATGATTTTCTAATAAACTTACTGATAACGATTCCCTAATTTGTATGTTATAAAATTCGTGTAATATTTAAAGGAATTTCAAAACATAAGTAAAAACTTATGGAATCATTTCTGCACATTAGTAGGTACATTGTTATTTTTGTTCTCACTTATATCGTAGAAAAAGAGAGACAAAAAGGAGGTTTACTCTTAATAGCTATAGATTGAATAAAAGTAGAGTCCCCATGAATACGGCTTTGTTATTATTTTTGTTCATTTAACTTACTTTTGGTAATTTCTTATAATGAAATTTGATTGCACTAATAGTTTCGTTAGATAATAATTGAAAGAGTTGACACAATCATTGATGATGGAAAATTAATAAGTTAACCAAACTTCTCTAAGACGAAATCGTTCTTAACTCCATTTAAAGGCTCTGCTTAAAAGCCGTAAAAACACACAGCAATATTGAGCTTTAAATTCCGGAGTCAGCGACCCACAGTCAAACTACATTCCTCATTCTCGATATCGGAATCCACTAACATCGAATCGAAAAGGGGGAAAAAAACGAACAACGAAACGAACGACCTTAATATCGACGGGGGCCTTCCGGTTTTACTGTCCCACTACTACCTACTTTCTGAAGGTGCTTAAAGATCAAGAAATGATCAACTACTTTAAAAACGACCTACAACAACGCCTCGCTCACCGTTGGCAGGCGGCCACGGCTCGTTGCCAAAACTCAAAGCATAAAAAAAACGAGAATTTCGACGAACGATTGTATGGTAATAAATATGGCAGGGAATAATGAGTTTAAAGGACTTCGTTGGGGTTGGGGAATCCGGTGATTTGGCTAAAATGTAGGCGGTTAATTCAGGACATTAGCCTTGATATTGAAATTTGTCATTAGCTTGATGTATGTAAGGAAGTGTTATTATTTAGAAATTATTTTTTTAGTTGGTTTAATGGTGAGAAAGAAAAATGAATAATGGTGTTTTGAGTTGGTTTAATGCGTCTAAAGAAAAAGGAATAACGGTTTTTATGCTTAAACTCCTTTTTAAGTTTCGTGAAAATTACTGCTCAATAAATCTGCTGACAACTTTTTTCTAACACGTCATTAATCAATTTCTAAAATATTTTCGTATTTGATATTGTTATATTATTCAATTTTAAGAGAATGTTAATTACTCTATGTTCATTCCCTTATTTTATTCATCTGTATTTCGATTACTCTTAATTTAATAATTTCAGTGAATCGATTTGATATTTCATTTTAAGAATTTTTAAACAATATGAATTTTAATTCCTATTCAAGTCTAGAAAAGTCATTACTAAAATCCGAAAATTGATTTATCTCAAGACATTTATTAATAATAAAATGTTTCAAAGCATACAGAGAGTGAATCATAAAAAATTGTGCGAGTGATCAGAGAGATCTCGGGGATACTATTAATATGAAGATATAAATCTCTAAACATTCCAAAGGCACTTTATCTCTTTATCTTTAGAAAATTACCCAATAACCACATGACCGAGAAGTTACACAAATTTATTATTGCAAAATATTCAAAACAATAAGAACACTCGGAAGATTAAATTTATATATTCTGCTCTGTGTATCCAAACCGAATAAAATCTCTATCAAACTTTTAGTTACCTCTTTCCTTAAGGGCTTCAGCTCTAATTAATCATTAGTTGTCTTCTTAAAAAAAAAGAAAGGTTTTCAATCTGAGCACAAGAATCACCAGTCTTTCTGGTTGGCACTTACAGACATTTGGGAGACACCTTTGTAGTGTTTATTCTGACCTGAGTAGAAAAGGGTGGGACTATCCTGATGTAACATTGAACCATGAGATGATCGCAAGACAACTGATTTTCAAAGACGTTTAGTGTGATGGATGATGTATAAAGATCGATTATTTAGTTATCTGATCGGCTGTTGTTTTGATCTAACGAGAAATTAACAAGTTTAGTTTATTTTATTGGTTTGCTCTAGAAAATTAAATATCCCCACCCCAAAGAGGACTTTTAGGTAATACATAAGGTATTAAAAAGTTAAACAATCTAACAAAAAAATATTTAAATCAACGGGTTTTTTTTTGGTAAATCCAAAGAACTCTAGTCTCAACATTTTTTTTAACGAAATTTGATGTTGCCAATGCCGTTTATTGGCGAGTAAGCAATTCAACTTCTATAGAACTGGGGTGCCAGAATTCACTATTTTATCGCCATTTTTGGTGTCCGAGGCCTGGTTTCTTTGGATGACCCTTTTATATTTTACAAAATCTTCATGAATTTTTTTGTATATGTTACGGGCAATGTGATAAATCCGGGCATTATTAATAATGCTCGGGCAATGTGATAAATTCAATGGAATTTATGAAATTTATCACTTTGCCCGCCTCCACTTCGGGCATTATTAATAATGCCCGATTAATCACTTTGCCCATAACATATACATTTTGAAATATACATTTAATGGAAATAAATGCTTAAAATTACAAACTTGGTTAAACTGGGCAGAAATTGCCATGTTATTCATTTTATTTTTATAGAAATAGCTTAACCTCATCACTATATTTTAAAATAGTCTCATGGAAAAAAAGTATTTATCGTTTCGTAAAAATATCAATTTAAATTTTCTTTGCAAAGAAAATTTTTTTTAAACTTAAATCAGTAGTAAAACCTAAAATCCTTAGATAGTAAGCGTTAATTTTGTTTGTAATTCAAAAGAAAGAAAATGTGAAACAAAGTTTGTTAATACTGTTTATTTAAAATGCTCAAGATGTGTAAATTCATCTTTCTAACAGGAAGTAAAACATGGTTCTAAAACCAGTATTCCAGTAGCATGACTTAACCGGACCATTACAGAAAGGACTAAAAATAAACTTCTAAAAATTGAAGCCAATGGAAAAATTAAAATTATTGCAAAAGTTCTATTGGAAGTATACAGTGTGAAACGGTGATATAAAGGTCAATCATAGCTCTCTCAAATGCTTGACCTGAGTATGAGTATATCTAATTAGCTCAACAGTTTCCAAAAGAGAATCCTCATAGCTTTCCAAAGAATAATGCAAAAGATCTCTCACCTTCAAGAATCTAACTGCAGTTTCAATGGAAACCGTACCTAACAAGCCTGTAAAACAAGCGAAATCCAAAGTGTTATCCAATTCAGAAATTAATAGGGACTTGCTTCTAAGCGACTTTTCACATGCAGTAACTCTAGATTTGAAGACATTAATAGCTTCAGTATTTCTAGTTCGCTGATATGTAGAATAATCACGATTGCTCATAGAACGCCTGCGTGCGGCTATAAACTTTTTGAAGATCCTTAACGCCAGGCGTATTCTATAGTCTAGCGATTTTATGAAGCCTTCAAACAAATGTATATCGTCTAAAGAGATTTCAAAGAGTGGTTTGAAATAAATGGGTGGCGATCTACCACTTCTCGAAGTTTCCAGATTGTAGACTAAATCAACTACACGACTCTCATGGACGACGCCTCTTGGTTGTACTACTTGTAAATCATCCGAAATAAATTTAAAAGCAGGTACGAATGTTTGGGCTCTTTTGCGATCCCGGATTCCTTCTTCGATGATCCTTAACCCCTCCTCAAATCCAAACGAAATTACTCTTTGGATGCAAGAATATGGCGATTCTTCGTCAGTGTTTGGTCTTTGGTTTTCCTGGATCATTTGGTACAGGCTCTGAGATGGTTCAATGCACGTCACCCTTAAGTTAGGATTTAAGGAGGCACCACCTTCAAATTCCAACATAGCGCCAATGCTCAGATCAATTGCTACGAGATTTGAATATGGGGAATTTTATGGGAAATGTTTTTGATCAATAGTTTGATGAGTTTAGAGGTATATGCTGCTCTTGGAAGAATCACTTCGTCTTCTTCTTGCCTATATTTTGGGTTGGGTTGTGGTTACATATATTTTCCGGTCTGTGTGCTTGATATCAAGGATCCGCCTTTTATAAACCTTCGTCAAGTAAGACAAACGGGCACACAGCTGGATCCTCAACATCTTTTCAGCTGTCCTTCCATTGTTCGTGCCCTACTCAAAATCGACCTTAATTGCAACATGGACACTTTGTACTCAGACAAGGCAGGGGACATTGCCAAGGCAGTGATTCACACCTTTGGTAGAATCTAAGTTCCTTCTACCTTTTAATAAGGCTTTCCTTAATGTGATTCATTCTGTATCCGTACTATTTGTATGTTATATTGTTTTTTTATTTGTTTAATTGTATGTATTTATATGGTTTCATTGAGTTATTTTATGTTTTATTGTGAGCTCGTGTGTTTTATTGATATTTGTATTTCTTTATCTGTATTCTGTATTCTCTTTTTGTTTATTTGTATTTGTAATTTATGCACTAAGTCATACACGACAACAACAACAACAAGTAAGACAAACACAAGAGAATTTTTACTGACAAACAGAGAGAGAAAGTACACCCAGGGAAAGGCCGGAATCGAACTTAAGATGATTCCTCCAAAAAGAAGATTGAAACTGATAAGTCTAGAGTGGTGCATGTAAACGGGGCCTTTATAAGCCTTTACCAGGGTCCTATCCAAGGGGGAGGGGGTTTAGGGGTTCAACACCCCACTGAAATTCTGACATCAATTTTTTTGCTGTATTTTAATCTTGAAAATTCTGTAGCTTATACTTAGTTCCTTTTCAGGTGTAACCCAAATGGTCTTAAATAGGTTATAACACTACTTTTAAGTGGGAAATTTAAAAATAGCTTTAAGGGCTCTTAATCCCACAGAAATGTTACACCTATTTGTATACTATTTTCCTTGGAAAATTCCTTTGCTTGCATGGAGTAGTTCTGTTTGGGTCCCAAAATGAGCTAAAACATTACTTTGAGGGGCAAATTTTGAAAAATCGTTTAAATAGAGGACCCCTAAACCCCCAATTTTAACTAAAGGTTAATATTGGGTACAAAATTTTGACATTAAGTACACAAAATTTCAAATCTTTCGTATTAGTACTCTAGAACTTAACATGTAACGTACTAATAGGGGAACATTTCCAGCCTGAAATTAATGCAGAGTTAACCCCCTCCGATATAAAAGTCAATTTACGGCCATTCTTGGCCTTTACCCAATTTCTGCAAACGAAACTCAATCAGACTAACTCGAACCTTCACAACCCACCATTGTAGCACGAAACCTAAGCTTTCGCCAAACAACGCGAAATGCACGACTCCTATAAAACATCGTTTCCACTACATCAATCCGACGCGTTCGTTGCGGCCCTGACGTACGGCGGCTACGCCCCTGGGCCATTTTCTGGGGCTAAATGGGCCTTGTCGGGCGCTGGTGATTTTGAACGGTTTGTTGCAAAATGAATGGGCCTGCACTTGGAAAGAGCGTTTTATGTGTGTGGATAGTCTTTATCGATGGGAGAAAATTACTGCCGAAGTTTTACGATGGGCCCTTTATTTTTCGGTCTTGTAAATTTTCACTCGAAGTTGTGCATCACTTGGTTCGGATGGCCACGATAAATTGAAAGGGACATTTAGCGACAGTATTATACTGAATTAGTAAAGAAGTATACTGAAATCAGTAGAGACCTCTCATGTTACGAGTATAAGGAGATACGAATATTGCCAAAGGAGCATACATTTTTAGAAATATAATTTAGTATTTTAATAAACAGCCATTTTTTAAAACTTTTTTGTATTAAACATCAGTTTTCATATAAGCAAAATTATCTATCTGTCGTTTGTAAAAGCTATTGTTTTGCCTTCTTTTACTTTATAAGCATTACTCCAAAAGAATTCGTCGCTCAGGGCGCATCGTGACATAATAAATTTTCTAAACTTTTCAGAAGACGAAAACAAAAAAAAAATAGCTAGCGCTCTTTCATACGATTACGTATACTTCCATGAATGGCTCGATAACAAAACTTGCAGTAAATAGCAGCCATTCAAGGGATTTTTTCCCCATAAAACCATTTATTTCAGGTGAACTGGATTAAATTTTGAATAAATAATAATGATGGGCATAACTTAATGTAACCGAAAATTTAATTATGTTATGATTCACCTGAATATTACAAAACTTTAACTTTTCCTTTATTTTAGGCAATAACTCTCAAATCATAGCCTGCTTATATCAAATCAGTTAGAAGCTTTGGTATTCTATTGTTTTTGTTAAGGTAAGATATCCCATGCATTTCATTTGAAACATATGATAAAATGTATGAGTTGATGAAGGAAGTTGTTACCAACTTACTTTTTTAATGATATCTTAATGTGTTTAACTGTTCATATAAAATGTACAATTGTACAGTGCATACAGGCTGAGTCTAACAGCTTGTAAAGAAAATTCATATCAGAAATGGCTTCCCTGCAATAAATGAGTTCTAAAGGAAAAACAACTTTTACAGATCGTGATGCTTTACCGGAAAGAAAAGAGTAACCTTTCCCTTTAACTAGTCTAATAACTTAAATAAACTTTCAAGTGTCTTTGAGTAAAACATTAGATGAAACAGCTAAAAAATAACATTAAATAAGAAGAATAAAATTGGATGGCAAAATTTTCTACTTGTATTAAAAGTACAAAATTCGTTCTTGATTGGCTAGTTAGTATTGGAAATTAAATTATTCTTACTACCTCGTATTAGAATAATTTATTATTTTTATCATTCTTATTCCCTTTAAATTCAAACAATAACATTTTGAGAAAAGTTCGTTTTTTATATTCTTATCTATTTAAATTACCGATCTTTTTTAAAAAAAAATGAGTGATTCAATTGAAAATTGGTAATGAGAAACAACAAATTTTGAAAAGTAAATACATGCTGTTATGCACACAACAGTATTTAAGTGCACTTCTATGGATATTTTGAAAAAGCTTTTGAATATTTTCTTCTGAAGCAAATAACCATGAAATCATCAGATGAGAGTACTTGAACCGATTTCTTTCAACCCAAATATTTGCGTTTACTAAATCCATTTCCATTGTCTACTTAAACAAAGCAAATATTTCAACACCACTGATATATTTATAATTGGAATCACAGTAAAACAAATACTGTAAAGCGCCTCCCGAAAAGCTTATTTCAAAATTAAACAGACCCCTTACTTCAAAGATTAAACCATCGATTTTTCGAGAAATGAAACATGTATCATCTGGAAAAGAGACATTTATCGTTTCCTCAAGAAAAAAAACCCTTCTACACACCGATACATCAATTTACTACCTCTCTAAATCCCCACCGTGCTCACCGATACAAAACTAATTTCCAAAACTAATAATTCCTCCCGAAACATAACAATGGGGATTCGCTGCACACATAAAATGTGAAAGAACCCTCTTCCATTGTGTTACCCACAGTTCAGTAATTCCCGCTTTTGTACTGCTCAATAATTACTTCCTGCACCAGCTGCGCAGTAAATAGCCTCGGACTAACAGTCCAACATTTTTACGATGGAATAAAACTCGGAATGAGACACTTTCTGTCGTGGCAACACTTATTAAGGGTTTCTCGGGATAAAGCGATTTTGGACCTTGTTTATGGGGAAGTTGAAGAAAAATTGAATCGTTTGTTGAAAATGAAATGCCTAGCTATTTGCTTTTGGAATCGGATTGATGTATGTAAAATTTAGTTTCAGTTCCAGGGTGAAATTATATCACATCAAAGAAAATGTTTGATTAAAATAGTATCGGTTTGTAATTTTACTTGTAGATTTAAGTGAATCTATATTGCATGTTCTAACAAAAGACGTTTAAAGACGTTTTATAAAGTATTTTTTTAGAGGGTAAGAGAGAGGGTAGAGGGTTTAGAGGGTATTTCAACAAGGTAGAAATAAAATTGGATTTAAATTAATCTTAGTCTTTATTTATGTTATGCAAATTCTGGAAGTGTGATAATCTTCATAGAAGCCGAGGAATATTTACTTTAGGATTAAACACTTCAAAATGTCAGTTTTTCTTGATTATTGTAATTAAAACAAGAAATTAAGTCAAAAGAAATAAAGCTTCAAACTATCTCTATAAAACAACCAAAAGCCGTTATTTATATAGGTCTTTTAAATAAAATCGTTAGTTTAAAAAGAAATCCCTTACAAATAAATGTAAGTAATAAATGATTATCCCTATTTGAAGAAAATTTTATAAATAATAGTAGATTAATGAATATTAATTTTACACATTTTAAATGGTTTACTCTACTAAACCTTTATTTTTTTGTTATTTAAAATAATTTCAGATGAAAACAATAATTTCATAAGCAACAAAAAGAACAAATATTCACCTAAAACATGACAAACTCTCAATATAAAAGTGTTAATACCCCAGTCTTTATTTGTTGATATTTTCTATTTGAGCATGATAGTTTCTCTCTGTATTAAAAAAAAGTAACAGTCGCCGCCGCTGTTTCAGAAAATCTTCACTTTGACAATTTTGAATTGTCACTATGCAAAAACTATAAAACGGAAATTATTGCAATTTTGACCATTTGTAGACAAATGCATGAGGGTCCTTTTCGTTCCAATAGCTAATTAATGAGATAATTAGTTCTGGAATTATTTAATGTCAAAGTCGAAAATTATTTTTTTCTGCTGCGAGTTCGCCCCCAGCAAAATCTATTCGCAGCAGAAATATGATTTTTTGCAGCCGCATTCTCTTAGATGTGAAGTTTTGCACCTCGTCGCCCTTTTTTCGAATTTCGAATTAGTTTTGGAGTAATTAAGTTTTAAAGTTTCGAAATTTTTGACGGGTTTTCGGTTTTTTCGTTATAAAAGAAAAACTAATCACAGTAGAATTATGATATTTTAAACACACATACAATTATTTTTTATATAAATATTGGCGTTTTGTTTTTCAAAAAATTCTAATTAGTTTTAGAGTTATTAAGATTCAAAGTTTTAATTTTTTCTTCTCTTTCTGTTGCCGTTCACTAGAGAAACAGGCGAGTTTTATAATGAGTCTAATTTCTTTTATTTTCAACAATGTTTTTTCTACAAAATGGTTGATGATTATTAGTAGACTTGCTGGATATTTCTTAACATTTCGATTAAATTATTGATAAGCTAAAAAAGGAATGTATTTCAGCAATATTTTTGTTGTTAATTTAGGGGAATGATACGAATTAAATTATTTATAAGCAAGAGAGAGGTATTTTCGGTATTACAAGAGGGCTTAATTAAGTCGAGAAGAGTGTTAGGCTGGATTGTTGAGATGAATGAACAAGCGAGCTCTGCTCGCTAAGATCGCGAAGCGATCTGAAAAGAACTGCGAAGCAGTTACGGGGGTTGGTGAGCGATAGCGAGCAGGGGGCAGGCCCCCTAGTTTATTTAAAAAGTAATGAACTAGAAAGAATAGTTCATAATTTCACTTATGTTTATTGAGGCTGGAGTGTGAAGGAAGAAGCATTCTTTCAGTAGTTACTTTTAGTTTTATTTTTCTGCTCTCCGTTTATTGGCACTCTAGCGTCAAATTACAGATAATCTCATTTATCATTTGGAATCGGAAGATATGCATAATCTTAATTATATGATATTTCTCATGACATAAAGACGAAATAGAAGAAGGGTATAGGAATACATGAAACAGACATATAACAGAATATTTCATCAAATAGTAATAGAAAATTTGCTAAGCAAGCAGAGTAAGTAATTTTCCAAACTGATTCAAGATATTTTGACAAGATTATAAAAAGTATTTTACATGAATTAAATGCCCTTAAAATAAAACAGGCAATCTACAAATTTAAAGAACTATGTAGTATGATGTAAGAATTTGTTTTAATACGAAAAATTTGGGAAATTTTATGCAGAAAATATATATCTCCTTTTACCTGTACAGGTAAAAAGACAGAATAAGAATACTTGATTTTTAAAAGATAAAAAACAGGAAGCAAATCAGGAGAAACGACATTTAGATATAAATTATTTTGTATCAATGTGCCCCTCAAATCTTTCTGGAGGAAATAGCTACTAAAAATAATCTTGTTATTTTTGCGATAGAGAATTGATGTCCCCCTTATTGTAGAGATTTCCCCTTCATCTTTTCATAATGAATATTGCAAATAATAAATAATAAAAAAAGTAATCAAAGAAAATTTTTGTTCAATAAATTTAATGAAAATACTAATCCAATTACATCAAACGAAATAAAATTCCTTCCATTAAGAGTTTAAAAGGAAAATAATTGGAAAGATAAAAATATTCTGCCCGTATTTTAAATCGATTGCGTTTCTTCTATCAGTAAGAATCCGGGCACAAGTCAATTATTCTCAGAAGTAATACTAGTACAATTACGGAAAAACGATAAAGGCAATTTAAAAGTCCCTTAAAATGGAGAGCTAGTACTCAATAGCACAGAATAAAAGGAAGGAAAAGACGGAAATGTAATTAGTCATGTGAAGATTTCTGTAATAAATTATTCAGAACTTTCGAGCTGAGTGTAGTAAAAAAGGGTAATGCTAAGCATTTATTATTGTTTTGAAGAGTCTCTAGGGTCATTAATATTAAGAAATAGTTAAGCATATTATCGGTGTACTTTATTAATTTAAAATGAAGGGAGCATGAAGATTTAAGTGTTGTTCGCGAAAATTAAATTATGGAATATTTTGGAACATGAATAAGGAATATCAAACAATTAGCTCAACTAGAACCGTACCTATAATTTATTTACCAATTGACTTAGCACATATAAATGTTTTCGTCCCTTTATCTTTTAAGATGAGTAGTATAATATTTGTCATAACATTGGGTGTATAAGGTCATAGTACGCACAAAAATTGTTTTGGGCTGTAAAATTTAGAATTGAAAAGCCAGATCCTCAAAAATTTAGTGGATGTAAGTTTATTTACTCACATACTCCTCCCATACTCACATACATATTACCTCCTATACTGTTACTAACACAGGAAAAAAACGTTACGTACTCTTACCCTCCTTTCCCCATTATTGTGTTCCCCATTATTTCCCCATTATTATTGTATTTCCCCAGTATTTGGATGCTATATAGGGAGTTTGATGTGCACTCAAAATTAAATAATGAAATCTGGCGTGTTGTATTAGCATAGGTCGGTTTCAGCCTGCTAATATAGTATCAGGTTCTCGGATGCTGTTTTAGAAGACTTGCATTACATCGTTGTATTTTCATATCAAACTAGACTGCAACGTTACTTGACCCTGGAGAAATAAAACAAAGTAGTTCCCAGCGCTGTGTCTGAATTTTGAGTCTTTTTATCACGATTTGCGTACCTTAACTCCTCATAGCAACCCAACAAACTTTCTGTTTACTCAGTTTTTCTTCCCGCGTTGTGACGTAATAGGGTAAAAAAAATGCAGTCTAGTATAGTACTATTAAAAATCAATACTGTCATTATAAACTAGGGTTTACTAATTTTTCGCTTCCTTTTACGAAATTTAACTTAAATTTCTATAGGGGACATTACCCCCATTTAGTCACTTTAAAATTAAGTGAGCCACATTGAACCTGTGTCAAAACGGTTATATTCTATTCGTGCTCTTAAAAATCTACACACGTTTAACAGTTATCTTCACAACAATAAGAAAATCCCCATTTTTCCCCCACGACGTTTTCATCAAGCCCGTAAAGTTAAACCCAATTAAAACCACTCCCCCGTTTTCCCTCCGTCATAAGTTAAATCGATTCATTAAATGCGTGGAAACTCAGCAGCGGCGGGCATTATAACACTATATTTCCCCAGAAAAGATCCAGTTAGCGTAATTGCCCGCAGCAGGCCGGTTAATTAGATAACGTAATCTGCATGCGTCGATTCCTTTGTGGGCCGTTGGTCAGATGGCGGCTGTTGAGTAGTTTGAGACGTTATCGTCGGGTCGGGGACCTTTTGGAACAGGGTGTGTGTGTGGAAAGTTTTCGATACATTGGAAGGGGTGTGCTGTGCAATGGTGTGAAAGGAGGTTTGGTCGGATATGGGGAAGGATTGAGTTAACTTCCTGCATTGTAGTTGATTTCCATTAGTAGTTTCACTTCAAATCTAATTTAAAACTGGTTGAATAGACAGTAAAACGGAATAGAAATTACTGATTAGATTTTCGAACTATTGAAATAGAAGTGAAAGTAGGAATTTTTTTTATCATATTAAGTGTTAAATCTAGATCAGTACGTATATTTAATGGGTTCTGTATGGGGTCTCTTTCCCGTCATTTAAAAATTATAAACTTATTTTAATAGTAAATACCTTACTGGACTGGGAACACATTCCCAGTACCATGGCTCTTTCAAGCGACAAAAATTAACTATTCACTTAAAAATGAAGTTAACTATTCATTTAAAAATGAAGTTAACTATTCACTGAAAAATGAAGTTAACTACTCACTTAAAAATCTCATCATTCAATGAAATAATTGACAGTAGTTTAAAATTGTATAACTTTTTATTTTACAAATTTAAGATCCCAGGTGACTATAAACCTTTGTCGTTCATGTAATTTAATGAATAAATAAATAAAAAAAGAAGGTGGTTAAGAAAGATAATTTATATTTGTTGTAGTGCTTGCTATTTCCTATGATCATTTTTATTTTAGTTCTATGTCTGTTATTGTTTATGACATCTGAAACGGCACAGCTAAATTAGATTACTCGATAAACATTTCCTAGAAGAGAAGAGGTTCTTTAAAAAACTCATTTAAAGTAAAATTAAGGTAGTAATTAGGAGAGTTATTTTAGTTCCAATTTTTATTCTGCCTTTAGATTTTAACAAGTATTTTTATTTCTATCCTATTACTACGATAAATCTGAGTCAACTTTATTTAATTGGCAATTATATCCAAGGCCACAGGTACACATTCAGAGTACAGTTCCCATACATTTTAAAGCATGAAAAATTCCATTTATTGTTGATCGACAAGGAATATTTTCTCCACTGCAATTAACTCAATTTTGTCCACTAACGTAAATTAAATAAAAGTAACTGTAATTCAAAAGGAAAAAAATGGAAAAATAATTTTCAGATCCCTCATTATTTTAAATTTTTAAGGCAAAATTTTGTCCTCCTCCTTTCAAAGCAGAACTGTAAACTAGGCAAGATATAAAAAAAATGGAGTCATTACAATGTCTTTTGGGTATTGAAAGGAAGATTTGTATGTAAATTAATGAGCCCGGGTTGAAGTCCTCATTAGAGCCGACGTCTTTTCTAGTTGGTAGATGTTCTGAAGTCAAGAAATGAGAAATACGAATAACACTGGTGTTGTTACTTAAGGTACGAAGTGTTTTATGTATGTGTTTTAGTGTTAAACAGCATAGCTCATGGTGTTTAAAATATTCTCCCAAGTCAGTTATTTTCCTAAAATTCGTATGTGGTTTTGGATTATTGACTGGGGAATCGACATTTTAAAGGTATAAAATGTTTAGATATTTAGATCTTTTGGGTATGAAATTGACACTTAAATTCAGTATTGGAAGTCAAAATTCAAGGTATTGTATTCGTAAAAGAACATAATTTTAGAGTATAGATTCATAACAATATTAGTAGGTTTAACTTACCTATTAATTAAAAAAAATGAAAACAGATAACGCTATAAAATTTTATTATTGATTACAGATACTCACTAACGTTCACTACTTTCATTTGCTTAATAAGAGCACTTTTCTTAAAATTCGTTACTACTAAATAATACTTATCATGAAGCTTTGTTTTATTAAATGTATAATGTATATCCCTCACTTTAACAAGAAATTCACATGTGTATCTTAAGTTAAGTTAATCCAATTTTCATAATCGTTCCTAAAATTAATCTAGAATAGTCTCAAAATATAGGACATTCGTTTTTTTTCTTACAAAAGATGTGTCTCCAAAAAGGATGAATCAGCACAAAGAAACCCAACACAATAAAACGGCAACCATCCAGCGTACTCAATTTCAATCGACACAAGAGAGTTCGGCAACCGCATAATATCTGAGCAAAGCAGGGACTCTTAACCCACTTTATGCGACTCTCGTAAAAGGCCAAATGCTGGAAATAAACATCAATTAAGAGGGAGATATCGAAAGGATGGAAAAGTGCAGTTACAAGTGATGGCTGCATTCCACTCCTCTATCTTATATGCCTTGATATTCATTCTTCCACAATAGAGTGGGTGTGTATGCAAATGGAAATGCAGCTGGTTTCATTGAGTTTTATTAGAATTTTAGGCTATTTTCTGTGTTTTGTTGTTTTGTAAAACTGTTTTTGGATTTAAATGGGGTAAGGAATATCTGGACAAGATTATAGTTATTTGATATCCAATTTTTATGATTTGATAAGGACGATGTATTTATGTTGGGGGGGGGGAGGTAAAGAGTTTTTGTTCATAAAAATTTATTTAACCTTCCAGCGGGCGCGCGTATCTGAGAAATACACTCGAGATGGATTTGGTTGTATAAATTTCGTTTAGAAGGCGATTCGAAATCCTGTCCTTAGCTATTCCATGCACTTTATTTCAGCTACTTCCAGTCTTCGTCTAAAGTTCTAACAGTTAATAGGTCTCTGTAAATCTGCTGTTTGTATTTTAGAGATACGCGCGACCGTTCAAGGAAGTTTTTAGTATTTTTGAATTTTTTAGTAATTAGAAAAAAAATATTTTTGTGTTTTGGTCCTAAACATTGTAATTTAATATATTTTCAGTTGTTTTCATATGTAGCTTCAGTAATAGTTCAGCTAAAATATAAGTAATTGATTTCACACCTTTCAGGTTACTTCATATTTTAATAGTGCTGTTATGTTGTTTTTGTGTTTTATAATTACTCTTGATCTGCTCTTTTTGAAATAATATTGATTTAAATAAGACATACTTATTAACCATTTACTGATTAGAACTTTGTTTTAAAATTACATGCTTGAAAATTTACATTTTACAATCGTGTATCTAAGAGATACGCGCGCCCTTTCGTGTTGGTATAGAGAGCGCGCCTGCTGGAAGGTTAATTTTTCTCATATATGGAAAAATAGATTGATGAATGTATCATTATTTGATATTGACTTAGCAATGTAAGTTTACGAAAAAAAAAAAGAAACTGAACTCAGTCTTTAGATGAAAGCATTTATCTTCTTTATTTATCGTAACAAATTAACTGTTGAGTTAGAACTTTTTTTGATTTTTAGACTGATTTTTCGACATTCCAACAACAGTCCAACAAATTTCTATTTATTTTCACTATTTTTTTCTTCTTTTCCACCTAATCACTTCATGAGCATATTTTTTTTGATACTCAGACTCCTAAAACTTTTAAAATACTACTACAAAAGATATGGCCTTATGGGAATAAATATTAAGTACCAATGTAGTAATTCTCACCATAAAACTAAACTCATATGGGGAAAAAAAAATCTGACATACTTTTGACTATAAAACATCTTAATGCTACACTTTTTCCTTATCTTCTAAAATATCACACTGTAATATGGAAGAATTAATATTGTTATATAAATAAACCATTAAACTATTAATTATATTAAACTAAATACTAAAAAAAAGTCCTACCACATCATTTACAAGAATACCATATACACGTACTATAACTTTCCAACTAATGCCAGAAATAGATCTCACAGCAAACCATTTCTATAGAAAGTCTCATTCAAAAGACATCCATGAAAGCAGAATTCCGCCACATTCCCCTATTGCAATACTGTCAGCATCGCATCCATTCCCCTGTCGTCTATTCCAGACCCCATGCAATAGAGGACAATATCCCAGCAGGGGTTGGAACATGTCATAAGACGCTCTCTCCAACCACCCTGTCTTTGATGAATGCGAAATCGATACAAGGATAGATTTCCCACCAGTTATCACCTCTCTCCAGTGGTTCACACACAGGACTCGTATTGATTAACCCGACTCTTTCGAGATGATAGTTTTGGCGGGGGGGGGGTAGATAGCTGTCCTTGTTTAGAGTTTTGAGATTGGATGGAGAAATACTATTGGTTTTTGGAGATGTGACTTCTGAGAAGTATTAAATGATGACAGTTTGTTTGATGGCATTTACTGTAAGATGAGTCGTGATTTGAGGATTAAGGTGAAGTTATTTTTGTTGCGTAAAATATTTTTGTTCTTAAAGTTTCTTGTTGGCTAGATGAAAAGTGGTATTTTTTTACTAATGCATTTTCTCTCCCTGTGTCCTATCAAAAGAGAAATATTTTCCTATTCATTATAATAAGTTCAAAATTTAAAAAAAAATTTACCCTTGTCCTTTCTTAACTATAGAAGTGGAAATAATATTGATATTACTATTTTAAGGATTTCTTACCAAATTTAGCTAATGGGTCATTATAGATATAATGTTTTCAACGCAAATGTATCTTACATTTGCGAAGAAACTCAGTGAACCGTAGAATAAGACAGGAGTCTCCTGATTGGTAGGAAAAACAACTCTCATATGTTTCCTTGTGAAGAAAAAAAACTTAAGTATCTGGATAGCAGCTGAAATTTAAAAAACAAAGTTATAAAAATATCTTTTAAGTGTGTTCATTAAAGAAGTAGAATAAACTCCAAAGTTCCTATATCCGAAGTTTAGTATCCTGGCACAATCTAAATTGTTAAAATCACAATTAAAACATACTTAGGTATCCAACGTCAGTAAACTTGAAACTATTTTTCTCGCTTTTTATTTTTTATCATTAACATAACTTTAAATTTCCATTTCTGAGCACATTTAATGTCAATAAAAAGTAAAAGTTCCTGAATTACTGAATAATAATAGTGAAAATATATAATTTAAAACACAATACCTTACATATTTAAAAGTATGTCCATTGTATAGAAAAAAATTGAAAACATTAGTGTGCTTACTCTTGCATTAAGATTCTATTCCCTAGAAATGCTTAATCTTTCGAATTAGGTATTAATTACATTTATAAACATTGTAATAATATGGTCCTCAAGGGATATGTAACTCCAATAAAGTACTCCATAACGAATCTCGTAATCCGATCTTAAGGCATGACTTGAGTTCATATAATTTGTAATAAGGTTTATTAACAATCGAAATTATAAGGGTTATGCATTGTTTAGAATGGATTTAGCTTTAGGCATTTGAGGATGGCTATAGATAAAGGATCTGCTATTTAGGTTAGAATTACCAAAAGTGGATGATTAAAAATCTTAATTTGAAAAGGAATTAATTTTTTTAGGTCGGATACCCTCATTCAGGATAATAGTGGAGTCATTAATGTCTTGCACAGAAAAGCGTTTGACAGAAGCTTAGTGAGTAGTATAATTCAGTTAGTAATGACGTATTCATTAACGGGGTAACGAATGTTTATTTTTTCCCGAATTCCATGCAGGGGATGTGTATGACGTTATGAATGCAAGAGGGCCGTCTTAAAAAAATATGTAAATGGCAATCTAAAAATGTTATCTGAATTTCCCTGGAAGAAATTGTTTAAAATATCTAGTTTTTTTATGGAAGAGCTACCAAAAAAATATCTAAATCCATATAGAAAATAGAGTTTATGACATCATAACAAAAATGGATATTTTTACGAAACATACATAATTTGGTCATGTAATATTTCAAAAAGATGCCAATTTCAAAGTAAATGTAATGAAAATAGTTCATAAAATTAATTGTAATTTTGAAAAACAAGAAAGGAAATTTCATAGTTCGTCATAAGTAATTTTTAGTTTTTTTGCTTTAAAATTTTTAACTGGGAATTATTACACTTATTAAATGTAATAAAGTTATTTAAAAAAATTAAACAAAAGAAATAAAAGTTGCTTTTGTTTGGATGAATGGCAGGTATGATACCTTAATATTAGGATAGAAGCATCTAACTTTCTCTGTCTCCTTCTCACAATTTAATCACCCAAATATAATATAACGAGGACTATCCTTCTTTTATATTAAAAATGAGGATTAATTATTGAAGGGTGTTTAGGAAAAATAATGAACTATTATGTTAATATACTAAGTGATTTCTAAACTGAAAATACGAAATTAGGATTTACTTATTTCTAACCAATGAAATTGATCCAAGGAGATTAAAAGCTATTACGTGGGAACGTGGTTAACAGAAACTTTTTATGCTCATGGTTTACAAGTTGGTTCATTAATTCATGATCTTAAAAGAATATTCACATGAAAAAGTCATATTTATCTAAAAGAAAAGAAATGATTAAGAAGATAAAAACAACTCTACTGATGTAAGTATAGTTAAGCATAGCAATTAGAAAAGAACAAACAAGCTAAATTAAAATATTGATGTAATTATTCGTGGGATATCTTATTATTATTTTGTGTGTGATTCGTATAATATCTTTGTGATTTTCTAGGTAAATTATATGTGAAGATTTTAACCAAATATTTTTTTAAACTCGAAAATTTTAAGAGTCTAATGTTTAGAACTACTTTTAGATTAGTTATCAGCCATACATGATTTTTACGAGGCTTAGACTGGCGCAGTTTGTATTTTTACTACATTACTTTATAGTTTAAACGCATCATACAGTATCAATAGCATCCTAAAACACGATCACCTACAGCAAATTTATCCTAAATCACAAACATATTCTCCCATTCCAGAAAACGATCCGAATTATTCCAAACATTCCACCAGCGACTGCCAGAAACCCACCGCCGACAGGGATCAACATCTCAACCCAACTCATTTCCCCCACGTGCAATTGAATCCCATTGCCTTCGGACAAACAGCGATCCCAATGCAAATTACTGGGCCGTAATGCTCAACAGTGGACAGGCTCACAGACTTGGGGCTTGCTGACTCTGAGAGCTAGAGAGAGAATCGATGTTGTTAATGATCTGGTGGCAGCAGGAAGGGAAAATCCAGGTGCAGGCCAGGTGGGTTAAATTTCCTTGTGTCTACTGCTTGGAGATTTCCCACGAATGTTAAGAGGAGAGTTGGAAGTGGAAAGAGACTGTGGGTTGTAAGGGATGTTTAGAGTTTAAAGCTTTGTTGACTTTTAGAATACTTTTTACTGCCGTGTTCGTCAAAACACAAAAAGTGGTTGGGAGGATTGGTATGCAAGTTATATATTTAGTTTGATAAAGCGTATGAGTTGGTTCACAGAGTTTTAGTTTGGACTAACAGTTTCAATTTTCCAAAGCAAAATTATTTGTACGAAGCATGATATTTTGAAAAATTATAATGTAAGGGAGATGAGATTGGGTGTTTTAATTTGAAGGGAATGAAGAATATAAACTTGAATTCCAGATAGATTTGTTTTAAAATGCATTCTAGATTCTAGAATACATAAATATTCGATACGCAACTCTTTGCTGTTAGAAATGTTTTCAGAGGCTTGAAAGTGTGTAAAAGGAAATATTCACAGTAACTTGGCTATCCATTGTGAAGCTGGACACAATTGAAACAAGAAAACAACAAGAAATCAAAATTATAAGTTTATGTATTAGGATGAGAAAAAATATAAAAGCTTTTTTGTAAATTTTTCAGCTATATAACTCCTATAATCAAAACATCTAACCACCAAATATTTATTTTAAAGACATATTATTTCAGTTTTAAATAAATATTTTATAATTATTGAAGATGGAATTTAATTCCATACATTTATTCCTTTTTTAACTTTTAATTAAAAGTATCTAACCTCGGGGAGAAAAAAAAACATCAAATGTAAAATTCCTAATATTAATAAAAGATCTCCGTATCTTGCATGAATTTGAATTTTTTTTTTTATAATTATTAAGACATTTATAAATATTCCTCGAAAAAATTTTACTTTTATAGCCCTTTCCAATTAGAAAATTGAAGTATTTAACATTTTCAACTTTTTTTTTACCTGTCACCTTTGAAATTAAACCAGTTAATTTTTCTTCGCGAACGATAATTCAAATACGAAGGAAAAATAAAAAAAAAAGCGCAAATCATTGACCGGATTAAAACTTTTGATGAGTTTTTTTCTTCCTTTTTCACCTCTTCGCATCTCCGTCCTTCATCAAAGAAAGATTTTTATGGATTTAATACAGAAGCAAATATTCATTCGAATAAAACATTCCAATGACCCGAGCTCCCGTAATTTCAGAGTTTGGCCCGTTGCCAGATGCAAGCGTCGAGAGCAAACGATTGGATTTCGATTTTCTGTTGCCAGTTTAATTGAAAAGCGCAGAAAGAATAAGTATCCTCGAAAGTCTTCCAGACAGGATCCCTCCATTCTCAGAGGATAGCTATTTTATGCAGATGCGAAAGTGTGTCGGCCGAGTCTTGCTTTAATTAAAGTAAGCCCTTGGCTTCTTCAAGACCGTTGAGACATTCGGGTGCTGACACTTATGGAGCGGAGGGAGAAATTACTATGCCAAGGAAACCGTGGAATAAAAGAATAAACTATACAATAGGAATCAAGGTTTTATTCTAGGAGTTTAGAACAGTGACGTTTGCCTTGACTTTATGACAAAATTGAAGTAATAGGTAAGAAGGAAATCAGGCTTAGGTTATTTTAAACAAATCAAATTTATAAAGTTTTACTGTTTGGATCTAAAAAAAATAAATATGCACACACACAATATATTTTCTTCATGATTTTTATCAGATTGATCCAAATAGAAGAAAGGGTTTGAACTTTTTTAAGATGTATGTTTTTTCCTTATTCTAAAAAATAAACTACATTTTAATTGCCAATGTTGTCACTTTTTTTCTCACTTAACAACATTGATAATCACAGTTGTAGAGCAGGAAATTTGTTGATCAACCTAATCACAACCTAGGGTTAATGTTCCGTAATCGGGAACCATCGCCAAGGAAAGTCGCCAAACTTGGCGTTATTAAAAAATTATTAAAAATTTTTAAAAAATATTATTATTAAATATATATTTATTATTAAAAATATATTATTAAAAAAATTATTATAAAGAGTTATTAAAAAATATCGCCAAGTTGGCGATGGTTCCCGATTACGGAATCTTAGCCCAACCTAGTTATCACAACCTAACCCTTTCATATTCCCAGTGATGCCAATTGGAATAATGGCATTGTGATTTTTTTATCCTTCATAGAAATACCATAGATTCCAAATTGATGCTATTAGAATATTCATTATACTCTTATCTTATCTTATTAAAATATTATCATACATTAAATTAAAAAAAATGTTTAAGAATGTTAAAAATAATTTTAATACAAAAAGTTACATCAATATCTATTTAAACGATCATTCACGAAATGTCAGACACTAAATATGGAATTAGATTCAATATGACTCTTTTACTCCATAACTTCCAATGATGCCATTTGGACTCATAAATTTCAGTCCCAGTATTTTTTACCCTGTTAATAGGAAAGCAAAATTAGTATATTTTACCAATTTGAGAATTTTTGGATGAAAAATAAGAAATTGGAATGAAAGGGCTAAAGATCGAAAATTGTTTTTAAAAGTTATTTTAAGGAATTTATCTATCTAATAGGCACTAATATGTACTAGAAAATATATGAATGAATAATATAGAAGTATCAGGTAAACTTATTAAGACATAGAAAAATTTAAGTACTACTGCTTCTTAGAAGACATGTTGGTTGGATTTTTGCAGTTTATCGCCGAGACGTATAATTATGAAAAGGAGAGAGCTCCCAAAAATATTAACAAGCTACTTATAAAGCAAGCTTCTTATAATGAAATAGTTAAGAAAACCATGATAGTTCATGTATCCTAGGTAATTGGTGTGCAAATATTACATATTTAATATATTTTAGTCCTAAGTAGCCATACTTCTTTAAAATATTGGCCACGTCAGAAACAAATTCCACTATTATTTTTGTCACATAGTAACAGTTCTAACTTTATTGGAAGCGGATCCTTGAGATCAAGCACACAGACCGGAAAATGTATGTACCCACAATCCAATCCAATCCAAACTTTATTGGTTGGTTCACTTTGATTACTGTATTGGTTTAAGAGTTTATAGGTACGGGAGCCAGTGACATATTTTGGTCACCCATTTCCTCTCAAGCGATAATTGGTGGAATGCTTCAGGGAGTTCTGTAATAAAGCCTCGTGAACGTCAGCTGCGGTTCCGTGGGTGGGTTGAGCTGTGGTAGCCCCCAAACATTTGAACATGGGAGCTTCCTCCTCGAAGATTCATATCATTCGGCAGAAAAAAAAATAAATTTTCAGTTATTTCCTCCCAGCTAAATTTTTGTTACATTATAGTTAACACAATATCCCGAAGATAAAAACCCGTCAGCTAGCTGTAGGATGGTGGATTATACGTCAGCTGGTCACTGGAACATTGGAGCTTCCTCCTCGAAGATTCTACTGTGAAGAACCGGCTGAATTTTTGTTACATGCAGATGGGCGAGTGGCGGCGGAAAAAGGGTCGCTATTTTACCAAAACGGATCAAACACGCAGACCGGAAAATATATATAACCAAAATCCAATCCAATCTGTACCAAAACCCGAATAAAAACCCTGTTTTTAGGCTCAAATTTTCTGAAATTATCTGGAGGGGGTCCCTCAGACCCCCATTATTACTTGCAACTCCAATATTTACAACTTTTTTATATTAAGTTCATCAAAATACACAAATCCTACCAAAAAATATATTAAATTCTCTAAAATGTATGTCCGAAATTCGGATTAGATATACCAAAACAAGTTAAAAAGGGCTTAAATAAACACAAATTTCCATTAAGAAATTCCAAACTGAAATATCTCCCGAAATACCTTAAGGCACTAATAATAGAACAACCATCGGAGCCCAATTTAAGTAATTGCCCTGTAACGCAACTTTCCAGACAGTTCCATATCGGACAGCCTTTGGCACTTGCAGAGTTTGTTCGTCGCAGTCTATTAGCATCGAAGCTTAATAGACACTGGCTTTAAGAGACCCGCCTTAACACTAGAACGACGGGATGGGCTTTTTTGGCCCATCGCGCTGTTTGCGGCTTAATCATTTGAACTCTAATCAACCGAATGGCTTGAAATTTTCTGACTTTTCCTTATTTGGTTCAATTAAAGTGCATACCAAACCGTTTTCATTTTAGTCTCATAGGAGCAAAGATAGCGAACCGTATACCTAGAAAGACGGAGCGGGCTTTTTTGGACCGTACCACCACTGCTGTGTTTTCCTTGCTTCGTTCCGCTCGTATTTCCATGAAATTTTCCTAGAAAGGGGAGGGGATCTTCTTTGTTTGTTATCTCTTACAAGTGTTATCTCTTTCAAGTTCCATTCAATTCGATTCGGTTTAGAACGCCCCTTTCTCAGTTGGGGTTGTGGTCGAGGAGAGGACGTTTCAAAGGAAGAATTTATGGTGCCCACCATAAAGATAAAGGTTCTCACCATTGAATTTCGGTCAACACGGGGTTCAAATCCCGGTCCACGGGCAAGGCAGACTCAGCCCTTCATCCCTACGGGGTCGATAAAATGAGTACCAAGGTTACTTGGGGAAATCAAGAGGGGGTTAGCATCAAGCTAGCCACTCCTCAGCTGACTGTGACTTTCAAGTCACACGTTCTGTAACTGTTCAGCTTAAGCCTCACCCAGTGAGGCTAGTTATACTGGAGTTTGAAGGTCCAACGACCTAGGTACTCCCTCAAAATCCCCCCCCCTTGAGGTGACCAATAAGGTTTGTTTCTCACAAAAGAAATACATTTTACAATTTGAACTGTACCAGCTGTTTTCTTTGAATGGGGAAATTGCTAACCTTCATTCCCTGTTGATGCATTGAAAATGATGTACCCAGCCATACTGGGGAAAAGAAAGGAACTTAACAACTGACAGCTATTTTATTATATAAAAACTGTGTGAAAAACTAAAATCCCAAGCAAAACTAGCCTGGTTGGAACACTTAGAAGAAACCGTAGAGAGGTTCCGCCAACTGCAAAATTAGGAAAACAAAATCTTTATTCAACAATTGTTTATTTAAAAAAATAAAGACATAACCTTAACTGCACAACACCGTATTATAGACAACTAGAAGGAAAAGAAAAAGCCGGATATACTATAGCTTACTACAACGAAACTAAGTATGGAATTGACATCATTGTGGATCAAGTGATACGACTGTATAGCATCAAATCAGGCTTTAGCTGTTGGAAGGTTGGCCTATGCATGTTTTCTAAAACATATTAGGTATCTCAGCTGTAAATGCATGGATCTTATACAAGGTAGTAGCCGGAAAAAAGAAATTAAGTCGTAGAAATTTCATCTTGAGATTATGTGAAGAGCTCCGTGCCCCTTATGTGTCTGCCAAAGAAACAACCATTTCTACCATAAAAAGGGGGGGGGAAGCATAAAAAGAGAAGACAGCAGTGAGAAAAAGGGTTATTTGTAGAATTATAGTGTATCCTCAAAAGGAAACCATACATTAAAGACATGTTTCGGCAGTAAAAAATTGGTTTGTGGAAAATGCGCATTTAGAGAAATGCTTTGTATCCATTGCTTCAAATGTGCAAAATACGAATAAACAGGTCAGTTTTAAAAACTTTGCTATATTTATTGAATGGGTTTTATTAATTATTCCTACCAGTGTCATTTATCTAGAGTAGCAACTCATTTATCAGATGTATGGATAAAAATATAGCGAAAGCACTTTTTATGCCCATAATTACAATTTATTTTAATAATTAAAAATTATAAAATCCTATAGAAACCTCTAAACCTCCTCTAACAGTTATTTATATGATATTATTACATTTTAGATGTATAATTAGCTCCGTATGCAAAAAATCAGAGATGGGCCAAAAAGGCCCACTCAGTCTTTCTAGGTATACAGCATAGTGCCGTCTTTCTAGTGTTAATGTCCAGACATTAGGCTAATTCTTGTTTGCTCCATGGCTGGTATTTGCGTGAAAGGATCATTTCAAGGAATATTTCTGGACGCATTTCAATACTTAGATGTATTGACTGTGTGGCTTCAGGAAACTCTTTTGAAAGATTTGTTACGGGAGATAAAATTTTACCTGTAGGATCTTCTGTTTATATTCTAGTAACTTCGAAAACGAAGAAATTGTGTCACTTTAAATTTAAAGTAACTCTGAACACATCATATCATTAGGTATTTGTTTAAAACAAATGTTCTTTAAGTTTTGGAAATTTGTGTTTTGTTTTTTGCAGTATTTCATCAATGAATCATCGTAATTAAATTCATGGTTATTATTACTATAAGATAAGAATAATAAGTAGTAATCGAATTCGGTTTTACCTTTAAGTGTTGAATAAGAAGGAAATACGAATATTTGGAAATTAAAATGTTTGTAAAATAAAGTTAGACAAATATGCAGAATTTCATAAATGTGTTTTGAATATAAAATACGTCCTAAAATATTTATCAGAGGAAATTTTTTAAAGGTTATAACCCCAAATTTCATTAATTCCCCCAGAAATACCAATTGGTTTAACTTAATAACTATATCTGGATATTATCTGGGTCTTGTAACATTCTTGCTTAATACTAAGCATAAATATTTTACAAAAAATTCTCACTTTTCATGTAAACACAAAACACAAGCCTTTAAAGTAAAAAAGCTTTACTAATAATACTCCCCCAAAATTTGTCTTAGTGTATTCAACTGCATAAAAACTTTTTTGCTTGAAAATACACATATTTTTTATATTTGGATTGAAATAAAATATCTAAATACTATACTATATAGTAAACGCGAACCACATAAATTATACTACTTATAAATATAAACTGACTTTTAAATGTTTAAAACAAAATTTTTAGTAACTAAAAATTTATTCTAGTAATTCAACTCTATTGGTTGACAAATCAGGCGGTTAAATAAGTGAATGAACATCTAAAAAGGATAATAGAATTGGATTTTTTTTTATTTTGGAGCAAATCAATTTTCCTATAAAAATACCATTTCCACCCACACCTGTATCAATAATAAAACGTAATGCTACACGCCGTTTCAATTTTCCGAGAATAACCCGAATTTGATCTTTTAACCAACCTGACCTCTGCAATGATGATTTCGATTACCGAATCGATAATCGATGCAAACGAGATTTTAATTTGATATAAGATGGAGTTACTCTCTCCCTCTATAGAATTTGTTGCTGGGCATAAGCTTCCCTTCTCTGTTTTGAAAGAGACCAACTCCCCTCAAGGGAATGGGTCTGTTTGGATTTCAATAGGCAAAGGAGAAATTGAAGCTTTCGGAAGTTTGTGTTGGCCGGAATTGAGTTTACTAGAGTTTGTCTTTCAAATAGATGTTTAGGTTAGAACTTCTATCGAAGGATTTGGAAAATATTTATTCTGGATTCCATTGAATATAGTAGGTTATGTGTTAAATAAAGAGCCTTTTAAGGATTTTTAAAAGAACTTCATTATTGACGAGATTTAAAAGTTATTTAAAGGGTGAAAGTGAAGTGAAAAGATAGGTATGAAAGAGTTTAATGTGAATTTACAATGTACAGAATTTTTTTTACAGATACATATTCGGAAATTTTAATTTTAGAATTTGATAGACAAAATACTATGATGGCTTAATTAGTGATAGCTCTAAAATGTTTTTTTTTTCTTAATTTATCGATATTTTAGGATGTCGGTCGGTACAAAGCCGTTACATATGGACTTACAGCACCTAACTTTGAGATAATCACTTTCTCTTATCTTTGCAGTAATCACTTTCTCTTATCTTTGCAGTAATCACTTTCTCTTATCTTTGCAATAATCACTTTCTCATATTTTTCACGTCACCAGCATCACAACACAAACGCCATGATTTTCACTTTTAGAATTAAAAACTTTAATGTTAAACAAAAGATAAGAAGAGTGTTATATCAGCCTTGAAAAGATATTATGTATAAGGCGAGGAGTTAAAAATAAGTAAGATTTTGTGCTCATAGACTAAACAATAACAACATAGACTTAACATTAGAAATTCCACTGATTTTGGCTCACGTTTGAGGTCACACGTCCGAGTTGTAAGGCTATTTATATTGAGGCTCTTGGTTAGTCTATTTCCACTTAAGCTCCCTAGATAAGCTCCTCCCCCACTTACATGTGTCTGTAGTTATAATAAAACAACACCCACCTATCAAAAGTAACCAAAAATTTATTATTTTCTTAATTTTTCTCCATTTCTTTATTTTTTTACAACAGAAATAAACATAAAAAATATTTATAAATTACCAAGATATTAAAGAAACATAAAAACGATGAAAATGCTATTAGTAAATCAGAAAATTGAAGTGATAATAAAACTTGTCGCAAAAAAAGTTTAAAAACTAATTAGCGAGCAATCAAGCAAGTAAAATTTCCTTCATGTACTATATTAATTGCAGTTGTCAAAGTGTTCCAATTATTTCACTTGTTCTTTTTAATTAGCTGTTTCGTGAGATAGTAAATTATTTTGACAAATTTTCTCAGAATGAGTAAATAAAGTAAAATACCGCTGGATAAAAGCAACTAATAGTTTAAATATTCTTTTTAAAATTCGATTCTGACATAGATTTAACTCGTTGCAATTCTTTTAATTTGTGTCATATTTTACCAATTTTTATAGAAAGGTATTCCACTGATTCCACAAATGAGGAAAACGTAGTTAAATTAAAGTAAATATGATAAACGATGATAATGTTTAGAATTGAAGTAATTAACTAAGTAAATAAATAAATTTTATAATTTATTTTGAACTTTGATGTTTTTTAATA
This sequence comes from Tetragnatha montana, assembly GCA_963680715.1. Classification (NCBI taxonomy): domain Eukaryota; kingdom Metazoa; phylum Arthropoda; class Arachnida; order Araneae; family Tetragnathidae; genus Tetragnatha; species Tetragnatha montana. The sequence goes on from OY796677.1 coordinate 35,800,678, forward strand.
TGAAGGGCTTTATGTCACTTTTAAGTCAATGTATGGTAAAAAAGTAGTGTTTATATTGTTTACTGCTAAAGTAAAAAACTGTTATAGATTTAGATTATTTTTGATTATGTTAGTAAACCTACTGTTTTAATTTACATTTTTTCATTGCTATAAGAAAATTGGGAGTAATGTTTTTATATTCCTTCTTTATTAGGCATTATAATAATATACAGTTCAGTCTTGGTAAAAAAAAATGTTCATTTTTAATAATTTATACGTAATGTTTTTTAACGTTCTTCTGTGAAAAATCGATGTATTTTCATGAACATTTGGTTCTTATTAGAGTTTGTAGAAAAATATGCTTCCCTCTTAATGGACCCTTTTTTACTCTTAAAGCATAAGGGTAAGCTAAGTATCCTATTCCGCCTTGTATGTTTCCTATTTCCTTAAATTATAATCTTGTGTTTCTTTCAGATTCTACTTTTATATATGATTTTATTTTCATTACAGCTTAAAAGTAGTAATTTTCATGTAGTTATTAGTATATCTAATTCAATAGCATCCTAGTAACTGTTAAAATATAATCAATGTTATTTACACAGGTTTTTTATATGTTCCAATTTAATCTCTCAAGCAATCAATGTTTAAAAATTGAATTAAAGCAGAGTTTGGCACTTAATTAAATCCAGGTTTTTAAGACTCAAAGTTCATTAGAGAAGAAAATTTAATTAAGTAATCATCTTTCAAAGCAGAGGGTTTAAAAGTTGTGAAACTTGACACACTACGAAAAGATTTCTTTGATAAAATAAAAATAATTGGCATAAATGTTGAGCTTTTAGGTTTTTCTTACGTTAATCGGATAAAGTTTTCCAGTTTAGGAGAAAATGCGAGATTTCTCATTATAAATTTTAGGTAGTAAATATATTTTTGCGATGAAACTTATAAATTAGTCTGCCAAAAAGCAGGTTTCTCATTTAATACTTTTATTGTACTGCATAAAAATTATCATGAACATTGTTTTCAAATTCATTTATTCCTCGGTGTGAAGTTCCGAGGCATTGAATATCAGAAGTAATTGCCTTGCCTTTTAATTAGGAAAGACAGTGTTATTTTCATCGATGTCAAATTTCCGTTAAGTGTTTGAAAAGTTTATTCCAAAGACTTTTTTTCTAATTTAAAATATTATTACAGATACTCCTTTTTTCTATAATGTATTAGTGAGCTGAGAATGTAAGAATTTAAGTGTAAGTGTTTAATGTATTAGTAAATTAAAGAAAAAAAAACCTGCATATTTTTCTTAATTTGAAAATATTCATAAACAAATCCATAATTACGTATCATTTTGAATAAAACACATAAAACTTGCTTTAGCGTACCATGTTGGAAAAATTTGATTTTTGGCAGGAAAATTTTTGTGGCTCTTCCTAATCGATTTCCCTATGCGTAGAAATTTAAATTGAAAATAAAACTAATGGGTTGATTGTAAAAATTTTCTACACAGTTTTATTTGTCATTTTCCTGCACGTTCTTTGAAAAAAAAAATCGTAATTTTATCAATTAAAATTTCCAATGTTACTGTGCTTTGTTCTTTTGTTTCGAAACAAAGCCATTAAAATTCTAAGTGTATTTCTAAATGCCTATTTTTTTCTTCTTGCAATTCTTGCCATTTTTATACTATAGCCCTTTAAGCATGTTCTCCATAACTATCTTAACGTTACAGACAAAGTAAACTATCAGTAGAAATAAACATAGCTTCCTCTAAAAATTACACCACGTAGCGTTAGTATAAGTACTGCAATCTGCAATAGAGCTAATGGTGATTCCTACCCAAATGTACGGAGCTATTATCACACTTTACAAGGATTACCTTGTTGTTACGGTAAATTACCTCACATCTCTGATAATATCTGGTAAAAGAAAAGTAATTACGGCGGCTTGCTACGTTCTCCTGAGCGTAACGATGTTTCATTTCGTTTTTCCCTTGGCGGAATTAGGAGAATAATCTGATGGCAGCTTATTGGCATTCACTATATATTGCGAGATCGTCTCGGAGAACCACCGAGGGATATTGATTTTATTTCGGATGCTGTGGATGTCTTGTGAATATATTGAAATAAAAAGAACGATTCGGTGGAAACGAGCAAAAATAGTCATTGAATATTTCTACCTTTCTACCAGGAAATACTGAGAGCACTGAAATTTGAACCTTTAAAGCTTATTGATAACAATCAATTGAATAGGAACAATATAAGGAATCTAATGCTAAGTCCTAAATCTGTAAAAAGATAGCAAGATATTAAAATAATTTGTTGCAAATATTATCGTGTTTGAAAGATTTAAATGATAATTACATCCAAGCTTCTCCTAATCAAATCTTTTATTGATATTACTTATTTTGAAACTATGCATTCTTCATATATTCTCATTTAGATAAGGTGTTTTAAAACATTTCAATGTAATTTACGTCTCTTTTTGTACTATTTTTACATTTACTTCAGTAAAAAAAAATGTAATTCAGGTGGGTAAGGAAAGAACGAAAGTAGAATCCAAATGTCTAGTTACAGTAAAACATTAATTATTACTGAAAGTAATAACCTTCATGCTAAAAAGAATCTAAACAAAACTCAATTTATTAAAAAAAATCTTGTTTTAATAGTAATTAATCACATGCCAAAGAAGAATAGAGAGCTAGTCATTAACACATGATACTTCAATCTTGAAAACATTATCCGCCAAAGAAAATATGCATATAATGAATAAATATACACCTAATACCCAACTCAAAATATACAGCTCCAAAACCTTCCCATCAAATATCTTACCGAAACAGTTTCCTGCCGTAATCCTTAAAAACGGCGCAATGGCCCTGGATATTAATAAGCTAATTTATCGCTAGACTCGGTATCTGGAAGAAACTTGAACCACCCTGTTTGTCTAGAGAAGCGTAAAGAGGAGAACATTTAAGCCTGCCTTAATCTATGTTTACTGTTCAGTAAATAACTTAAGGTATCCGAACTTCAGTATGCGAGGTATCGCCTCGGACAAGAAAAAAAATGAGGTGAAGTTCTTTTTCGTTTGAGCTTAGGAAGATAAATCTATGCAGTACCCGTGGAGAAAGAATTCTTTTTTTTCCTCGCCCGTGTGGTATAAATCATTCATTAAATTCGCATTTATCATTTTGGCAGTGGATGAAATTCGTTTTTTGAGTTTTACTTATTTCTTTTTCACTGAAATTTTTCGCATTATAGCCCTGCAAAATGAAGGATTTTGGAATATTTTGGGCATTTTTCCCAAAATTAAAGGTGTGTGCAAATGTAAAAATTTAACAGCATTTTGATAAAAAGGAATAACAATTTCGACACCATCCTAAAATTATTTTGCTGTTTAAAATAATGTCAAAAGTATGATTAATAGGTTGGTTCTAACAAGTTTCTATGAAGTATTTTTTAGCAAATTGGCCAATATTCTTTTGGAATTGTTTTAAAATGCAAAAATTGAGATGGGCAAGCAGAACAATGTGATTAATAAAAACATTAATTCACTATGATTTTTAACGAGATGTTGAGTCAATTGATTTAAATGCAAAATTTTAAAGTTATACATATACACACATTTTAATAAAAATGATGCGATTTTAGCAGTTTCTGTGAATTGATAGTATAAAATTGAACCTACTAATTCTTTTTACATTAATTATTAAATCACATTTAAGTTTTACATTAATTATTAATTTATCCATAAAAACTAATTAACACTATTTTTACCTTTCAATCTTTATGTTTCTGCTACTTGATTACGTTTGATAAAAAATAAATTTAGTTTGATAATTTAAAATCTAACTTGCTTCAAGTTATTTCTAAATGAATGCTAAATGTATCAAAATTTTAAATAGATTTCAAGAAAACAAGTTAAAAATAGTTAGCGTATAATATTGTATTTTTATAATGTGACTCCTTTTTTTAAAAATGAAATAGTGGGTAGAGATTCAAGACAAAATACGTGATGTTTTTAGTTGAAACATGCATTAAAGACATACTTTTTACCATAATTACAAGGGATTACAATGTTTTTTTTCTACCATTACATTTTAATTACTTTTATAATTATGTTTTAAATTATACTAATGCATTAAAACATAGTTCCTTCTCCATAAAATATAAAATATTAAAATTATTCTTTTTATCACTGTTTCTCTGTAGGAAATATAGTTAAATTTCAAAATGATTAAATCAAAACGAATTGAAAGATACAGTTTCTCTGAAAGAATTCAAGCAAAAATAATCAATAATTTTAACAGCACTCTTTTATCAAAACAAAAACTAATGTGCTTTTATGAAATGAAGTCTCCTTTGGGAGGCAAAAAAAGAAGAACAACCCTTCTTTAAAACGAGCCTTTTTCTGAAAATATCTCACGTTTAAATGTGTGCTTTTGTCACATAACTACATAGTTTACAATTAAAAAATGGTTAAAAAATTAACTATGAGTAATTTAATCACTCGCATTTGGCAAGAGAAAAATAACGGGTTTAAATATTTATTTTCCTTTTTAGCTGTATGGAACTAAATCTTTGTTTTGGTAAACTGAATAAATTAGACCGAATATGGTGCTTTAAAAAGCTGGTGTCTAGTGTTTTTTAAATATAGAAGGATAAAAGGAATGGTAATAAAATAAAAATATGTTTTTTCCTCAATTATTTAAAATTTATATTAATGGTTTCTTATAACAGTATTTTAGGGAAAGATTTAAATGAAATGAAATCCCAATGCGCGTTTTAAATACTTGGAGTTTAGCCCATGAATGTATCAGAAACTGAGTGTTAAAAATTATCATGGAATATCTCAATTTTTCCTACAATTCAGAACATGAAGAAAAAAACCCCCCTTAGTTCTATACTGTCTATTTCTATGAATGAACTGATACCAAACCTGGCGATTAAAATTAGTCGTAGTATTTTTTTCTTCATATTTTTGAATATTGTGAAGCATAATTAATGAAAATATTTGAAAATTGAGTCATGTCATGACGTGGCAAAGTTTTGTTACATACAAGTAACAAAATTTAGTAAAATAAATTTTCTTTTTTTTTCTAGCAAACTTGCAAATCCTAGCCTGCTAAGGTTCAAAAAGTTCAGAGCTGTGATATTCTATCGTTTTTCAAAGGTAAGATACTTCAAGAATTTTTCATTCATTATATTCTCTTCTTGGCGTGAAAGAAATTAAAAATGTACGAGAGTGGATTGGTTCTTCACAGTTTCGTGTTTGACTTCCCAGCAATAAATGAGCTCTAAAGGAAAACCAACTTTTACAGTTAAAGTTGCTTTAACGGCAATCTCATTTAACAAAAAAGAGCAACTTTTTCGGGATTGACTATTTTAATTATTTTGCTTATTTCCAACTGTCTTCAGGTAAACCGCTGGAGCGCACAACAATTATAAAATATTTATACACAAAACTATCTCTTGGGGTTACCTTACAGTTAAGAACCTTTATTCTCTAAGCATAAATAAAGTACATTTGTTTTATGTAATGCATTATTTCTTTTCATGCTTGCAAAAAATTAATTTAACTAGTTTTAACTTAATTTTTTAACTGATAAAGGATTGTGGTTGCTAATTACTCCATTTTGTAACATAAAAAATTGCAATGATAAAGACCCTCTAAAATGAGCGGAAGTTGTCATACTTTCTTTAAATAATTTTTGCACAAGTACAGATATCTAATGGGTTTGAAGCATTATTTATTAAATTTTAGAAACAACAGAAATCAATCGCTTAAGAAAACCTTAGGGGTCACGTTATGTTATCATTTCCTTTTAAACACATAGAATTTATTTTATTTAGGATCAATGGAAAAATGAAGTACGTAACTGAGTTAGAGCGTTTTCTTTAAGAGTATTTGTGCCTTTACAAATCTATTTCAAACAAGTCTATTATATTCATTGATTTAACGGTTAAAGAGGACATGTAAGGCTAGCTGAACAATTTGCTTTCTGTTGTAGCCTGGCTCCGCTTGAAAACATAACGTGAAGTGTTTCTGTGTTTCTAGAAAGGTTTTTCTGAACTATTTTATTGAGTTAAGAAAAGTTTATTTTAGATAAAGTACTTACATTACCCTAATTAAATATCCATCACCAGTTTGTTTTATCTAGAGTTTCTTATCACTATCATGAAATGTAATGTTTTATGTTTAATTTAAGAATTTGCACCATTATTACTCTATCAGAATGGTTAAGTAGTATGGGCCAAAAGTAATTTTGAAATCCTTGGTTCAATATTAATTTTCTTTATACATTTATGAGCAACGTAAAAGTTAAAGAATGAGTTATTCTCTTTTCTCTATCAAATAAGGTTTTTAGCCAATCATTGAAGAGTAACAAATTTGTGGTGATATAACCCTTCACTCGTTTTACTTACGTTAGAGAAAGTTATACTATTGATATGAATTTGATGAAACTTGGATTAAATCTTCCAAAAATTTAAATCAATAAATTTCAGAAATGTCCAAACTTGAATTTCTGTTCCACTGAATGCTTGTAAAGATTATTTTGTCAATAAAAACATATTTATTTAGTAAAGCATGAATGAAATACAACCCCCTATAACTGTATAAATAAAAGACGACTTGTTATGCACCACGGTGTAGGCTTGTTATGTAACAGAAAACGAAAAAGAAATGCAGTAACCAATTTTTTTGTAAAGTTCCATCTTTTAAGTATAATAAAATTAAAAATTATCAAGCAAGCGCGGAGTATAATTTCACTCATGTTGATTCTTCTTCTTATAACAAACCAACGGAATTATCTATAGCGCCGCCCATTATAAAGGGGATTGGGGTATTTTCTTTCTACTTTACATTGTTCTTATCGTACTCCCCCGCACTCGTCTTTTTTTAGGATACTCCCTACCCTATACATGGAGTTAACAATTATTTCTTTGCAAACCTCCCACTTCTTAAGAATATTCCCTCGTCCTGGTTTTCATCCAAATTGAAGCTTTAATTAAAAGTCAACCTCTTATCCGATGGGCATTATATTATCCTGGAATATCAGTACCAGCAATTTGTTATGGATCAAAATTAACACTTTGAATTAAATATGCTGAACATGAAATTATCTGATCTTTTAACATTAACTTAATAAGATATTAAAGGGACCTAGAGAAATCTTCGAGCTAAACAAAATTTCGAATTATAAACCTTCGAGTAATGCATGTGCATTTTACTAAACTTGTTTGATAGTATTTTAATTTAATGTGCTTTATTCAGAGAATATTTATAAGGGACTATTTTATAAAGAAGTTCCTTAATAAGATGTTTTTTCTTATTTTCAATGAATTATATAAATGCAGATTCTCCTTATTCATAGAAAATTTAATACAAACTTATGTTAAGTATTAAACTGAAGTATGTAAATATTGAAATACGTCGGATGTTTGCTCTTCTCAAAATTATTTAGCATGAAAAATTATTCCTAAGAATGAAATGCTAGCATTAATGGTGCTGATAGAAATTTGTTTGCTGTGTTATTACATCTTCTGTGAAAGCGGGGTGGGTACAAAGTATTTAAACATTCTGAATTTTCTCTTTTTTTATCAATAAATGATCTGTTTAGAATGGCAGTGGTTTAAGTCTACCGAACTTAGTTTTGAGTAATTGAAGGTTTCTGTAAAGGAGAGTGAGTTGTTTCTACTATTATAGAGAATGCATTTTAGGAGCGGCTCTCACAGCCCAATTGTTATTGATATTTTGGCTTCAGTAACTATCACACACTGAATAAATTATCTTCGAAAGAATCCTAAATACATGTTTATCTTGAATTTGGCTCATACTACTATCACTTTGAGCAATAATTTTTAAAATATCTATTAGTATATTTAGTTGTTAAGGTTTTCCCTTATTCTTCCAACTCGATTACCTTGTATCTTTACTTGATATAAACCTATTTTTATAATTTTTGTGTGGAAATAATCCTTGATATCGTCGGCTTACTGGAGAAAAGTACTAAGTCAAGTCTGGCTCAACTACTCTGTGAGAAGTTTCGCCAAATTTAGCAATACCCGATCAGTTTCTTTTGCGCCGTAAAATCTTACCAACAAACCGATCGTATACCAGCTTGGCGAGATTTGGGGATCTGCTCATTCGTTGGCACTGTTCTGTTACTTTTAAAAATTTCACCAAAAGTGACTTAGTGCCTTTCTCCTGTAAGCCGGTGATTTATCCTAAATTAGGGGTCTCCAGGGATTTTGTGTGGACGACGAAATGCCGTAAATAAGAGTTTAAACAAAGAACATTTTGAAATTGAACACAAAATCTACTTGTCGTCATCGCCTGTAATCACATCAATAAGTACAGGGTGTCCATAAAATAACTTACCCTATTCAAGGGCCTTTAGCAACCAAACCATTCATAGAAATTGAATGAAATTTTGGTGGAAGACATTTTGTTTTCCTTTGTCTCCCTAGGGGTGGGTTTACAACTTAGAGGTACCGTTTCAACACCATTTGTGTTTTTTCACATCAGAGATCACATTGAGAGAATAAAAAAAGGGGGGTTAGATTGGGAATTTTCAAATTTTTTCCAGTTTAATCGTAACTGATAAAATTTAACTGCTCCACCCCTTATCATTCTCGTCTGCATCCTTCAAAATGTCTTCCACCAAAATTTTATTCAATTCCGATGAACGGTTTGGTTGCTGAGGATCTTGAATAGATAAGTTATTTTATGGACTGACACCCTGTATTTCTAAATAGAAGGTCAAACTCTATTAATGAACTAACGTCAGGGCCAAATTCAACCAGCCTTCGCAAGCCACATAGTGAAATACCATACCTAGGAGACCTTTACATTCATAACGATCTAACATATTCTCTTGATAAGCCAACCGCAACAGCTGATTAACCGCGTAGAAGGCCCTAAACAACGCACATCAAATTCCTAATCTGCATAAACTAAACCCTAAACCCCCCAGAAGGAAACAGCTCTCCCTTCCTTTCAACCACCTACACAGAATGAACGTCTACTTCCTGAACTAGCGTCCTCCCAGCTCCAAACATCCTCCCTTCCTGTTTTCAGAGACGCATTTGTCTGCCCCCAAAACAAAGCAGAAACGAAGGATTGTATTGATTTAAATCCGGGGGTTTGACCCTCCGGTTAGACGTGAATGGGATAGTTTTGCATAGTTTCGGATTTTAATAGTTACTGGCTTAACTCTGGAGTTTGGGTTGTTATTATTATTCTGGGAGGAAGTTTTAGTGCTGGAAAGGATGTCTGGTTGGTTTCGAATTTCGGTTTAAATGGATAAGATTTCTAGTTAAGTTTAGTTTTGGAAAGTTGGGCATATAAATAGTTCGAAGGAAGGTTGTGGGTGATGACGTCATTTTTATAGTTAGAAATGGATGAGTTCCGTCGGTTCTTGGAAGTAATTTTTCAATTTAGTGGGGTTTGAGTAGTTTAGTCAATGGCGTAGGTTTTGGCGAATCGTAAAAGTTTGAATGTTTTCAGTAGAAGATTATATGGCTGGCACAGAAAACATCGGTGTGGTTTGATGTTATAAAGCTTCAACAGCTAAAATTTGTATTGGATGATAAAACGGATAGAAATTAGGGCAATGAAATGATCATAAGTAAAGATATAATTTGAATTTAGGTTTTCAGAAGAACATAATTCGTTGTGATTTGAGTATTAATGTTTGTCAAAAAGTTTTCTTGCCAATTCAGTTTGATATATTTTCATTTAAAGGTCACTATTATATTTGTTCTGAAAAGTCCGAAGGTGATACTTGTATACTGTCGTACCGCGAGGAGAAGAGCTTTGAACAGGGTTGCCGAGAGTAGACGAGTCCAAAAGAAGAGGGAAGCTCGTATGAATTGAACGGCAATATTTGGGTTTTTAAGCGCACATTTGGCGAATGAGAAAACGCGTTTCGCGAATAAAAATAAGATAATCATTATTTTATTAAATTACATTAAAATATAGATTATCTTTGAAATTTCTCGTTAATAAAAATAGACAATACCTTTAGGCATGAACATTTTTTGTACGTTTAGTATGCTTTTATATTGCTCTTTTGAGTGAATTAGTTATAATTAGTTTTTTATAAAATAGCTCAGATCACTTAAATTAATAATTTTATAATTTACCACACCATATAATTTTATAATCACCATACTTGAAATTTAAATGAGGCGTTAGAAACTTGTAAAGAGACAAAATATGGAAATATTTATTAATTTTTAAAAAATATTTTATAACATTTAAATACAATCTAATGTAATTCATTGTCACTAGAACTGCAGTCACTGTCAGTGTTTGACAAAGATTCTGAATCGCTGTCCGACAAATTAATCACTAATTCGTCTACAATATCTTCGATCAACCCATCTTTTTCCAATAATCGCTTTCTATATTTTGTACAGTCAGCCGCAACAAAGACGTTACAGAGACGATTGTGAACGATCGGATGGGGTTAGATTTAGAAAGATAATTTTTAAACGCCAATTTTCATGAATTAACATCTACTTTAAAAGAAGATATGATCAGATCAAATAAAATTAAAGGTTACTACTTGATAGGATAAAAATAAGCAACTTGAGAGTTTAAAAAGAAAGATTAATGAAGACGGTAACTATAAATCCAAAAAATTATAAAATATCTAAAATAAAATCAGATAAATTGATGTAAATCACAACATTATATCAAATTAAATGGATCAGATTCGGTGAAATATTTAAGATTAGTTGAAAAAGATCAGATCAGTTAAAATAGATCAGATCAGTTAAAATAGATCAGATCAGTTAAAATAGATCAGATCAGTTAAAATAGATCAGATCAGTTAAAATAGATAAGATCAGTTTAAAAAGGTCAGATTAGAAATATTTAATCAAATCAGATGTACAATGCGAAAGGAAATTCCAAAATTCGTTTCTCTAGAATCGAAAGAAGTACTCAGCTGAAAGATAGCCTCTCAGATTTGGCTCGGAACATTTATTTTAGCGCCAAGTGAATTACCATCACCCCCAAAATTCAGTGGAATAATCCGTTTCTATAACAACCGCAGCATCATCGTATGACGTCAATAGCTCTTCTCCTCGCGGTACGACAGTACTTGCAACTTGAAGACAAAAATCTGTCATTTTATATTTTTGTGACGCCGACGTACTGGCCTAGTGGTTAGAGCATCTGACTGCGAAGCCGTACGTCTGGGGTTCGAATCCCCGTTTGGCATGGATGTTAGTTTCTGTCCTTGTGTGTGATGAATGAATGTGTGGCCCCCCTGTAAAAAGGGGTTGTGCCTGCGAATGTGTGTGTGTGGCGTGGGCAACAGTACTTCACCTCCGTGGCTTCGGTCCACAGGTGCCCACTGGGTAACGAGAAGTAAGTACTGATTTCGGCATGTCTGGAGCGATGACCCCGGTCATAGTGTGTGTGTGTGTTGTGCTCTGCCATTGGAAATAAAAAAAAAAAATATTTTTGTGAAATTTGAACATTTTTGGTATCATCCTCTTATATTGTACCCCTCTTTTGTAAATTTCCATTAAATTCAACCATTTGTTCAACCTGAAAAAATTACTGAGTTGTTAAACTAAATGTTTTATTTTCAAATAAAAAAGCCATTTTGAGATAATAACCACGGTATAAGTAATTTCAAGCTTATATGTACCAAATTTTAATATTTATTAAATTTAAATATTTGTACTATAGAAAATGAGAAATTTCACTAATGATAGGGGTAGATGATATGTCAAAGAAGCTAGTTTGGTTCAGAAAAAATGTACTCCTTAAATACCTATTCAAGTTGTGTTTCTTTTGCGGATATAAGATTAAACCTCTTATAAAGAGATTATAGCCCGCTTTTTCACGACTTATCTTGACGTATTGGGCACGAGTCACAATTGATTACGGCAGCATTCCCCATTAAATCATGTCAAAGGTAATTTTATTGATGCGCTGGAAATATTTTCTTGTTAGGGTCAGGAGTGACAGAAACGTCTAATAAATTTTGTGTTATCCATTAACATTAATTACCCTAAGTACTTCTTTTTTTGGTTGTATTTGAGTGTGAGTTAAGGAATTACAAAAGAAAAATTATTCAATTAGCAGGAATGATGTGGGATGAAATCACTTAAAACCTTTATCAGTGAAATTAGTCTTAAAAGGGTTTGTAGATGTTACAGAAATATAACGACTAAGTGCTTTTAATTAAAAGTCTTATGTTAACTGTGTTTTTAATGAAATAATCGCAGATTTTAAGTACTTTTTAAATTTAATTTAAAATGATTTTTAAATTAATGCTTCATTATTTAATAATTAATGTATAAAATGGTCTGCGATTTAAGATGTGGGATTAATTTTTCATAAAGAAGATTAATTAATGAATGGGGTATGAAGAAAGAATAAAATTTTAAAAGTTGAATGTCATTCATTATTGTTTTAACACTTTGAAATCGAAAAATATATATAATGTGAGAAATTGTAGGATATCGAAAATGAACATGCACATGTGACTAAGGCACATAAACATAAAGAATACAACGAACTAAGACTTTTTATTTGCCATCCTACTATCAAGGAGGCATCAAGCTAATACTTATAAATGTACAGAACTTGTTGGCGTACTTGGGTGGTAAAATTTGGGTAGGTGTACCTCAACTTTACATCAAACTTATATTAATGAATACTAAATATGTTGTGTACATGATGGAACCTGATGTTTAAGTCGAAATGGACAACTATCATTCCTGATAGTATTGTACTAATCCTTTAAATTTGTAAAAATAAATATTTTATCACTAGGTGAGTGATAAGTGACATTTTTTAGACTATTTTACCTCAAAAGGAACTAATATTACAATTTTTTATTTGGAAGGAGAGACTTTAAAAAAGTAAATCGACAAAATTGGCCTGAACTTCAGTAAATCCAAGAACTATTTCTAATCCAAGAACTTAAGTTTATTTCCACAAAGATTTTCATAATTCGGAAAGAATATTTTTTTTTCTTTACTTAAATCTATAAAGAATAGTAAAAAGTTTTTAAATACAAGAATTAACATATTTTTAAAGGAATGGAAACTTAGAGAAAAAAGGTGAACACCTTGTTAACGATGGAAAAGAGCAAAATGATTTGAGTGTAAAATTATTCATAAGAAACATATCACCTTAAGGAGATGTACCTGGATTCCTATTACACAAAAGAGAAAGATTAAATAAGTATCTGAAATAGAGACTATTCAACTGGCTATTAAAAGCTATTAACCCAGTCACCAACAAATCTCTTATTCTGAAACCATCAATCATTTTATCATTAATCACCACACGTAATGGTCACTAAGGAGCCCATTCACTCAAATTGGATTAATTGTGACTGATGTTATCAACTATTAAGTGAACGGGACTTAAGGTTATATCCTTAGAAAATATTTATATTTTATTTTTTGTAAACACGCGAAATTTCTTATACTACTTAAAATTACGTCAAATGTGTAAAAATATTCAGACTTAACACTATTGGAAAAAAATATCAATGTTTTAAAAAATCTTATATTACATGAAAAATAACTATTTTTCTTTACAAATCTGTTTTAAATATCTGAAAATGAATTTAGTTTGCTGAGTTCATAATATTGATAGGTCATAAGAATCCTAAGACTACCCACCCCAACCCTAAAACTTGATAGGATATATTAATATATAATTAATTTTTTCCCTCTGTATTACCACAGATTTATTATTAATGTTGAAAGGAATAGGGGTTGTTAGCACAGGACAGCTTTTCTTTTTTGTAACAGCTTTTGATTTTTAAAATATTTTTTTTTACATTTCTTTTGTTTCAAAAGTACAACTATTTCAAACCTATCACCCACCCACTTCAGTATAGTTGTTTGTAGTTAAAGTTTCTAACAGTCCACCGGTTTCTCAGGAATAGTGGTTAATAAATGAGGGAAGTAACTTTACTTTTTAAAATTTACAAAGCAAATTACAGCTTAAGGTAAATTTACGCTATAAGTTTGACAGAAGAAATCATCATAAGAAAAATGAATGGATGAAATTAAATTCAGTCATTACATTAAATTCAACTCGAATTAAGTAATAAAATAATTAAAATCCTGAAGTAAAACATACAGCAACCAGATTTTGCCAATAAGTACATTAGTTATTGATTTCAATATGTTTTATTAATTTTTTTCAAATTGAATCTCAATGTTTTTTGTTTTAGTTGATGATATTGAATTCTAGAATTTCAATGTATTATATCGTCCGTCGGCACAATGACAAAAACGCGAATCTGCCACTGCCATGTTAATGAATAGAATATTCGTGTTTTTGTCATTGTGCCGACGATATGTTATTCAGCTTCTTGGTCGGACTTTTTTTTATATGCGTTTTGTAGTTTTTTCTTTTCTTTCTGTATTTTCCATTGAATTAATAATGTCAGAATTTCTATTTCACCTGAACGAGGATTTTTGTTTCTCCTTGGCGTATCATATGTTTATTTATTTGTATTCATTTTAAGTTTTTCCCCATTTTGTTAATAAAGATGCTTATTAATCATTATCATTATTATTATTATCATTACATTATCATTAATATCATTATTATTATTATTATTATCATTATTATTATTGTTATTATTATTATTATCATTATTATTATTGTTATTATTATTATTATCATTATTATCATTATTATTATTGGTATTATTATTATTATTATTATTATCATTATTATTATTGGTATTATTATTATTATTATTATTATTATTATTATTATTATTATTATTATTATTATTATTATTATTATTACTAGCTGGTTTGACCCGGCAAAGCCGCGTCTTACCAGCTAGATTACGCGCCTTTGGCGCTGATGCGAGCTTCGCTCGTTACTACCACACACTTGCAGCGCAGTTAAATTTTTTTACAATTTATTACTTTTTTTTATGCTGCATCGTCAGCGCTAAATTCAATCAAATTATAGGTTTTTCTAACCACAACTAATTTATTCTTATGCGTCATCTGAAGAGAAAGAAGTAATACTTCAATTAAACCTGCAACAGTATTTTTTTTATAAATCCAATATGCCTAGTAGGGGAGAATGGGGACAATTGTAACACGGGTCAATTGTAACACTTCGTATTCCTGGAAAAGTACAGATGCCAAGCTGTTACAAAGGTAACAGCATGTGCATGGCTTGTAAACAAATAATGTCCGAGAGCGCCAAGACTGGCAGTTGAGGTATAACAGTGTACTTGAGAAAAGAGTGTTTTTCGAGCATAAAAGTAAATTTTTACTTTTGAGTGAAAGTTTTTCTCCTGCAATACAGGAATGTAGCACAAAATAACTTTTTATACAAAATGAACCTACATTTATCATAGTTATATTCTGTTTAGTTTTAAGTTAATATTGTTTTTAGTTTTTTTGAAAACGAGGGTTGAATTAAAAATGGACACATGGGGTCAAATGTAACACTTATTCGGGGACGATTGTAAAGTGTGAAAATTGACTTTTGGATGCTGAGATCTCGTACAAGGACAACTAAAAAGGGTTAGATTAGTCAGGAAAGAATGGAGGAAGCAGCTTCTGAGGTTTGGGAGTCTGGAAAGTCAGTGAGAAGTGTTGTTTGTGAGCACGGTATTTGTTATGGGCTGATAATATACAGATTCTGTCAGAAAAAATGAAAACCCTAAAGTGGATTATAATTAGTTTATGTTATCGGCACGGGATCTTAGAAAATTGTTCCCAGCAATCGCCTGTATCACCTACACAATCTCGTAATAAAAGATAACCAAATTCGCTGCCATCACTACTTATATCAAAATGCTCACCACAGGCTGTTCTGCAAATACCAAAAGTGGTACAAAATGACAATGCAACTATTAAAAAGGAAACTCAAGGAGAAAGAGCCCCATCTGCACCTATAAACCCAGTGTAAAAGAGAAGAAGTCTACACAAAAAAGAAATTTAAATATTCAGACTGTGAAACCTCATCAGACGATGAATATTTGTGTGTTGTTTCCATGGACAATTTCAAACACAATCGCCCCAGTGAAAAATAGGTTCAGTGTGTTTCGTACAAAATATATTGTTAAAAAAATTTGTATAATTTTCCGTATTTCTTATGAAAATGTGTTGTGTTACAATTGACCCTTGTATGTGTTACAATCGACCCCACTTCAAGGGTCGATTTTAACAATATTCTTTGGCATATTTTTTATTTACTATATTGTTATGCATGTTCACAGGACAGTTTTCATAACGCAATTGTAATTGGGATGTTTCAACCTATTTTCATACCAATTTTCATAACTCTAACATAAAAAATGGCTTGGCTGGAGATCAATTTGTAAATTTTGTTACAATTGTCCCCAGTCTCCCCTATCCAGTTGCGATAAATCTAGTAAAACGTCAAAACATTGAAGTTTGATAATTTCAAAGTAGATTTTCTTCATGCTCTTTTAAAGAAGTTTTGCCTGTGTTGGTAAAAATATTTACTGAAAACAATGGGGCAAATTGAAATAAATTTATAATTTAAAAATGGAATGCTTTGAAGGAACGTGACATATTATTGGCTCATCTAGGGTTGGAAATCTTTCGATCAAGACCGAGTTTGTCCAAATCAGTTCAGGGGTTCGGGCTGGCGGCCGGCCGAACGGAACCTCCCCATAGAGTTAACATGGGGGCAAAACGGAAAAATCGCATAATTTAAAAATGGAAGGTTTTGGAGGAACGTGTTATATTATTGGCTCATCTAGGGGTGCAGAGCTTTCGATCAAGACCGAGTTTGTCCAAATCGGAACGGGGGTTCTGGAAACTGGAATCGGAAGAGGAAACTGGTCCCGTATAGTACAAACCCCCTACTCCTGCCATAAAAACAGGAAAACCCACCAGTAACCGCCCACCAGATTGACTGATACCGTTTTGAATGACCTACAAAAAAGTCAAACACATAAGAATCTGAATCGGTTTTCTGAACTGCTCCATCATCAAACAACAAAAAACCCCAAATCCTCAATAAAAATATTTTTTTCCCGATTCTGGATATCTAGCGCTCGTCATTAAAACCAAATCCCCTCTTATTCATTCTTTCTTCAGCAAAAAAATCAATACAATACCCTCACAGCCCCACAATGGCCAAATCTTCCTCTCACTCAGAGCAAGAAAAAAAAAGAAGCTATCTCCACGGACATAACTTAAAACGATCTTGTTTAATAACCGAAAAACGGAGCCACGTAGGAATAAAGGAAACGGAGACCATCAATTCTCAAATGATGAATACCCCTTGTCCCCTCGTACAATTACGGAGGATGAAAAACTGTGACGTCTTTTTCCAGACTCTTTCCATGCAACCATTGAGATGAAATTAGTCATAAATAGTAGCAATCCATATCTGTGCTGTTATTATCGGGATATAAACATGGCGTTTTCGATGGCTGTGTCTGTCGCTGATTTCAAGGATGTCTGGAGTTTTATGGAGGGTCGTCTTGGTGTTTATTTTTCTTTTTAAGTTTCGATAAAATAAGTTTTATTTTCGCAGGAAATAATATTGTGATAAGTTATAGTCCTTTACTGCAATATCCCATAGCTGTTATTTTCATCTTTAGAATGTTTGAGTTTTTCCTCGAAAGTTTATAATAACCTCAGGGTCTAGCCAAGTTTTTTGACATTATTTCTACGTTTAATTATTTATCGATAATTTATTTTAATACTTTCAGATATGTATATAGATATCTTCTCATAAATATCTAAGCGGGATTGAGAATATGGATGCAATTTTTAAATATTTTGCTTGGAAAAATATGTGATAATTTTTCGCAACGTTACTTTTATTGTGACATTATTTCACTCAATCTAGCTTTAATTGTATGAGGTATAAATACTTAGAGAAGCTGAAGTCCATTGTACACTGAGTTTGACCATACATTTCTTTAATAAATTCGTAATATTTTTATGAGATTCCCAAATGTGGATCCTTGTTTAATATGTACTAATAGATATTCTGAAAAATTATGTATTAATCGGGATAAGTAATTGTAATAATGATACCCTTAGGTACTCTGTATTTTCTTATTAATCTTATTTTGGCTCATTTCGTTGTTAACTTTTTAAAAAGAAGCTTCTGAGAACGCATTGAATAAACGGAAACTTCGCTCAAACTCATTCAGTTTATGAAAACCATCAAAGCGTTTCATTACTCTTCCTAGCAACCGCAAGCGTTAAAACTGTTTGAGCTCAAGTTTTCCGAATTGCAAGAAGTAAGTAATTAATCTGCATAAGTGCAATAACACCGAGAAGTATGAGTTCGCTTACATAAGTGACATTCATTTAGGTCTAGCTTAATTAAGTAAAAGAACCATTATTTTCTAGTTGAGTTTCAGAACAAATAGCGTCTGAGAGCGATTTCGAGGTAATTAGTAGTTTTCACAGTGTTGTTTCTCCCTTTTCCCTCTTTTGAATACGGCAATGGAAAAGACGTTTGATTGATTTGGGAAGCAAATGAGAATTCACGTAGATTAGGAATCATTTGAAATCTTTACTTATTGTTTAAAAAAAAAAGAAAAGTTAGTTTATTTTTTGGCACATTTGAATATTTCAGTTGTGGTGATAATCGTTGCAATTCATGTGATATCTTATTAGATCATAGTATTTTTAACTTGGTTGCCTTAACAGCCTTAACATTTATACGAATATTTTCGTTAGATCATATTAATTGGGAGATTTGAGTTTCACTAAAACGGCGTAGTCATCGTAAATTAAGAGATATTTGAATATAAAAAAAAATTAAAATTTTACTTTGGTTGGAAGGCTAAGATAATGCTTAAAATAATACAAGGAGGTTATCTATACATTATAATCTATTTATTAGCAGTACTTTTAAGTTTTAAAGGTGCCTGAAAATAAAGATGCATAGGAACAGAACTCATAACCAAGTAAACGAAGTTGTTTAAAGTTCAATATTTCCTACTCGATAAAAGTTATTAAGGTTTCAATCAACTGATAATTAAAATCCTCGAGTCAACAAAATATGAGAGTATTTCTAATTAAATGAGTTAATCCCAAGAGTGGAAAAGGAAGTGTCAAAAGCATACATCAAACCAAACAGTCCTTCTCAAGTAAATATCCCACTTTTGAATATTAACTATTCAAGAAAAGTTCATCCATAAAGCAAGAAGCTGTCAAAACACGGCAGCTGAACCCAGTGTATATTCATGAGCATCTCCTCTAAAAACCTCTCTAAACACTCCCGAGGTTCTCAAAATGTGCAAAAGCAAACACACACATTTATTTCCATTATTTAAGTCAATTCTCTGTTCACTCGGGCTGTTTGCTTTTGATGCGACGTGAATTTTGAAGGCGCTGAGCAAATATTGTCACTGGAGAGAGGGTGTCTCACATCGCTCGGGGACAGCTTGGGCTTGATTCATTGAAATGCCTCGGAATTACTCCTGGGATTGGCCAGGCTTAGGTAAACAGTTGAAACTATGAGGGATAAATGAAGTGTCTATGGATATTGATAGGGAGTATCCATGAGGTTGATTTTGACTTGACTGATAGGAGTAGGAGTAGATTGACAATTGGTTGACTTGTGGTAGATTATAACTGATGATGCATACAAGGAATGCGATGACCATAAGAGGACAGGAGAGTTCATGAGTGACAAAATAAATAGCGTAAGTTTTTGGAAGTGTCTATTTGGACGGCAAAAAAGGCAGTTCGCGCATGCGCTGTAGGTCTCGCGGTTACGTAGCAGTCCCGGCGCTTAGTGTGATCTCCAATCAGAACCGTTGCCATGGAAATAAGAGTACAGTTTAGTTGTATATTTGCCGTCCAAATAGACAGTGCCTAAATTTTTTAGTAAGTATATAGATGTATTACAAAATAAAAACCTTTCAAGGCTACATTTAACACATTTAATCAATTACGCTATTTGGCACACAAGTTTACCAACGAATAGACATGTAGAAGAACTTATAAGTCTCTATTGTCTATCATCAAGATTCATAGATTTTTTTGAAAACGCCTATAATGTTAGACTCATATCGTCGGCTTACAGAAGAAAGGAGCTAAGTCACTTTTAGAAAATATTTTGAAAGCGGCAGAACGATATCGCCAAGCTGAGAAGCGATCGGTGAGGTGGTGAAATTCCATGGTGCAGAAGAAAGCGATAAGATATCGCCAAATTTGGCGTAACCTCGTACAGAGTAGTTGAAACAAAAGTGGCATAGTGCCTGCCTACTGTAAGCCAACTATACACTGAAATGACCGACTTTGGAAAAAAAAATACAGGATCTATAACACTTTTATCTGGAGCTTGATACATATAAACACCTAACACTTTAAGCGGTGGAAATAGCATGACATTAGCTGCTGTCGCGATATGGTATTCATATGTCGGTTACGATCAGCTCAAATCTTTTTAAAAGGGATCTTTTAACAATTTAAATACAAAAGTGAATAAGGTCTCTAATTTTAGTTTCACTACACATTCTATAAACAAAGGATCTTTTAAACCATCACTGAACATTATGTAACCTGATGGAAACTTTTACCAGAATTTAAAAGCATATATAAAGTAACACGAAGAATAGGGAAACACAGTTCTATTCATCCATTAGCAGGTTGGTCCATTACGTAACCGTGTCGGGTGTGGGGGGAGGGCATTTTCAGCTCGATGACAGTGCAGAACAAATAGCCTCCACTTCCTGAGATGCCAGTGAGAGGATGTGTCAAAACTTCTGCTACATTATCTACCTAGTGCTATGTAGCAGAGTTTCTCGACGATTAATGTCCGTGTGATATTCATTCAATTTATGCTATTATGTAATAGAGGTTGGGTGCAATTTGTTCTGTTTCTCTGCATACATTTTACATTACTGCAGCAGGATTCATATTATTTGTGTTTTCAAACCAGGCTGAAATAGTTAAATGTGTTAAGCTTAAGTGATAATCTCCTTGGGTGGTTCCTTAAGAAGTTTCAAACTATGTTTTAAGTATTGTACACTAATGGTTTTTCGATGACGTTTTCTAGCGCATTTCCTTTTGGAAAATTTTGTAATAAATTGTGTTGGCTATTCAGTTATTTTCTAAGATTATAGAATGAGCTACGCTGAAAAAAAAACTTGTTAAAGCATTTTAAACTTCTAGTTTGTTGTTAAAATTCAGGTCTTTCATAATATTCTTAAAATATTTTAACGAGAAGAATTTAGAATTATTTAGAATGGTTACACAACTTTGAATCGATAATATTCAAAAGAGGAAAGTAAATACACAACCAATGATTTTATTTCTGCTAGACTTTATACGTATAAGAGGGAATAAAAACGATACATTATAAAACATCATCATTAAATCCTTATTCTTTTATAATAAACTCTACCACATTCGTTTGTCTTCTAGAGTATTACGTAAGAAGGAGACGGAATCTCATCGTTAGGAAATAATACAAAACCAGTGTCCTGAAACTTACTCAGAATTCCTCTATCGTTCACGAATATCCACAATAAAGGAATTCTTTCGTTAATGGAACGTTGATAGCAATGAGAGTGTACATAAAGGGCATTAAATATGCCATTAGCGCAGTGTCATGGATTTATTTTCTAATAACTCCTCAATGTTTTTACCGAGCTTTTACTTTGAGGGTTGTTACTAAATGTTATCGACATATTTGACATTTATTTTACTTTAGGTGACAAGAATGAATCTAATGAATAAAATCATCTTTATGATTTAATAATGAAGCTAAAGAGAAGGGAATATAATCTCTCAAGTCTTCTTTTTATATTGTGGATGTAGTAAGTGTTCTTTAACATTATATTTGTTACATGTCTCATTTCTATTTAGGAAAAACTAATTTTAATTTATAATATGTTAAGATTGTGTAGTTAATATTAATAATGTGCTACATAAAAAATTAAATGCTTTTTTGCAAACGCTTAAGTAAATACAGGTGTTTTAATACAGGTTTTACATTTTTCACTTTATGCGTAGTGTTGAGTACACATAAAGCACACATACACACAGTATAGTACACATACACTAAACACTTGTAGTGTTTAGGTAATATACTTTACAATATAATATAATATAAGGTAAGACTTTGTACTTAGCACATCCAGTAGTAAGCTATATAGCTTTACCAAATAAAAACAGAATTCTAAATAAATAAATGTCAGATAATAAATGTCTCTGTGAATCTAAGATAAAAAATTACCAGTGTAAATTACTACCGAAAAAAGGTAATTCGAGGGGCTTCAATAACGTTTTCATGGAAAGATAGTAATAGATTTCCTAAAAAGTCTATGGAAATATCCAAAAATATCCAGATGTATAGGTGAACTCTATTGGGAAAAGTCGCATAGGTTAACCTTTTTCTTGATTTGCGTTTATTTAAAATTATAAAGGGCGAAAGTTCAGTCAATAGTTAAGGTTAAAGCTGATGCACGTAATGAAAAATACTTTATAAATTACTTCCAAACTATTCTTCATTCGAAAAGTGACAGGCTAGCTTTCAATTTCCGGCCAGATCCATAAATGCAATGTCGTGAATTAGTCATCATCCATCACCTGTCAAAAATAGTCACTTTTATGGACTCCTTTTTAACTTGAGATGGCTCTAGTAGACTAGACCAAACTGAATTGAATCAGACAGCTTTGGACTGAAGCGAAGCTAAAGTGAAATGTGGGTAATATATTTCTCTATCAAAAATATATGTGTCCCATTCTATTTTGGTAAATAATAGAAATAACTTTGATTTACTACATTACATAAGTGTTTTTCACTCACACAAAAAAAAGTTAGAATAGAAGCTTTTTATATTTATTTATTTCTGCATAAACTTTTTGTTCTATCATAATTCTCCCAAATAATTTTATCTAGGATATCTATTTGTATTCTAGTATCACATTAATCCAGAATTTTATTCAGCAAGTTTTGTTTAAGGCATATAAAATGTATTACATTTGGAAATGTGTATGGAAAGTTTTCATTCTAAATCATTATATTAATGCACATGCAAACAAAAGAAAGTTTTTATCGTGTTTTGAGTGAAAATATAAAAATTTACTATTTATTTACTTATTTACTTTTAGAAATATACATTAAAAGCTTTTATTCTAGAAAATTATTTTAATTCACACTCTAACAACGGGTAGTTTTTATTGTGTTTTGAGTTGAAATGTAAAAATTTACTTTTTAGCGATACTTTTTGAAAAAAAAATTATGAACAAAGAAAAATATGTTAACCATTTCCCTTAAATGAAAGTGAGTTAAAGATATTTATAAAATAACACAATATGGGGATAAAAGAGTGAAGGAATTTTGAATCTATTCACACGTTAAAGTGTTATAACATAATTTTTGAGATGTATGAAAACATTTTATTCATTCAAATATGAATTATTATATTTAAGGTTCATATTCTAAGTGAAAGTAATTCTAGATCTGAAAAATAACCTTGTCTAACTTGTCATTGTCTGTGCTTTTTATATATTTCCAAGAAAAGTTTAAGATTAAAACCCTTTTTATTATCCGTTAATTTGTTTTGTTTTTCTGGTTTGTTATTCTTTTGTTTTGGTTCTCAGTTCTAGAACATTACCTTAAATTTCACAAAATTCAATTTTGAAATTGCTTAATAAGTTTGCAAAAATCTCTGCAACTGATTAACCTAATAAGTAAAAAACTTCCCTACCCATAACAGTATATTATGTGTGAAATTTTAGCCCTATCAAGTATAATAGGTACCTTCTGTTCTATACCTTCTACCTTCTGTTCAATCAGTGTTAGCAGAGCGATTTTTAATTAACGGAAATCATAAATAACCGTTACTTCATTTGAAATTAGTCCAATTGGCCAGAATTCAATAAAAAGCCTCCTGCTAATATCATTTGAGATACGTGGAAAGTTTCATAAGAATAAGTTTCATAATTTAATTTCGAGTGAAGTTTGGTTGCTGACAATGAGCTATCAAAAATGACTTCAGCACTAAATCACATGCACAATTGAATCGTCAGTTTTAAAAAGGGATGTTGGACACCATTGATATTCATTACACTGCCTTAATCACACAGTTTACTAATACTTTTGAATTTTATGTGTCGTAATCTTTCTATTTCTCACTTTTGTGCTGTGAAATAAGCAGAAATATAATTTAAATGTGAATTTAAGTGGTTTTTAAGAATTTTCTTCAGGTTGGAATTTGATAAGGTTGAAAAAGGGAATAAGCATGGCCACCTAGACTCATAAGGCCAGAGAAGCAGCTCGAAATAGTAGGCAAGACGTCACTCTTCATAACTTTTTTGGACAACAGCGCAACTCCAGTCTGAAATAATGTACCTTTCGCTGTTGAAAAGGGAAGTCTTGCGCAGGGGAGAGTGGGGCACCTTGGGACACTTTTTACTTAACTATTTTTCTAATTTATTTATACCGTTACATTCATTCAAACAAAGCTAATATATTAAATATAGTCCTTTGCGCATCTAATAAATTTTTCCCGATCAATTATCCCTTTTAGGGAATTCATAATAACAATTTTAAAAAACCTCTTGTAATGTCCCAAGGTGCCCCACTAGTAGCCCACCTTGGGACACTTCCAATAACAAAATAAAAACTTAACATATTTTGAAAAATAAAAAAACAACATATTAAATTATGATAAAGCTATGCTTAAGAATCTTAAATTGGCTATCAATAATAAGTTACATTCAAAATTTTCACTGATTTCCTCATTTTTGTCATGACGTAAACCACTGATTTTTTTGTTTCCTTCCAGAAACTTTTTTGCACCAATTTCTAAATTATAATCATCTAACTTCTTAAATTATTGAATTTTTTAATAAAAAACATCTTTTTTTTTAATTCTTGAAAATGTTTTGGTATCTTTTAACATGTTTCAAGGTGCCCCACTCCTGAGTGTCCCAAGGTTGAGTGTCCCAAACCTTGACAGTTTGGGTATTAATCTTAATTAATCTTTTGGGTTTAGCAATACATTTTCTTTTTCTTTTCTAAAATATCAATGGATACACGCGTACTTTAGTCTAAGCATAATTATAATAACATAAATATATTTTTTTTATTTCAAAAAGGCTTTTCAAACTACAGGTGAATCTTACTTCAGACCACCAAAAACAAGAAAAGTGAAGTAAATAATTTTGTAGACGCACCAAATATTCCAAAACACGTTGAGGAGTAGATTTTAGTCTAATTTATTAGTACCTAGAAGCACGAGTTCAGAACTATAAAATTGCGTCCGAAAATTCGAGTGTCCCAAGGTGGGCCATTAGGGTGGTCCTAAGTGTAATGGTAAAATTTTTTTTTCGGAATTTCTTAAGTCGCACCCCCTAACTTTTTTCCTTATGGGGTAGTAAATAACTGGTAAAAATTTTATCCGAATCCATACATATTAACACGTGCCGCAAAAAGGGTGAAAATCTGAAAAAAACATCAAAATTCTCAAAACTTTGAAAAATCACAAAATTTACTAAAAAATATTATTAAATATACTTCAATACTTTTTTGACCGAGAATGCTTCGAACATGAAGAATATTGACCGTTATAGTCTTTGACGGTTTTTAAAAGGTATTGTTTTTGCTCCTCATTATGCGTTAAAATACTCTTTATTCTTCAATTATCTTGATTCCGCTTTCTGCAGCATCATTTATTACAACAAACAAGTTATTAACGACTTAAAACCTTCCTGATAATCTTCACACGGGTTCCACCATTAAAGGATTCCTATAATAAATAAATAACTTAAGTCTTTGAAAAATTTTGAGGTTCGTTTTTTTGACACAAAATCGGCTAGATTTTTCTTTGAGAGTTCTACCCAGTTCTTCAAAACTAATTTGCAACGCTTTGATACATTGGTGGATTCTTTCTCTTTAAACTCTTTGGCCATCGAAGCTCTTTGCTGTGTGGGGAAAGTCTCATAAAAAAAGGCTAAGGCAACTGCCTCCTCGGTAAGATACTATCCATGACTAATCATTTTCTTTGTTATTGCTATAGATATATTTTTTTTATTTCTCTGTAGAAAAACGTCCCTCAAGAATTTCAAACCTTAAAAGGGGGTATTGTGAGCCAATTTGCGCATCAAACCAAGCCATAATGTATAACTTAACAATAAATACTCATATCTTTTAATCCTTGTAGTTTTTGATTATCCAAATTAAATTAAACTAATTTCTAAAAATAAACATCTTCAAGCAATAAATTGCTTTAGACATCCATCTTGCATGATGGAAAGCACTAGGTTGTCTAAATTTAATAACTTTTACTTCTTGATAACCTAAAAATGCTATTGTCAACTTTCGGAGCTCTCGGTAGTTATCTCTCGGTTGGTGTTTTGTACTTTGATGAGTACTTTGGTTTATCGATAAGATCCCAAGATTTTTGCACCGTTCTTAATTCCCGTACTGGATGCACTGGTGTCACAGCACAAGGCTTTGATTGTGTCCAATATGTCATAATCAACTAGTAAACCATAAATAGCTGCTGCAATGTCTTCTCACAACCCTCATTGGAAGATCCTCCACTTTACCTTAAATTCTCCATTGTTGTTCACTTATAACAATGATTTGCACTTTATGTTTACGTTTTATTACCCTAAATAACCGTAGTGTAGGATGCATTCAAGTTTATTATAAAATCCATGAAGATCCCGCCTTAAAAGTTCTCATTTTTTAAAACGCCCGAGCACCGTCCGTAAGGTCTATACTGTCATGCGGGAGAGAAAGCGAGGGGAGCCCGCTTTCCTCTAAGAGTGTTACGTAGTTCTGCGCCTTTATCGTAGTCTAACTTCAATCGCGATGCGGCACGTGTTAATATTAAAATATCGGGAAGATATTTGGTATACTTTCATTTCATACCTAAAGGAAAAAAGTTGGGGGTTGCGACCAAAGAAATTCAGAGTTTGAAAAATTAGGACCACCCTAGTGGGCCATGTCCCAACGTGCCCCACTCTCCCCTACTACTTCGAGACTACTCACGATTTCGAGCTTTTATGGCCTTATAAGTCTAGAAAGAATGCCATGGCATAAGTCCATCACATTTTTTTAACTGTAAAATATTTTTGAATACTTATATATTTTTTCGATAATTATTCTGCATTCCAACTAGGGTCTTTCCTGTAAAAACTTGACAGTTATACACTGTAAAAAAAAATCCCGCAAAATTTACTGTTTTGAACAGGCAGC